>JARHVA010000261.1:2915000-3515000 GCA_037957365.1 Torreya grandis | reverse complement strand
ATCCATTTACCAATCATAGTCCATCACAAATCCCCCATCATACTAGCAAATGGAAGCTTAGCTCATCAACCTCATCTAATTCTCCACCATAACTCAATATCATGACATGACCATCACATTCTTCCACTCCTAAATCTAATACTTTTGCATATAACACCATGGACAAACAATATACCCCTCTCCCAATATTTGTGGAAGTGTTATTTTGGAAATTGAGGTCCATAGGCATGATTGCCCACCCAAAAAGATGACCTCTAGATTTGTCCAAACATACGCCCTCGTGGTATCGATTAGAAAAATTTTATATATACCATAAAGTCCATGGGCATTCTATTAATATATGTCACCCATTTAAAGATTATGTCCAAAAATTAATTGATAATGGCGACATTAAAATTGACAGTAAATCCAATGTATCCATGCTTAGGAGTGTGAAAAAGGGGGTATGCCAAGAAACACTTCCTAACTATGATCAAACTTCTTCCCTCTATAACCAAGGTCATGTCCTCAATCCTCACCATACCACAACCATCCATCATACATTCATCCCTATATCTTATTCACACCAAATCCCCCATCTTCACAAATCCATTAAGCCTATTGTTCCCAAAATCTGTCACTCATTTTTTGGGAAAAAATATGAACTATTTTGGTCATGCAGGCCAAAATCCTCTATTCCCTTCTTAAAAATTGTTTTGAGCATTCAAAATCTTCATTTTTCAAGCTTTTTTAGTTAAGGGACAAGCATAGTTCAACAGGTTCAATGACTTCAACAGGCGAGCTCTCTCAAAGAAACAAGTTCCCAACACTTAGGCAATTTCAAGACAGGTTCAATGCCGAGGTTCAACCAAAAGGTCCATTGGCAAGCTTCAAACAAATGATTGAACCATTGAACCATTGAACCTCGTTTCCAACAAGTTCAATGGGTTCAATGGGTTCAAAGGTTCAAAGACTTTGGCAAAGTTCAAAGTTCAATCACTTCGGCAAGTTCAACAGCTTCAAAAGACTTAACAAAAAGAAGAAAGATTGAACCGTTGAACCTTGAACCAAAATGGTTCAAAGGTTGAACGAGTTCAAAGGTTCAATGAGATTGGTTTAAGGTGGTTGGTTCAAGCGGTCAATTGAATGAGCAAAACACAAGATTGAATCGTTGAACCAAAGTTGGTTCAATCGATCGATTCAATCGAACGGTTCAAAGGAGTGCCCCAAAGCCCAAAGGGCAAGTGCCCTTGCAGAAGGTAGTAAACCAAAGGCCAAGTGCCCTTACAGAGGGTAGTGAACAAAAGTAGACAAAGAGATATCTTTCAGAAAGATTTTTTGCGGCCAAATTTTACAAGGGAAATCCTTCAGACAAAATGTCCGAAGGAATTCCTTTGGACATTTTGTTCGAAGGAATTCATTTGGACATTTTGTTTGAAGGAATGATCAAAAGCCCGATGGAAAGTGGCTAAGGCAAGGGAAGATTTCCTTCGAATAAAATGTCTGAAGGAATTAAAGAAGAAGATCGCCCAAAGACCTCTCGAAGGACCCCTAAAGACCCTGAAGGGCAGGTACCCTTATGGGGGCTCTTAGCGACCAAGAAATGGACCTTATTAAGGCCCGAAGGGACACCTTCCCTTTGGGAGGTTCCAAAGACATTAATCCAAAGGAATGTTTCTACGGACTCTGCAAGACCCATTTCTATGGACTCTGTAGGCTGGGTTCTAAGGACTTGTTTCTACAGACTCTTCAGGTTGATTTCTATGTGTTGGTTGAATATTTTGTCGATCAACGTACTGATAAACAAAATAGGTCTGATCAACCAAAGTAAGAAGACTGGTTGTCCAAATGTGTAGTTTTTTCCACATCAAAAGGAGACTGATCTCTCCTCTCATCAAGGGGAGGTTCCCTATAGGTATGCTATATATATTAACATAAAATAATACTCAAGGGTAGGATAAACCATCCATCTCTCTTTATTTAGAGATGATGCATGCAGATCACAGGATAAACTCAAGGAAAATGATAGAAAGCACTCCTCTTCTTTCAAAAGTACTATTTAGCAAGCCACAAGAATACTCCTGGAAGTAAAAGCATAATGTAACTGAGGGCGTAGTAACTAGCAAATTGAGATACAACACAAAGTCTCCACTTGAATTGCTCAAGAGTAAAGTATGAAGGACAATGAGGGCATAAATTCATCCCAAAGTCTTTTACACATAAATGAAAAGAAAACACACTAAAGGCAATTATGGGGGCACAAAGTCTCTCCACAGTTGATTCTTTAGGACACCTTTCTGACTAATTTTACTAATCCTGCTTGTTGAATTAATGGAACAGAAAATATATCAAGGAAAAAGACATAAGAACAGTTTCCTTAACAACAAAGATATCACAGCACAAAGTCTGGAAAAGTCCCTTGCTTTCTTATTCCAATAACACAATATGATCAACAGACTGAGCACAAAGTCTTAATGATGCCTTTCAATTTGGGCAGAGTTTCATTTTGATTGTCAAAAAAGAGATCTTTTTTTACAATGAAAGAGATTCCCTTATATAGCCTTTTCAAAGAGGACTCGGGAACAATAACACATCAAGTTTCATGGAAAATTGTTAGGAAGACAGGCTGGAACTTTGGGGCATTTTACCCATTTGATCTTCTCAATGCAAATAAACAAGCCACACAATTGAAAGATTGCAACTTTTAATGTCCACCTGGCGATCTGATCTTATCTTCATCGTTCCTCTTTTTTTGGTTAATTGAATCGGGTCCTTGATTTAATTTGATGTTCTGCTCTTTAGTCGTTACCTGCTGGTCTTGGCCTTTAAAGCTTGTGAACGCATTGAGGACCGTAGATTTGAATCTACCAAGATCAATGGCTATTTTATGAGCTTTGAAATTGACGTTCACGCACCTGTCGATGTGCTCTCAATGGCTAGTTCACTGTCTTGAATTTGACGTCTTCAGGCGTGTCACTCCTTGGTCTTCTTTTGACTTTCTGCTTGGCACTTTTTTGGATTGGACTTGCCCTTTCGGGCCTTGATAAATGACTCATTTTGAGTCAGAATAGCCTCCCGCAAGGGTATCTATCCTTCAGGCAGTCTTTAAATGGCCTTCGAGCTTCTTCGGGCGACCCTTCGGCATTAAGAAGTGTCTTCAAATTGGCAACTGAGAGTCCCCTGCAAGGGCACTTACCCTTCGGGGTCCTTCGGCAGCCCTTCACAAATTTTCCCCAGGCTTTTCCTATGCTTCCTCCCATGGACGTTTCCCACGAACATTTTCCCCAGGGAAAATTCCCGCGGACAAAAAGTCTGTGAAATTATTGACTCGTTCTTTGAAAATTCCTTTGGGATCTTTTGGTCCGCAGCTTCTCTGAATTCCTTTAGACTTTTGTCTAAAGGAATTCCTTCAAACAAAAAGTCTGAAGGAATTGCTTCTTTGCCTCGATCTTTCTCAATTGTCTTAAACAAAAATCCGAAGGAATTTACTTAACTGTTTCCTTGAAAATAACCCTTCCAAAGGGTGTTTTTGTCGATTAAGTGTCCTCCGCAAGGGCACTTGTCCTTCGAGAAGTCCTTTGAAATTTTGCCTTTTGAACTTTTCCTTTGAACCATGGCTTTGAACCATTCTGTTGAACTAAGACATTGAACCAATCGGTTTGAACCAAACATGGTTCAAGCCGATGGTTCAAGCTGATGGTTCAATTGAATGAACCAAGCTGATGAACTAAACATTGAACCAAACATTGAACTCACCTTTGAACCATGTATTTGAACTGAAGGATGAACCAAAATGTTGAACCTTTTTGTTGAACCAAGTTTTGGTTCAACGGTTCAAATAAAGCTTTGAAACGACTGACGAACCATTTGATTGAACCCGCTGTTGAACCTTGAACCCGTTGAACCTTTGAACCAAAGTGGTTCAACAGTTCAACGGTTCAATGGTTCAAATCGCCTTGATTTGGCTGAGTGTTTTGAAGCTGATGAACCAATTGAAGCGATTGAACTTTGAACCTTGATGAAGCGCTTAACACTTGCCAATGACGTTGAACCTTTTCGTTGAACCAAGACGTTGAACCAAGTTTTGGTTCAACGGTTCAAACAAAGCCTTGAACTGATTGACGAATTATTTGATTGAACCAAAGGATGAACCAAAGCGTTGAACTGCTTGGTTGAACCGAGACATTGAACCATTCTTTTGATTAAACCCGTTGTTGAACCCGAAACATTGAACCGATTGAACCTGGAACTCGTTGAACTTGACCTGCTGAGTCTGTATATTTTTGAGAAGCTTAAAAAATGAGGAATTTGAATGCCCAGGGAAAATTTTGAAAAGAGAAGAGATAATCTTGTTTTATAGGACCAAAATAGTTCAAATGTTGTCCCAAAAATGAGTGATATTTTTTTGGGGACAAAAGTTGGCTCCAGTTGGGGAACTTCTGTCAATTGCGAAAAAGAATTTAAAGGAGTAGAATCTAGAATCTCCAGTGTCTTCATGTGTACCATTGGGTTATGGAGTCATGCTACCCAAAAATGAAAGGCACCAAAAATGAAAATGAAAAGAACAAAACAAAACTAAAGACTATACAGATATATATATATATATATATATATATATATATATATATATATATATATATATATATATATATATATATATATATATATGTACAGATGATCTTATCTGATGCCTCAAGATTTGAAGCGCTTCAGATGCCACCCACTATAAGATAGTGAAAATGGTGTGCCATCCTGATAAACCAGTAAAAAACCATTTTGTCCCTAGAAATGGTGATGGACGAATGGAACTCTCCACCAGGAAACCAATTTTCTATGTCTTCCTCTTGGTCTTTCCTTCTTTTTGCTCTGTGGCAGGACGTGGTCTTCAAACTGAAAACCTTAACTCCTTACTCTCCCTGTGAAGGGTTCCTTTGCCTGATTTTGATTTATAGTAGCATGGTTCACCATCATAACTTGTTGTTCTATTGGTCCAGTCCAGTACATGATTTGATTATCAGCATCAGACCCCTGACAAACCATCAGTTCAACATCTCCTTTGATGTGAAGGAGTTTGAACTCTTCACCCTGAGCAGTGTTCAACCCGAGCAATAGAGATCTGTATCCAGCTGTGGAAGAAATGTTGCCATCAGATTCTAAGATCCAAGCATCATCACAAGCTAATCTTTAATCAAATTTCTCTTCATTAGAGATGGAAGATCTTTCTTGATTTATACTGCGCCTTACTAATTCTTCTGATGCCTTGTTTGAATCGAATCTTGGATTGCCAGCTATAGGACTTTCATCAACTGAGACAGGAGAATCATCCGTGGTCAAGAAGTAATTACCCCTGCCTGAAGGATTAAATAAAATTCAAGCTGTAGGGGCTGACGTTTGGGTGACCACAATTTTTTCCTCAAATAGGTCTATACTTGGTTCTCCATCAATGTCCAATTGCTCAAGATTAACTTGCAGGGATTCAAACTCAGTCATTTAAATTTTGGATTCTTTGAAATGATCAATCATGTCAAATGACTGGAATGGAATTGGAAGAGAGGATGGGAGTTCATACTTTTGATTTTCAGGAGGGGGAAGACTGATCTATGAAGTTGAAGTAGACGGTGTAGAGATGTTCGATGTACTTACTTCTTTGGTAATTATCAGGTCCTTTGACTGAAAAGGAAGAGGGGTTCTCTGCTCAACAATTGAAATTATTGGTTGGAGTCGCTCATCTGTCTTCTCTTTGTTAGCTTGTTGTATTGACTAATTCTCAGACTTGGTGAATACGGTGTATGATCCTTTGACTGCTTCACCTTCACTTCTAGGTTCATCCTAGTAATTCAGGAAACTAATATGGGAGTCACCAGCTGATTCTTCTAGATCCTCCCTGAAAAGATCAGTGCCATTTTCTTGCTCTAACTCAGGTTGGAAATAGGAAACATGCTCTATTTCTAGATATCCAACTACTGAGTTTGTTAGAGGTGCTTCAAGCGCAGGATTCCTTTGTGGAGGAAGAAAACAATTCTGTTGCCCTTGACTTCTAGCAGCGTTGCCTTGATATGCTGATTAAGGAATGTCCTCCTTGGTATATCCTTATATAGAGGAGTAGAAGACATACTTTGTGCCATTTTCCTTTTCAAGGCTAGAAATTCATTTGCCAGCTTTTGTACCATTGGATCAGTGGTGTTTGTAGATGTATATTCAGAAAAAGATGAGGATCTATTTCTATTTGAATCTTTTCTTATCTTCCCTACTAAGATGAGATCATCTTCTACCTCAGTGGCCAAAAGTTGAGCTGCAGCAAGATCTATTTGACTAGCACGTCTCAAAAGAAAACTAACTTCAGGTAACTGAGAATTAATGAAAAAGCATTTGAGATTCTCAGTTGTAGGTCGAGTTATTATAGGGATTCTGTTTCTCAATTTGTCAAATTTGGCTATGAAATCCCTCATAGGCTCATGAGGCTTTTTATTGATCTTGGTGAGCTGGGCCAACAAGGCATGTGCATCTTCTGTGGGTTTGAACCTTGCTTCAAACTTGGCTTTAAGTGTATTTCAGTCAGTCACTGATCCAACTTGTAGATGGTAAAACCAATCTGCAGCAGCACCTTGTAGTGTCTCCATAAAAAGCCTAACTGCCACGTCTTCAAATTCCACCCCTATCACACCACAAGCTATGGTGAAGGCTGCAATGTGTTCATCAAGGTGGACTCTTCCATCACCAAAAAATTTGGGAAAATTCTTCCTTGAACTGAGTGGTAGCTCATGCGGGGGTGGAGTTAGATTAAGTGGGCCAAATGAGTTACCCCAGGGGCCTCAAACTACCATGATCAGATTATGAACAATAGGGATAACACATCTGAGTGGAGTTGCCAAATTATAGGACAAAATTGGAAAAGAAACTGGCCTTGCTTTAGCTTAAAGCTTGAGGCTTCAAATTGTGCTTTCTTTCCCAGTAGCTTTGGTTTTGCAGACCAAATAATATAATGGAGATGGATGAAAATGGTAAGGCTATAAATGGATAATGGGTAAGACACAGAACAGAGTCGCCAGAGTCTATAATGGATAAGGATTGTAATGATAATGGGTTATATTACCCAGTGGAGTTGCCAAAAACTGTTGGTTGAATATTTTGTCGATTAGCGTACTGATAAACAAAATAGGTCTGATTAGCAAAAGTAGGAAAACTAGTCATCCAAATGTGCAGTTTTTACTACATCAAAAGGAGACTGATCTCTCCTCTCATCAAGGGGAGGTTCCCTATAGGTATGTTATATATATATATATATAAACAAAAAATAATACTCAAGGGTAGGACAAACCATCCATCTCTCTTTCTTCAGAGATGATGCGTGCAGATCACAGGATAAACTCAAGGAAAATGACAGAAAGCACTCCTCTTCTTTCATAAGTACTATTCAAAAAGCCACAAGAATACTCCTGAAAGTAAAAGCAGAATGTAACTGAAGGCGTAGTAACTAGAAAATCGAGATACATCACAAAGTCTCCACCTAAATTGCTCAAGAGTAAAGTACGAAGGACAATGAGGGCACAAAGTCGTCCCAAAGTCCTTTACATAGAAATGAAAAGAAAATACACTAAAGGCAACTATGGGGGCACAAAGTCTCTCCATAGTTGATTCTTTAGGACACCTTTTTGACTAATTTTACTAATCCTGCTTGTTGAATTAATGGAACAGAAAATATATCAAGGAAAAAGACATAAGAACAATTTCTTTAACAACAAAGATATCACAGCACAAAGTCTAGAAAAGTCCCTTGCTTTCTTATTCCAATAACACAATATGATCAACAGACTGAGCACAAAGTCTCAATGATGCCTTTTAATTTGGGCAGATTTTTAGTCTGATTATAAAAAAAGAGATCCTTTTTTACAATGAAAGAGAGTCCCTTCTATATCCTTTTCAAAGAGGACTCGGGAATAGTAACACATCAAGTTGCGTGGAAAACTGTTAGGAATACATGCTGGAACTTTGGGGCATTTTACCCATTTGATCTTCTCAATGTAGATAAACAAGCCACGCAGTTGAAAGATTGTAACTTTCAATGTCCACATGGCGATCTGATCTTATCTTCATCATTCCTCCTTTTCTAGTTAATTGAATCAGGTCCTTGATTCGATTTGATGTTCTGCTCCTTAGTCGCTCCCTCCTAGTCTTGGCCTTTAAAGCCTGTGAACTCATTAAGGACCATAGATTTGAATATACCAGGATCAACAACTATTTTATGAGCTTTGAAATTGACGTTCACACACCTGTCGATGTGCTCTCAACGGCTAGTTCACTGTCTTGAATTTGACATCTTTGGGTGCGTCACTCCTTGGTCTTCTTTCAGCTTTCTGCTTGGCACTTTTTCAGATTGGAATTGCCCTTTTGGGCCTTGAGAAATGACTCATTTTGAGTCAAAATAGCCTCCCGCAAGGGTATCTATCCTTCAGGCAGTCTTTAAATGGTCTTCGGGCTTCTTCGAGCGACCCTTCGGCTTTAGGAAGTGTCTTCAAATTGGTAGCTGAGAGTCCCCCATAAGGGCACTTGCCCTTCGGGGTCTTCAGTGGCCCTTCACAAATTTCCCTCGAGATTTTGTTATGCTTCCTCCCATGGACATTTCCCGCAGACATTTTCCTCGGGGAAAATTCCCACGGACAAAAAGTCCGAGGAAAATTCTCGCAGACAAAAAGTCTGTGGAATTATTGACTCATTTTCTGAAAATTCCTTTGGGATCTTTTGGTCCGTAGCTTCTTTGAATTCCTTTAGACTTTTGTTCGAATGAATTCCTTCAGACAAAAAGTCTGAAGGAATTGCTTCTTTGCCTTGATGTTTCTCAACTATCTTAAATAAATATTCGAAGGAATTTACTTAACTGTTTCCTTGAAAATAACCCTTCCAAATGGTGTTTTTGTTGATTAAGTGTCCTCCGCAAGGGCACTTGTCCTTCGAGAAGCCCTTTGAAATTTTGCCTTTTGAACTTTTCCTTTGAACCACAGCTTTGAACCATTTTGTTGAACTAAGACATTGAACCAATCGGTTGAACCAATCAGTTTGAACCAAAAATGGTTCAAGCTGATGGTTCAATTGAATGAACCAAGCTGATGAACTAAGCATTGAACCAAACATTGAACTCGCCTTTGAACCATGTCTTTGAACTGAAGGATGAACCAAAATGTTGAACCTTTTCGTTGAACCAAGACGTTGAACCAAGTTTTGGTTCAACGATTCAAACAAAGCTTTGAACCGACTGACGAACCATTTGATTGAACCCACCGTTGAACCTTGAACCTGTTGAACCTTTGAACCAAAGTGGTTCAATGGTTCAATGGTTCAAACCACCTTGATTTGGCTGAGTGTTTTGAAGCCGATGAACCAATTGAAGCGATTGAACTTTGAACCTTGATGAAGCGCTTAACACTTGCCAATGATGTTGAACCTTTTCATTGAACCAAGACGTTGAACCAAGTTTTGGTTCAAAGATTCAAACAAAGCCTTGAACTGATTGCGAATTGTTTGATTGAACCAAAGGATGAACCAAAGCGTTGAACCGCTTGGTTAAACTAAGACATTGAACCATTCCTTTGATTTAACCCGTCGTTGAACTGAAAGCATTGAACTGATTGAACCTGGAACTCATTGAACTTGACCTGCTGAGTTCGTAGATTTCTGAGAAGCTTGAAAAATGAGGAATTTGAATGCCCAGGACAAGTTTTGAAAAGGGAAGAGACAATTTTGGTCTGTAGGACCAAAATATTTCAAATGTTGTCCCAAAAATGAGTGATATTTTTTGGGGGACAACACTATGGACTCATTTCTATGAACTTGGTAGGCTGGGTTCTATGGACTCTTCAGGTTGATTTCTATGGACTCGTTTCTACAGACTCTACAGGTTGGTTTCTACGAACACTGCAGGATGGTTTCTACGAACTCTGCAGGATGGTTTCTATGGACTCTACGGGCTTGATAAAGATGAAGGAATTTCAAAGCTTCGAAAGACTTAAAAATAACAAAGGCTTCTAAGAAAGATGATGAATCGTTGAACCTTGAACCAAAATGGTTCAAAGGTTCAACGGGTTCAGTGGTATAAAGAAAGCTTTGAACAAAGGAAAGAAGTGAAAGATTCCAGAGACCAGTTCAAGGAGATGGTTCAAGCGAATGAACCAAAGGAGCGACGGAACCAAGGAACTGAGGAGGCCACCCGAACCATTGAAATATTGAACCAATGACATCCCCATGGATGTCAAATTTAGGGTAATGAAATATCCATTGATTTTCAAATGTGGCACAAAACTTGAAAACAAACTCAATGACCAGTTGAAGAGGGAGCTGAAAGGCCAACAGAAAGGGGAAAAGATAGCCTGAGAGCTCAAATTACAATAGGAAAGAGGGAAAAACCAAAAATATCTATGTAGGAGTTATTTTCAGTAGGTGGAATAGTCCACCAAGTAGATATTTGAACTTGTAAATATTAAAGGCACAGCCTAATTTTCTCCCTTGGAGTAAAAGTGAAGGGACAGCCATGTACATTTTTGGAGATAGACTAGATGACCCAAGCCTAGGAGAAGACATTTGAGATGAATCGACACGCCACAATTAAGGTAGACGCCCTGTTCTATCATGGCCCTCTTTGACAAAACTAAAAATCCATTCAAGGCATTAAATACAGCATGGACCATTCCATGAAACAAAGTGCCAAGCCTTTTTTGGCTACTATATATTGTAATCTCTTATTTTATGCAAGGGAGATCTTTTTGGGTTATAAAAGCAAAACTCTACCAAAATTAAAAGGCAATTACTGAGACTTTGAGCTTAGATTGTTGATCATATTTCTTTATATGAATGAGAAAGCAGGTTACTTCCAGACTTTGTGCTGTAATAGTTTGTGCCATTTAGGAAATTGTTCTTATGTTTGTTTCTTGAATACGTTCTTGTCTATTTTAATGAAATAAGTAGAACTAGTGAAAGTAATCAGGAAGGTGTCCTGAAGCCAACTGTGGAGAGACTTTATGCTGCCATAATTGTCTTTAGCGTATGTGTTTTTAGTTTATTTTTGTGTAAAGGATCTTGGGACGACTTTGTGCCCCCATTATCCTTCATATTTCACTCTTGGGCAGTTGAGGTGGAGACTTTGTGCTACACTTCATTTTGTTGGTTACTGCGCCCTTTTTACTTGTTACTTATCACTACCAAAAAGGATTCCTATTATTTGCTGGAAGACCTCTTCTGAAAAAAGAGAAGTGCCTTTAGTGTTTCCATCCTGGATTTCTCCTTTGTTTGTGAATATCATCTCTAAAAAAAGAGAGATGGATGGTGTTGTCCTACCCCTGAGTGTTATTTTTTGCATATAGATATAGTATATAGCTCCTCATAGTTACAGGGAACCTCCTCTTGATCAGAGGAGAGATTTGTCCCCTTTTGATGTGGTAAACCTGCACATCTGGCCGACCAATCTCCCTATGCTATGGTTGAAATGACCTATTTTGCCTATCAGTTAGCTGGTGACAAAATATTCACCCAACAATTTTTGGCGACTCCACTGGGGAAGAACGAACAGTTTCAGTTCTTTTCCTTATCCATTTTCTCTGCTGGGGAAGAATGAACAGTTTTAGTTCTGTTCCTTATCCATTTTCTCCATTGTTCCAAGTCCTTTTCCATTACCATTTTTCTCCACCTTCACGCCAACAATTTTTGGTGACTCCACTAGGGAAGAACAAGCAGTTTGAAGCCTTAAGCTTTAAGCTGAAGTAAGGCCAGTTCTTTTCCATTTGTATTCTACAATATGGAAACTCCATGCTATACTAGAAGCCAGAGAGCCTAAGGTGTTGTTGACCCTATTTTTGATTTGGTGCAGCAGGGAAATTTTGATTTGTTTCCTCCATAACTTCAAGTTCAACGAACTAGGATTCTTCCTCCTACTAATACCAGGTCACCAATACAAGGTAGAGATTCTTTTTCTATTGTTAGTAGAGCTTTGCCTATACATACTCCACCCAAATTTGTTATCCCCACTTTCCATAATCAAATCATGGCAGTTCAAGGCCCTTGGGGTAACTCTTTTGGCCCACTCAATTTGACTCCACCTCTACATGAGCTACCACACAGTTCAAGGAAGAATTTTTCCAAAATTTTTGGTGATGGGAGAGTCTATTTTGATGAACACATTGCAACTTTTAGCATAGCTTGCAGTGTGATAGGCATGGAGTATGAGGATGTAGCAGTCAGACTGTTTGTGAAAACATTGCAAGGTGCTACTGCAGACTAGTTCTATCATCTGCAGGCCCAGATTATGACTAACTGAAACACTCTCAGAGCTAAGTTCGAAGCAAAGTTCAAGCCTACAGAAGATGGGCATGCCCTACTAGCCCAGCTCACACAGATGAAGAAAGAACCTCATGAACCTATGAGGGACTTTGTTGCCAAATTTGACAAGCTGAGGAACAAGATTCTTGTAATTGCTCAACCAACACTTGAGAACCTTAAATGTTTCTTCATCAACTCACAGTTTCCTGAAGTGAGTTTTCTACTGAGATGTGTTGGCCACATAGACCTTGTTGTTGCTCAGGACTTGGCTACTAAGGTGGAATATGACCTTATCTTGGTAGGAAAGATAATGAGAGATTCTAACAAAGGAAAATCTTCTTCATCTTCTAAATATCCATCTACATGCACCACTGATCCAATGGTGCAAAAGCTGACAAATGAGTTGCTGGCTCTCAAAAAGCAAATGGCACAAGGGATGTCTTCTACTCTTTCATACATAGATATACCAAGGAGGACATTTCCCAATCAATCATACCAAGGTAATGCTACTAAGAATCAAGGGAAGCCAAATCGTCTTCCTCCCACTCAGGAAAAATTGGCCATTGAAGCACCTCCAACCAATTCAGTAGTTGGATATCTTGAAGCAGAATCTGATTTCTCCTTTCATCCTTAGTTGAACCCAAAAGATGATGCTAATCTCTTCACAGAGAGAGAAAAATAATTAGCTGGTGACTCCAACATTGGTTTCCTAAATTACCAGGATGAATCCAGAAGTGAAGGTAAAGTAGTTGAGGTATCATACGCTGTGTTCACCCGATTCAAGAATTAGTCAGTCCAGCAAGCTGATAAAGAAAAAATAGAGGAGCAACCTCAACCTACAATTTCAATTGCCAAACGAGGAACTTCTCTGCCTTTCCAGCCAAAGAACCCAGTGATTGATAAAAAAATAAGTACTCCAAACATGCCTTCACCTTTAATTTCAATTTCACAATCAGTCTTCCGCCCCTAAAAATTAGAAGGATGAACTCCTTTCCCTTGTTCATAATTCATTTCAGACATTTGACATAGTCGACCATGCCAAGAAAACTAAAATTTAAATGTTTGAATTTGAATTCCTGCAATCCAACCCTGAGCAGTTGGATAAGTTAATGGAATATGTGAAGAATAAAACTGTCCCTATAGGACCAACTATTCCAAAAGTAACCCCCACATCCACCTAGAATAACCTTTTCATTGCTCCTCCTACTGCTTCTGGAAAGACTAAACCATTTTATGTCTCTCTGTTGATAAATGGACATCAGCTGAACAATTGCATCATAGACTCAGGTGCGTCTGACAATATCATGCCTACTAAAGTAGCTAAATCCCTTGGTCTCACACTGACCAAGACATTTGGGAGATGTTTCTCCTTGGAAAACAAACAAGTGTCATTGTTGGGACAAATCAAGGATGCCTAATTTGCATTTGTTGCATTCCCAGAAAAGAGAATCAGAATGACAGTCCTGGTGGCCGACGTCTTAGCTTCATACAACATCCTTCTTGGGTGAAATTTGTTTAAGGATGTTGGTGGTGAGTTAAGCATGGACCTGTTTGAGGCAAGGATCCTAGTCAAAGGTGTTATGTAGAGATTACTCTCTGAAAAGGAAGCAAAATATGTGGTCACTCAAACATCAACGCCTGAAGCTCAAATTCTATTTGAGTCTTTAGGCATGGGTAATTACTTCTTATCTACAGAAGAAGTTCATGAGGTGTTTGATGAAGCTCCTGAAAGTGACAATCTAAAAATTGGTTCAGATGAAACAACAAAATTTAGGATAGAGTGCAGTGCAAACGTAGAAAAATCCTCCCCTCCAAAAGAAGAAAAATATAAGGTAAGGCCAGCTTCTGATGATGTATGGATACTAGAATTTGATGGCAGCTATTCTTCTACCAGTTCAGGAGCCAGGATTGTGTTGATATCTCCTCAAGGAGATATTTTTTCTTTTTTATATAAATTATAGTTCAGTAATACCAATAATACTGCTAAATATGAATCGATGCTGCTTGGATTAAAGGCCACTCAAGACAAGGGTGTCAAGATCCTTCATGCTAAAGGAGATGCTGAGCTATTGGTTTGTTATGTGAGGAACCTGTACCAAACCAAAAATGAGAGATTACACCATTACCACAATCTGGTCTGGAATCAAATTGAAAGTTTTGATGCTTTCAACATCTCTGCAGTTCTTAGGGAATTCAATGACTGAGCTAATGCTTTGGCTATTTCAATAACTCTTTTGATTCCTCACCTAAATTTTAAAGAAGACAAGTACACTATCAAACTGGTCTTTTGACCAAGTGTGCTTGACAATGCCAATCATTGGCAAGTACTCAATGGTGACAACCAAATCATTACCTTCTTAGAACAAAAAGATAGCTTTGAACAACTTCACATAGATGGCAGTGAGCCTCAAAAGCTTGAACCAACCTCTGAATCAAGTTCAGACATAGGTGAGGAATTCCTCTAGCTGAAAGGGAATAAAATTTCCAAAGGATTGGTTTTCCTTGAAAAGTTGTTTAACAAGCACGACAAGCTCATCAAATGGCAACAAACGGATTCAAGATCTTCTCAGGAGTTTGATCGAATAAATTTGGGTACCAAGGAAAATCCCAAGATGGTGAACATTGGAAAATGCTGCACTCCAGAAGAAAAACTCAAATTTATTGCCCTATTTCGCTAGTACATGGATGTCCTAGCGTACTCCTATGATGATCTGAAGTCACTCAGGCCTGAAAAAATTTACCATGAAATTCCTCTCAAGGATGATTCGGTACCTTACAAGCAAAAATCTAGGCAATACAATCCAAAGATATTAGGTACTATTCTATCCAAAATATAGAAGATGCTGAATGCTAGAATAATTTTTCCAATCCATCATTCCACATGGATTGCCAACATAGTACTTGTGAGAAAAAAAATGGCAAAATTTGCCTCTGATGGACTTCAAAAATTTGAATCAATCCTCCTTAAAGGATAATTACCCCTACCTATCATGGACCATGTTCTTCAAATAGTGACTAGTTTAGAGATGTTATCAATGTTAGACAGCTTCTTAGGATACAATCAAGTAGAAGTCAGTGAAGCTGACCAGCATAAGACTGCCTTCACCACTCCTTAGGGCACCTTTGCATATCAAAGAATGCCATTTGGCTTGATAAATGCTGGCACCACTTTCCAGTGAGCAATGGACCTTACTTTCAAAGATGAAATGGGTAAGTTCATTGTGGTATACCTTGATGACTTGACCATCTTTTCCAAGCATCGTCCTGACCATGTGCACCATTTTCAACAAGTGTTGGAACGCTGCCGCCAGAATGGCATTTCTCTTAATCCTAAGAAGTCTATTTTTGGAGTAATAGAAGGGAAACTTCTCAGACACATTGTATCTCGAGAAGGTATAAAGATTGACTCAGGCAGAGTCAAGTCCATCTAGGAGCTTACTCTGCCTACAAGTAAGACTGCAATTCACTCTTTCTTTGGAAAAGTGAATTTTTTATGAAGGTTCATCCTCGAGTTCATAGAGAAGACTTGCCACATTGTGAACATGATGAAGGGAAAGGCCACTTTCAGCTAGACTGAAGAAGGCAAATTGGCATTCCAAGACATCAAAATATTTATTGCCCATACCCCAATTCTGATTTGTCTAAATTATACCAAGGATTTCACCATATATAGTTATGCTTTTGAGCATATACTTTCAACAATTCTAGTTCAACAGAACAAAGAAGGTGTGTAATCTCCCATATCATTCATGAGCTGTCCTCTCAAAACTCATGAACTGAAGTATTCAAACATGGAGAAGCATGCTTATGCAGTGGTGAAGGTAGTAAAGCACTTCCATTTTTATATCTTGAATTCACAAGTTACTGCCCTAGTTCCTGATACCATAGTTAAATCCATATTAACTTAGCAAGAGTTTGGAACCAAAAGGGGTAATTAGATTGATAAAATCTAGGATTTTGGTCTCATTATCAAACTAATGAAGCTTATACGAGGAAGGGGCCTCTGCCAATTGATTGCTGATAATAGATTCGAAGAAGCAGGGTAGGAAGAAATAGAAATGGAAGACACACCAAAAGTCCTCTTTGACTCCACCATGAATGAGTGGTATTCAAATATTGCTCATTTTCTTACTTATGGTGAGTGTCCTACTCACCTAACTCATAAAAAAAAGAGAACTGTTAAATTAAAAGCTGCCAATTTTGTCCTTGGGGACAATAGCCTGTATAAGAGGAGCTTTGATGGAGTGTTCTTTTGCTGCGTGGATAAAGAGTAACAGAACTAACTTTTGAAGTCATTCCATAATCTGGCCTGTGGAGGACATTTTTCTGCTCCTATAACTACCCATAAGATTCTGCGAGCCAGGAATTACTGGCCTACTTTATTTTAAGATATATACAAATTAGTACGAAGATGTGAACTGTGCCAATATTTCATTAGAAGACCCAAGTTAGCCACTCTGCTTCTCAAGCCAGTGGTGATAGAAGAGCCATCTCAGCAATGGGGAATCAATTTCATTGGTGCTGTAAACCCATTTCAAGTGCTGGACATGATTATGTCCTCACAGCCACAGATTACTTCACCAAATGGGTGGAAGCAATTCCAACCAAGCATGCTACTTCAAAATTCATATGCGATTTCTTCAAAGAAAACATCATTTCCAAGTTTGGGGTCCCAACCAAGATTGTCACAGATAATGCAGCCTATTTCTCTTCTCATGAGATCACTCAGTTCTATTTTTACTATGAGATTACCCTCTCCCACTTCTAATTATTTCTCACAAGGGAATGGCCAAGATAAATCAAGCAATAAGAACCTGGTGATCATCATCAGGAAGGTGGTGGATGACAACCAATGAACCTGGCATAAAACATTGGTTGATGCTTTATGTGTAGACAAAATTACACCCAAGAGGGTGATAGGTATGTCACCATTTCAACTTTTGTATGGTCTCAATGCAGAGATACCAATCACCTTGGAATTGCTAGCATTGAAATTGGCAAAGGTGGTCGAATATCAGAGATACAAAAGCTCTAGTGATAAGAGGATCATGTGCTTAACTAAGCTAAATGAGCAGCAAACTATGGCGGTGGACCAAATTGTTGTGCATCAAAGTATGGTGAAGAAGCTCTTCAACCAAAAAGCAAAAACTTGTGATTCCTAGATCAGAGATCAAGTCCTGTTATGGGATAAAAAGAGAGAACCAAAGGGAATGCATGGAAAGTTTGATTCCCTATGGAGAGGTCTGTTTACTATCCATCAGCTCAATGGTAAAAATAGTTTTCTGTTGAAGTATCAAGATGGCATGCCCTTTTTTTTGCCTCACAATGGGCAGCATCTGAAGCACTTCAATTCTTGAAGTATCAGATAAGATCATCTGTACATATGTATATCTGTATAGTCTTTAGTTCTATTTTGTGCTTTTCATTTTCATTTTTGGCACCTTTATTTTTGGTTAGCATGACTCTGTATCCCAATGGCATACTTAAAGGCACTGGAGATTCTGGTTTCTACTCCCCTCAGCTGTTCCAAAATTTCAACTGAAGGAAGTTCCCCAACGGGAGCCAGCTATTGTTCTCAAAATCTGTCACTAATTTTTTAGGACAACATATAAAATATTTTGGTCATGAAGGCCAAAATCCTCTATTCCCTTCTCAAAAATTATTTTGAGCATTCAAAATCTTCATTTTTCAAGCTTTTTTAGTTAAGGGACAAGCATGGTTCAATAGGTTCAATGACTTCAATAGGCGAGCTCTCTCAAAGAAACAAGTTCCCAACACTTGGGCGATTTCAAGACAGGTTCAATGCTGAGGTTTAACCAAAAGGTCCATCGACAAGCTTTAAACAAAGGATTGAACCATTGAACCCCGCTTCCAATAGGTTCAATAGGTTCAAAGACTTCGGCAAAGTTCAAAGTTCAACCGCTTTAGCAAGTTAAACGGCTTCAAAAGACTTAACGAAAAGAAGAAAGATTGAACCGTTGAACTTTGAACTTTGAACCAAAATGGTTCAAAGGTTCAATGGGTTTAATGGTTCAATGAGATTGGTTCAAATAGTCAATTGAATGAGCGAAACATAAGATTGAACCGTTGAACCAAAGTTGGTTCAATCAGTCGGTTCAATCGAACGGTTCAAAGGAGTGCCCTAAAGCCCAAAGGGCAAGTGCCCTTGTGGAAGGAAGTGAACCAAAGGCCAAGTGCCCTTACGAAGGGTAGTGAACAAAAGTGGACAAAGAAATATCTTTCGAAAAGATTTTTCATGGCCAAATTTTACAAGGGAAATCCTTCGAACAAAATGTCTGAAGGAATTCCTTTAGACATTTTGTCTGAAGGAATGATCAAAAGCCTGACAAAAAGTGGCTAAGGCAAGGGAAGATTTCCTTCAGACAAAATGTCTGAAGGAATTCCTTCAGACATTTTTTCTAAGGGAATTAAAGAAGAAGACCGTTCTAAGACCTCCTGAATGACCCCAAAAGACCCCAAAGGGCAGGTACCCTTGCAGGGGGGCTCTTCGCGACCAGGAAATAGACCTTCTTAAGGCACGAAGGGACACCTTCCCTTTGGGTGGTTCCAAAGACATTAAGCCAAAGGAACATTTTTACAGACTCTGTAAGACCTGTTTCTACGGACTCTACAGGTTGGGTTCTACAGGCTTATTCTACGGACTCTTCAGGCGGATTTCTATGGACTCATTTCTATGGAATCTATAGGCTAGGTTCTATGCACTTGTTTCTATGGAATCTTCAGGTTGATTTATATGGACTCGTTTCTACGGACTCTGCAGGTTGGTTTCTATAGACTCTGCAGGATGGTTTATATGGACTCTATAGGCTTGATAAAGACGAAGGAATTTCAAAGCTTCGAAAGACTTAGAGAAAACAAAGGCTTCTAAGAAAGAGGATGAACCGTTGAACCTTGAACCAAAATAGTTCAAAGGTTCAACAGGTTCAACGGTATAAAGAAAACTTCAAACAAAAGAAAGAAGTGGAAGATTCTAGAGACTAGTTCAAAAAGATGGTTCAAGTGAATGAACCAAAGGAGCGACAAAACCAAGGAATTGAGGAGGCCACCTGAATCATTGAAACATTGAACCAATGACATCCCCATGGATGCCAAATTTAGGGTAATGAAATATCTGTTTATTTTCAAATGTGGTGCAAAACCTAAAAATAAACTTAGCGACCAACTGAAGAGGGAGCCAAAAGGCCAGCAAAAAGGGGAAAAGATAGCCTGAGAGCTCAAATTACAACAGGAAAGAGGAAAAGACTAAAAATATCTATGTAGGAGTTATTTTCAGTAGGTGGAACAGTCCACCAAGTAGATATTTGAGCTTGTAAACATTAAAGGCGCAGCCTATTTTTCTCCCTTGGAATAAAAGTGAGGGGACAACCGTGTACATTTCTAGAGACAAACCAAACGACCCACGCCTAGGAGAAGACATTTGAAATGAATCTACATGCCACAATTAAGGTAGATGCCTTGTGCAAGCATGGCCCTCTTTGATAAAATTAAAAATGCATTCAAGGCATTGAATACAACATGGGCCATTCTATGAAACAAAGTGCCAAGCCTTTCTTGGCTACTATATACTATAATCTCTTATTTTATGCAAGGGAGATCTTTTTTGGTTATAGAAGCAAAACTCTACCAAAATTGAAAGGCAATTACTGAGACTTTGAGCTCAGATTATTGATCATATTTATTTATATGAATGAGAAAGCAGGTTACTTCCAAACTTTGTGCTGTAATAGCTTGTGTCATTTAGGAGATTGTTCTTATGTCAATTTTCTGAATATGTTCTTGTCCATTTTAATGAAATAAGAACTAGTGAAAGTAATCAGGAAGGTGTCCTAAAACCAACTGTGGAGAGACTTTGTGCTGCCACAATTGTCTTTAGTGTGTGTGTTTCTAGTTTATTTCTATGTAAAGGATCTTAGGATGACTTTGTGCCCCCATTATCCTTCGTATTTCACTCTTGGGTAGTTGAGGTGGAGACTTTGTGCTACACTTCATTTTGCTGGTTACTACGCCCTTGTTACTTGTTACTTATCACTACCAGAAAAGATTCTTGTTATTTGCTACAAGATCACTTCTAAAAAAAGAGAAGTGCCTTCAGTGTTTCTAGCCTGGATTTTTCCTATGTTTATGAACATCATCTCTAAAAAAAGAGAGATGGATAGTGTTGTCCTACCCATGAGTGTTATTTTATGCATATATATATATATATAGTATATAGCTCCTCATAGCTACAGGGAACCTCCCCTTGATGAGAGGAGAGATTTTCCCCCTTTTGATGTGGTAAACCTGCACATCTGGCCGACCAATCTCCCTATGCTATGGTTGAAATGACCTATTTTGCCCATCAGTTAGCTAGTGACAAAATATTCACCCAACAAAGCCTAAAGCATCCTTTCACAAACATAAGGGGAATAAGGTACTTGCAAACAATAATATGGCTAGTATAAAAAACTCATCTATGGTATACATCACCTCTTCAACATCCCTGTCAAAGTTAACATCAGAATCATCAGGATCATGTTCAACACTAGCATCTGAATCAGAATCCATGTCAGAATCATCATCCCTTACAAATAATGAAATACATGATGATACTTATCTTTTTGAGGATGTCTCTAATTTAAATATCAACCAAGTCAGAAAGCATGACTTTTGAACCATCCCAGGATGATGAAATCATAACATAATTCTTGGATGATTTATCCTTTAAAGATTATCAAGCTAGATATGAATCAACTTTAGGCCTATTCTCATAAGAATCTTAGTGATCCTTTTGATATTCCTGAGGATGCTTTCTTCGACATTGAGGCTAGGTCTCCTGGTGGATTTTATGAGGACTATACTGCCCATCATCCCTTTAATACACCTCTTTCACCATATATCCATAATCATTCCCCTCATGTTAATAATCCCTCTATCTCCTTCCTCAAATGGGATGAATAAGAACACACATATTTGGATTCCCTTCAAAATGCAATCTAGTGTGCCACATCTACAAGGATCCAACCCCATATTCAATTAATCAAGTCAAATAATCAAGTCAATTGTGATCTAAATGTAATCCATTAAAGTCTAAAAAAATTTCATAATCAACCAAGTCAAAAAATGTCATCCCCTAGTATAATTATCCTTGAGGTCTAGGGAACCATCACAATCAAATATTAATCATATATCAAATTCAAATTCCTCTGTTGAAGCCCAACTATAGGTACTAGGGGGTAGTCAAAGTCAAATCCTATCAACAAATCAAAACAATGTCAAAACTCATGTGGCTGACAGTCCTCTTAATATTTGGATCAAAGAGTAAGAAAGTGAGAAGTTATTAGATCCCTTAACCTCATGGCACCAATAAAAAATATCCCCCCACCATATACAATGGTGTATGCAATAGTTGAACCCCATTATCACTCCCCTTCCAGTCACATTGTCCATCATAACCATATCACTCATTCACATCAAAATCAAGGCATAATCCCATCTGTACCACACCTCGAATCCATAGGTAGTAGAATCTCTTGTATGGGTTATAAAGACACCTACTTGAGATGTTTGGAGGATGTTAAATCAAGAATCAACAAAGGTCACAGGCACATCAATGAATCTAGCATCAATCACATGGCCTTAACATCACACAACTCTAGAGTGGGTGTCAATTAAAAGATAAAGAAAGAATTTCCATCCTACATCTCACCTACCTCTAATAAATTAAGATGCTAAAAAGTTAAAAAAATCAATTAAAAAAAAGAATCATAAAATTTTAAAAAATTCAAAAAAATAAAATAAAAAATCATTTGTCAAATGGTGAAAACCAGTCTTCTAACACCTTCAATAAGTATGATGATGAAAATTGATTTCCAGTGTCATGGTAAAATAATATACTGTCTGCATTGTATGTTAACCCTTGAGGCCAAAATCCATCCCTTATTAATCCCATCCATGTCATCCTTATCTATCTTATCCATGTGCCATCTAGAACATCCTTATCCATCATGATTTACATCCTCTTATTATGTCCATTTTGTCTCCTATCTTGACTTTTGTAAAGAGTGGAAGTCGTATTGAAAAATGATCATCTTGGCATATCCTCCAAAGGACACTCAAGCAACTAGATATCTAGTTCCTTCACAATGTGGTCATTGATGATCCCCAGTCCATACTTCCTTAGTCCTCATCCATCATCCACATCTTTTTATCATCCCATTCATCATTTCATCCATCCTTATATTGGTTACTAGGATTGGTATTCCCTTTTCTAGTAACACCATTTATATAGTGCACACACATATTCTAAAAAAACCTAAAAATTGAAATATTCCAAAAAACCCTAAAAATTATAAAATCCATAAAATCCTAAAAACTCTATGTTGTCTTGTCTGATGTCTTGAGTATATCTTATCTTATGTCTTAAGTTATCCATCTCATTATCATCCTACCTTATCTTATGTCTTATGTCCTAATCCTAACATCTAATTCCTTATCCATATCCTTATCCTAATCCATGTCTATAGTCTACTCAAAATATATACCCCTATCCAAATCCATATCCTTAATCCACATTCACATCATGATCATCATGACCCACTTTTTTCAAATAATCACTTGATCACTCAATCCCATCGACTCTCATTGGGATAATAGATAAGACATTAATCACAATGTATCTCTATGTAGATACTTGTGCATGTTACTTATATGTTATGTGTTATTTGACTTTTTTGCATGTCTTTTATCATGTATATATCTAAATGCATTTATTTTTCTTGTTTATGTCTTGCACCATGTTTCTTTCATCAGGGTGTAATGAATGAGGATGCTATGATGACACCAAAAGCTATAATGATGCTTTGAGGTGACCTCGATGATGTAGATTTCACTATTTACCCCTTTTATAAACATGCACTTTGGCACAATGTCCTTTTATCCATACTTATATCATGAGGCATACTGCCTAGTGTTATATTTACATCAAATTACTTAATATTATGATGAGACTTGTTATAATAATGATGGCTTGACAATGGACTGCATTCATCATTTATCCTATCCTCTATCACCTTCCCAATCATCTAATCATCTTTATCTCATCATCAATTTGATCATCTAGTTCTAATCATGTAACCCAACCACATGTCATAACATCTAACATCTCATATCCAATTATTTTACTTGTTATCTTCATGTCTAACATCTAAGTTAAATCATCCCCAATAAACAACCTAACATGACTAATATCATCATCATTATCCTCCTCTATTCTATCTTATCACCGAATTAAAACTATTTTGGCATGAAATCTCTTCAGACTATGTAGGCAACACTTGGCCACTTTTTAGTGCCCAAGGATAGCTCAACCACTACTTTCGTTTCCCATCTTCTCATGGTCACTCAATTATATCATTTTTTCTCTTCATCATCATAACACTCGACTTCAACCTTGAGCTATACTCATCATTAATCTTATCAAATCAAATCTTATCTTGGTCTATAGATTTCCTTAGCATGTGTCTTTATTTGGGATATGTCTAAATCTTGTGGCCTTTTGTCTTATTGTCATCATGTTATGGTTTATTCCCCCTTATGATGTGTCAATAACCATGACATAATTATTTCCACTCCTTGTGTGTATATCTTTGCCAAGGGCATCATCACTCTGTAACTCACTGCTTAGGTCGATTTTATTTTATTCATCATCTATCTCACATCTCACATCCCACCCCTCATTTCCTCTTTTGAGTGGCCGTTTGGCTCCTTCATCCCCACATATCCCCTTGAAGGGGAATCACGTCCACTAACATCATTTACTAACATTCATCCATGAGTGTCTTTATTTTTTGAAATACCATTACTCTTTCCACTTCGTCCACTCGTAATGCCATTTCAAAAGGGAAAAATATATACATCTAAATTTGTTTGATTCACTTATCATCGCTAATATTACTATTAGTCGACACTAATTTCACCTATCTCATCTATTCTCATTTATCTATTCTAATTTTATCTTAATATCACCCTTTCTAGTCATTTATCTAACATCCACCTTCATTCTTATTCATCAAGCTAACCTTATTCCTACCCATAAATCAATTAATTCACCTAATTCCTTATTATCCACTAACTACTCGCACTTAACCATTATATTGGAATTTAAAGTTCTAATTTCATCTACCCTAGCCTATTCCTAAGCTCTCCTACATCCCTAGTTCCTAATCACCCATCTATCACCTACTAATCTTGCAAATTATACCAAAAATACCTAAATCTATAATTAAAATCTAGAGACAATTAGGATAATAATGATAAAATAAATGAAACACTCATACCAACATTAGATCCTAAAAGCTAATTTCTCTAAATCAAGATAAAAATGAAAATAAGACTAAATGATTATGGATTATGAATTGCTTACAAGTAGACTCAGATTTTCAACATGATGTTAGCTTGATTAATGACTTGGATTGCATGGATTTGTTTGATTTAAGGATGATGGCATGAAAGCTCATAGACTTTCTAGTTGGTTCAATGGAGGATTGAAGGTGTTTAAATAGGCAATGGAGGGAGGATTAAAAATTCCTTGGAAGCCTTTTTATTTAGAGGCTTTTAGACAGAATGGAGAGAATAAAAGAGGATTCTATAATTGGAGAATTCTATAATCCATTAGGGGGATAAACAATATTAATAGGTGATTAGATGGGTGATTAGGTACTAGGGATGTAGGAGAGCCTAAGAATATGCTAGGGTAGATGGGATTGGAATTTTAAATTCTAATATAATGGTTAAGTGGGATTAGTTAGTGGATAATAAAGAATTAAGTGAATTAATTGATTTGTGGGTAGGAATAAGGTTAGCATGATGAAGAAAAATGACAAGGGATGTTAGATAAATGACTAGAAGGGGTGATATTAAGATATAATTAGAATAGATAAATGAGATTAGATGAGATAGCTGAAATTAGTGTCAATTAATAGTAATATTAGTGATGATAAGTGAAGTGAGCAAATTTAGATGTATACATTTTGCCCCTCTTTGAAAGGGCATTGTGAGTGGATGAAGTGGAAGGAGTAATGGTCTTTCAAAGAAAAAAGACACTCATAAAGGAATGTTAGTAAATGATGTTAGTGGACAATTATACATGTCTATATGTATATGTATACATGTTATATATATGTATATACATATATACATGTGTATATATATATGTATATGTATATATGACATATATGTATATACACATGTATATATACATATAATATATATACATGTGTGTGTGTGTATGTGTATATATATATGTATGTATGTACATACATACATACATATATGTGTGTGTGTGTATATACACACACACACACACACATATAGTATCATAAAGAAGTTGATAAAGTTTAAGATTTGATACATCATTTGAATGATATACAAACATTACTGACATTGTGTGGCCTTTTTTTCATGTTGGATGAAATACACCATATAATTAAACAAGATAAATGTGTGTGTGTGTGTGTGGGTGGGTGTGTGTGTGTGTGTTGTTGATTTTACAAGATTGAGGAGACATGTTTGTGTGGCTATAGAGAATTTTTATCTTAATCAACAAACTTATTTTTTGGGTCAAAATTTTGGGAGTTATAAAAGTTTGATACATATTGGAAATCCAAGAAACTTTATAAAGTTTAATACATTGAAATAATTATGTGCATCTATACACAGATTTAAGATACACATGTGCTACTTTTGAAGACTAGTCGATGGTAACATCAATGAGTTACATGTCATAACGCCACTCTTTGATGAATTTTTATCATAAACAAGGATAAGGTTAATAGAGATTCTAGATTTCCTAGTATAAAAAATAGGGGACATTTTTTTGTAGGGATGAATTGATCAATGTGATGGTTATAGTTAAACCCACCTTTTGGAACAATGCCCAAAATCCACTTCTTTTGTAAGAAGACTATCATAAAAAATTGTTTGCTTTGATCAAACATTTTTATAAGATTATTGATATCAATACAATGATGATTCTAAGTATTTTAAACAACAACATGTTGAGCAATTAATCTGAACATTTTTTCCTTATAGTGCTTGATCAATTTATATTATTGGATGAGCCATCAAAGTATGGAGCGATAATTAGGCTATGGAAAAAATAGGTTTTATAAATGATTTTTAGGAATTTTTGGGTGAGTTTTTCATTGATTGATCTATGTCAAATAATTATTTTGGGTCTAGTTGAAGATGAGAGATTTTCCAATGCCTTGTTGTTTATAAATTCCAAGTTACAAAACAAGCTTGACAAAATTTTGTATAATTATTTGAGACTTTACACATCATAGTACATTGTGAATAACTTCCTCTATGACAAGGCTTTGAAAATATGGAATTTTATTAATGAAAGGGGAGGGGTTAATAACAATTCCACTAGCACAATAGATGACCTTGTTGAAAACAAGGATGAAAATATTGCATTGGTTCAACGTCAAGAAAGTTGTAGAAATAATGAATTAGATAATATAAATGTTCAAACAACAACAAATTGGCAAATTTCATCAAATTTAGATTCATAATGTTGTATTGAAAATTAAAAAAAAAATGTAATCTTTTTGATGTTGATGTTCATTCAATTACAATGTTTCATGAATCATTATTCATTTTCAGAAAAATATCATATTCTATGAAACAATTATTATTTATTTCGAATCCCGTATTTCATTTTCAAGCCCTTAATGTATTTCTAAGCCTGCAATGCATTTCCAACCTTGTGATACATTTTCATCCCTACAATGCATTTCTAATCCTGTGGTGCATTTGGAAGCCTAAGATGCATTTCCAAACATGCAATGCATTTCTAATGCTCATGATGTATTTCCAAGCCTACAATGCATTTTTAAGTCTACTATGTGTATCTATGCCTGCAATGCATTTCCAAACATGTGCAATGGTATCTAACTTATGGACATGAACATATTTAGGCTGATAAATATATCTTGTTGGGTTCACCATTCATTTTTCTCATATTAATTTCCATAATAGATGTGATAAAAAGGTTTATACACCCCAACATTTTTTTTTAAACTTTGGCATTTCACTTGATTTTTTTAAAGTGAAATATAAGTGTCAAGTGAAGTGGGGAATACAATGATGATCCAACTCTTAGATTACAATGTGAGAATTTAGAAATAACTTCATTAAATGTTGATAAGGCAACCCATTCTTGAACTTTACGCTAAGTAGATGTGATTAGAAATGTTTATACACTCCCATGGGTTTTCTTTTAAAACTTTGACATCTCAAATGATTTTTTTAGATCAAAATCAAAGTGTCAAGTGAAGTGAGAAAGATAATGATGATCGAAATCTTAGATTACTATGTAAGAATTCAAAAAATAACTTCATTAAATCCTGACAAGGCAATTCCTTTCCTCAACTTTACTATAAGTAAATGAACATCTTACCAAATTATGTACTGAGGTCTTCCAAAAAGGAAAATTTACCATAAAGAGTTTGTTCTACTATATTTGAGTGTGATTTCATGGCCTAGCCCAATGTCTATGTACTCCTTTTTTTGGCACTAGAATAACTAAGAGTAAATGGATATGGAAAGGGAGCCACCGTTTCTTCTAAAGCTTCAACATTTTATGTGGTTTAATTCACTAGCGAAATGTTGAGGTTCATGTTTCTTGAATTATTTCATCTACTCTAGTGGAGAAATGTTACAACATTTTAAAAACATCGGTTCACTTCCACTGAATAGTGAGGAAGAGGAGTAATTATGGCCATGGTTCACAACATTGCTTACCTCATTGGACTTCCCTAATCATCAGTCATCTGTTGAGAAAGAGCATGCATTGCTTCCATGGATTATGTAGAAATGTCTTGGTAACCAAAATGTAGTGTTTTTTTATTAACAAGTTTATATGTAAAGTTTCCTTAGTCAGAGGCAATTGTCAAGAATAAAATAATTCCTTTATTATGTACATATATATATGTAATGAGATGTTTTTGTTTGTTGAAATATTTTGTATGGATGTGGTTCCTGTTTAGGACTGCAGTGCATTGTTTATTTAAATAAAAAGTGTATATTCATTACGAAGCTTTCTTTAGTGTCACGTAAAGTTTGTATTCATTGTAGTGATTTATTTAGTGGCTCACCAAAAAAATCAAAGATTTTATGCTTTCACAACTCATGATAACTATACAAAGGGCTTTGGATAAAAATTACGTGCAAGTTTATCTTCATATTTATGGGATGATTTTGTATGCCAAAGCAATCTTTTTTTATTTTGTGTGATGCTTTTGTATGTTATGTAATGCTTTTATATGCTTTATGATGATTTTATATTATATGTAATGTTTCATATTTGACTTGTAGAGGACAACTAAAGTCAACCAATTTTTTTGACTAATTTCAAAAACTTTATTAGGATTTGCCTTTATATCCAAAACAAATTTCTATATTATTCCCATTTTTTTAGAGGCATAATGACCATTTTTGTGGGATTCAACAACCCAATGAATCCCAATAAGACAAGATTCACCACTCATTATGTAAGTTTTTTTTGTACATTTAATAAAAATTTCATGTCTTAAAGTGACATTTTTTCCTTAAAAATAACAATATTTGAACTTCAAGAGTCTCTTAGAGGAATTCGGATAAAGAAATTTATGTTAACATAAGAAAATGAATTGTGGCATTTCAAATCTAGTTTCTAAATATATAAATTCTTAACACCCAAATGAGAAAATTATGTAAATGTTTTATATTATTTTAGATTAATATGAACCAATAAACATAAAACTATTGAATAAATTACAATCCTATAGATTTATGGTTTAATAATAATTTTCATTACAACTTGCTAAATATAGTATATGTTATTTTTTAAAAACACTAGGAAGATGACAACTTAGCTTAGGTTATGAGATTTTATTGGTCTAAGATCAATTACAATAGTCTAAAATGCACCAACACATGTTTGTGATTGCTTTGTTTTAGGAACAAAGTCTGTGCCTATGTCTAAACAAGTCCACGCTCCATGGACAACAATGTAGGCTGATCTTATCCATTGATTTTGGACTTGTTAGTTGTAAAAATGATGAAACTATGATTGTCTTACCACCTTTGCCTATGTTCACTAAGATTTTTGAGATATTGCCACATCTAAAATATCATGTGAAGATGCTTTTAATACGAAACCCTAGCTCCTACACAAAATAATTTGATATCAAATAATGGGGATGTTAGGCAAAAGGGGTCATGTTAGATTGACCTTGGCTAGTACCCATTGAATGAAAAGTATTTTACTAAATTGATAATACTTTGAAGAAGGCTCAAAATTAAATGTAGTTCTCCCACGAATGTGTGTGCGTGAAATTATGAATGTAAGCCTAGATGCTCTTTCTCCTATTTTACCCTTGGCACAAGTATATAAATATAGATTTAGAGTTTGTAACTTTTAGATCTAGCATCAACAATTATGTAAATGTAATGTGTAATATTTATCTAACTCTTGATAATATTGAGTGCCATCCTAAATGCCTTATAATAGCTTTGTATTTATAGATATATTGATTTCAAATTAGGAAACCTATTGGCATGTAAAATTTAACTCAAAAAGATCCAAACAAGCCAAAAAAAGACCTAAGTGAAACGTGACCTAAAAGAACTTTGTAAATTATGCCTTAACAAGTCCATAAATCACAAATAGGTTTGTTGGCCTAAACCTGTTTGACAACTATGGACTTTTTCAGAAAGCACACAAAAATATAAAAGAAAGGAATTGAGGATCCCCTAATTTAAAAAAAAAAAGAACAATAGTGAACAAGTGACCACACAAATGTATGAAATAAAGAGGAAAAATCCAAACAAATGTGATAGTAGTACTTCATTCATCATTAGTAGTATATACGTTCAAAGTTGTATGAAAAGGTATTTAAAATAGGCTTGTATCAAATTTGGGTGTTTATATTTGCTCCCCATTTATTATATTTATTGAAATTGCTAGAGTAAAGGATAACTTTATACTTGATTGTGTATGTCACACTTTATCTTTAGCATGAAATTCTAGTTGTGTATGACACTAAAGAGTGAAACATGTATAAATGTGGTGTTGTATCACCTATGGAGAATGCTTGTGTTATGAAGGGTGGAGATGTCATGGGTCACGATTTGACCCAACCAAGTGGAGAAAGGATTATTTCAATCCTGATCATTTCTTGGTTAGGGAAATGAAAAATCCATTAAGTGGTAATGAGAGAGTAGTAGGTCATTGGGTTTCACTAAACCCATGACTAAATTGACCCGAGTAACTAATCAAGCTCTAATCTTATACCTTAAGATGAAAGGTTAGAACTCATAATGGATTTTCTAGAAGTAATTCCAAGGTTGTTGAGTGTCTCTAGACTCGAATGTACATTACCCATAAAGAATGAATCACACCATTGTAGATGAAACTAGATTCTAATTGCATGATTGAAGGAGAATTAGGAATATTCATCCCCCCATCATAATCATAGTGCAAATAGATTTGAAGTGAGATAACAACCATTTACTGTTGAATGTGTAAACTATATTCTAGTGCATATGCAAATGAATCATTATCATCCCATTATGTTTAAAAAATGCATATATGTGCATGAACCAACATTATGCCTTTTATTTTTGAATTATGTATATATGTGCATGAACCAACATCACACTATTTGAATTTGAAAAATATATATACGTGCATGAACCAACATCATACCATTAAAATTTTGAAAATGTATTTATGTGCATGAACCAACATCATACCCTTTGAATTTGTACCAAATAATATAGAGTGCCATGCATATATATGCTAAATTGTAATTATATGTGAAACCTATAATTTTGTTCTTGTACATGTTTGCATATACCCATGCACATGTATCCAAGTGTTTACAAATCTTTAATGAAGTCTCTTTAAAGTGAGTGCACATACATGGCAGGTGCCTCTATAATATGTATCAATGTGTCAATATTTCTCACATATTTGATTTCTAAATTTTTGAAATATGTATTTTATATGTGCATATGCATTTCATATGCCTTTGAATATATATAATATTACTGATATCTAGTAATTTATATTTCTCAACTCTGCTTGATAGAGTATAACTTCATGAAATATGTCCCCAACATTTGTACTAGTATGAACCATTTTAGATCATGTATAATGTGACAAAATCGAGTGATCCCATAAATATTATATGTGCAAGCTTATCTTATGTAATAAGATTGATGTATGCCCCCATTTTTGTGTGAGGTATGGGAGTATTGAATAAATCAAAAAATGTAATCTTTGATAAGTTCATCATGGCTTGCTACAAACTGTAAGATTGGATTACAAAGTTGGTTAGTCAAACATTAGTTAATAAATCCATGAAAAATGCATAAAGAACTTAAAAAACTAAGCTAACCTATTCCAACGGGGTTTTCAAATGATAATGAAGAACAAATTGAAAGAAAGCAATACCAATTACCTTCCCAAATGATTCCACCATCCAAGAGCAGCTTCAAGCATGTTTTTCCCCTTGATCTAGTGTTCTTATCTTTGTCAACAATGGATGCCAAGCTCCTCTATTTCCTCAAGATCGCTATGCATAACCTAGGCTTAATATAAGAGATCTCTAATCTATGTATATCAAATGAAGTTTGAAAATAAGACACAATAATCAACACAAAAGGTTGTGGAGATAATTCTACATTATAAGTTTATAATAATTTAGCTTTAAAATGATGTTTTATGCCTTTCTATTTATAGATTTTTCAAATGAGCTAAGATCAACCATGACCATCTATGTCAAGATTGAGATGTATGGCCATGAATTAATATAATATTTACAATTAAATCCATAAATATTTTCATAATGATTTAGGAGGAAGGGGCATTAATTAGGCATGGGTGCCCATAATCCTGATATTTATTGCATTTATGGCTTATGAATGCCACCCCTTAGATCATGTCACTAGGTGATGCAGATATTGAGAATACATTTCCAATAATGAAATAATCAATAACCTCCATGGGAAATCCACTTAAGCTCTTGATTTGAATTAATAATCTTAAAAAATATTAATCAATTTTAGTACAATTCTTTGGAAATTGGTGCACAATTAATCAAAATGGTTAGAAAGTTATATTACTGGGTTGTAATTTAAATCGAAAAGAATTAGAAAGTGATGTTAGATATGTATGGACAATATTCCCATTTAGTATGTTGTTGACACAAAATAATAAAGGTATGTGACATATACTAATGAATTAGAAGAAAAGAGTGATCCAGAGCACAAAAAGGTGAAATCATCATTTTGACTCGAAATGAATTGATCAAAGTTAGGAATCGCATAAAATACATTACCTCATTTAGGGATACATTAGCCTAAATCAACATTTATATATGACAAGATCATACCATTTAGTGCATTTTTAGTGATTTTGGCCTAAATTGTGCATTTGTGTGCAATTCGAGTAAGATTGACAATTTCAACACAAATAGTGTTAGGAATTGGATGTCTACACAAATCTTGTATATATTACAATGTGAATTTAGATACCATGTTATTATGGTAATCTAATAGGAACACATATTCTAATCTTTTGAAAGTGGGTAAGGAACTACTAGGTATACTATACAACCAATCTAAAGCATCTCTTATTAGGCTTATATGAAAATATTTTAGTTTGATGTGTCTATCCTTACCCCATTATCTAAAATATAGTGTATATTGAGTCAAATGAATACAAATATCTCCTTGACCATCGAACAATAGGAGTATAGTTATAACAAAATTCTTCAGATATAGATATTCACATATAGTTTGTGTAAGGGGTTGTCCTAAAATAACATTATCTTTAATATTAACACAACATGATCTAGTTTTCAAAGTGAGATTAAGTACTTATCTTTGGAGGTCACCAATAACATGCATCATGGAAACAATATGAATATTAAGGATATTAGTGGTGTGAGGCTCACTCATGGGTTATTGACTATATACTTTAAACATTGTTACTAGGGAGTCATAACCAATATCATTGCATTTTGAGATAAAATAATGCATATTTTAGAATCATTGCATATTATGGTATTATAATTACATTGAGTTTGTATAGAAGGAATAAAATCACATTGCATCTCATTAAATTATTTTATTTGAAGAGAGGAGCTTGAGACATCATAAGTGGCTTATCATGAGTATTACATTCTATGGATATAATATGACTTACTTGAGAATATTTACATAATATTAAATTATCATCACTTTGTGACCCTAAAGCAATGGTATAATTTTTTTTTGTATAGAAGATAATACATCACATTCATTAGCATATTATTGTATTTCAATAGAAGTGGAAGAAGTATCATGATATGTTACAACAATGTTTGTCATTTCCAAGGGAGGAGGAGGATTACTACAATTTTTTTTTAAACTTACAAGAATGTTTACGAAGGACTATACATCCAAAGATGCAACCATAGTATCAACAACCAAAGAGGCCTCAAAACAACATTATAAGTAGCAACATATATGAAACATTAATACAATATAAAAAACCACACTAATATGACATCCATGAAACAAAAACAACAACATAAACAAAAAGAGAAACCACTAGGGAACAATACATAATAAGGACAACAAACCATAAACTAATCACAACCAATAACACCATTTAGATACCTAATAATTAATCCAAAACCATCTTCAATAGGTCCATACTGATATTTTTCTATTGCACTAGGTCTGTGGTGAGAAAAATTCACTAACAAAAGTAAATTGTCAACATTCTCTAGCAGCTTCTTCATATTAGACTTTATCACATAATTGACCAGATATTTAATGTCACCTAGATTTCCATTCTTGATTACCCTTTCAAGCTTTAATGCAGTCTCATTCATAAATTCCTCGATGATTTTCCCATACTCAATGTTCATTCCACCCCCAAGTGCAAACAAGTCACTCCTACTAGTTCCTTTATGATGCACATCGGTATCAATATAAAAGAAAATACTCTCTTTAGTAGCTAAGACATCATAATTAGATCCATATTGAATAGCCTTAAAATTATGCTCTCATAAAGCTGCTAGCATGTCACTATTAATGACTACCCAGGCTTTTGTCCCAGTTGATGTTTTGACCCCACTAGGAACAAGATCTATCACTTTATCTAAATAGGCATTTTGGAGGATATCCCAGTCAAATTCATAGATTTAGACTTCAACATTTGTGTCATGACTAATTCTACAGTTAGGAGGAGGGGTCATTCTTGGATAACCACCCATATCCAACAAATAGTTAGAGGATATCTTCATAATTCCAATCCTCAATAATGTTTCAAGTTGAGCTTGCAAAATTTTGAATTGAAGATATATCTACAAAGAAAAAAATCTAGAGGTAACTTCAACATTAAAGTTAATAATCACCCTAGCCTTATCTTGAAAAACTTATAGATTTCTTTGCTTTCTGTTGTCCCCGAAAAATGCCACTCATTTTTGGGACAACCTACAATCAAAATTGTCTCTTCCCTTTTCAAAATTTGTCTTGGGAATTTAAATTCCTCATTTTTCAAGCTTCTCAAAAATCTACAGACTCTTTCAAGGTTAGAGAAAACTATGGACTCTGCAGATATGTTTTTGCAGACTCAACATGCTTGAAGTTAGCATTCAGGGTCAAAGGCTTCTGTAGGTGGTTTCAATCAAAAAAATTAGTTTTTCAACACTTAGTCATTTTTTGGGACTGTTTCAGTGCCTTGGTTCAAACAGAGATCTCCATTAGCAAACACCAGCAACAGGTTCAACGGTTCAAGTCAATACAAAGGTTCATCGGCTTTTGGTTCACTCCCCATCAGCACACGTAATGATTGAACAAATGTTTAAGCCCCGAACTCCTTCGAAAATTTTGCTCGAAGTAATTCATTTGGACAAAAAGTCTAAAGGAATTCAGGCGCAACTATGCCAAGCCGGGTGGCCAGGCAGATACAAATTGCCCGCAGACAATTTATCCACAGAAATGCACAAGCCAAAGCCCGTGAAAAGTCCACAGACTGCCAAAGAAGCAAGGATGGATCCGACTGCCAATAAGGACCCAAACACGATGGCCGTGTAGATGTCAAGTTTAGCAGAATTCGTCACGACTCCGCCCGTGACAATCGTTTCCTCTTCTTCTATGCAAGAGCGACAATTTTTGCCGCCCTTGCATCCTTCATGCAAGAGCGGCAATTTTTGCTACCCTTACACGTTCGCCTACTCCTTGACGTGCACATGCAAAATTTTTTGCCGCCTATGCACAAGAACTTCTCCGATATGCATGGGCGGCAATTTTTTCCGCCCATGCATTCCTTCTCTCTTCTTCTCATGCACTTTTATCATGTAAAAGTGCATGCAATTTTGTAATGTGTAATTACATGTAAAAAATTTGGAAAAATATCTCAAAAGTCAAAGATGAGTCATCTTTGACTAAGATATTTTTTGTATTTTATTATTTTCTAGTTTTTGAAGGTTTCTACCTATATATAGTGGAGACCTCTTTTGTAAATATATCTTGGCTAATAGAGAGCAAAAACTCTGCCGAAATTGAAATACTTTTTGAGACTTTGTGCTCAAACTTGTAAATCAGATTTTGTTAAATGAATGAGAAGCAGGTTTATTTCAGACTTTGTGTTGAAATTATCTGTGTTATTTAGGAAATAGTTCTTATGTTCGTTTTCCTGGCAATATCTTGTTTATCTGATTTAATAAGCAAAGTGGGTGTGTTAATATTATCTGAGAACGTTTCTAAAAGGTAGAAGATAGACTTTGAGCTATTTTTATCTTTATGATTCAGTTATCTTTTGTAGTTTCAGGTGAATACTTTGTGCTTCATTTCATTCTATGATTACGCTTGTTCTGAATCAGTGAAGGAGGCTACGGAAGACTTTGAGCTTACGTGAGTTTTTTTGTGAACTTTTGTTATTTACTTCAGGAAATTTCCTTCTCCACATTGGATACCGTTCCTGAAAGAAGAGGAATGTTGTTGGCACACAACCAGGATTTCTCCCTCTTACTCCTTGTACATCACCTCTAAAAAAAGAGAGGTGGATGCTGTTATACCACTCCATGTGTTACTTTCTACTTAATTATATATATATATATATATATATATATATATGTATATATATATATATATATATATATACAGTGTATAAATATTCCTAGGAAAACTCCCCTTGATGAGAGGAGAGATTTACCTCATCTAGATCTGGTAAACCCACACTTTTTGTGGTGTAAATCTCCCTATGCTGTGGTTGATATACCCATTTTGTCATCAGTTAGTTGACAACAAAATATTCACCCAACAGTTTTTGGTGACTCCGTTGGGGAATCAAATGTGCAGTTCGAAACCTCAAGTTTCAAATTGAAGTAGTCCCTATCCTTATCCATTACATAGTCTGGTGACTCTGTTCCATGTCTTACCCATTATCATTATAGCCTTACCATCTCTGTTATATTATCTGGTCTGCAAAACCAGAGCCACTGGGAAGAACGTGAATTTTGAAGCCTCAAGCTTCAACTTGAAGCAGTTTCAGTCCCTTTTTCATTTGAAATCTGGCAACTCCACGCTACACAAGAAGCTAGAGATCTAAGGGTGTTTTTGACCCCATGTTTGAGTTGGCACAACAGAGCAATTTTGATTTGTTTCCTCCACCGCCTTTCCTCCAATGATCTAGGAGTCTTCCTCCTGACCTTATTGGGTCACCAACACAAGGTAGAGCTTCTTTTCCTACTGTTAATAGTGCCCTGCCTATTAACACTCCACCCAGATTTATTGTCCCACCATTTAATCATCCTAATATAATGGCTCAAGGCCCGTGGGGCAATTCCTTTGGTCCTCTTAATTTGACCCCACCCTTACATAAACTACCTCGTAGTTCTAGGAAAAATTTTCCCAAGTTTTTTGGTGACGGGAAGGTTCATCCCGATGAGCATATTGCCACTTTCTCCATCGCATGCGGTGTAATCGGTGTGGAATTCAAGGATGTAGTAGTGAGACTTTTTATAGAAACTCTGCAAGGCACTGCCACAGATTGGTTCTACCACCTTCAAGCTCAAACTATAACTGACTGGAATACACTAAAGTCCATATTTGAAGCCAAATTTAAACCTGTTGAAGATGCACACGCCTTGTTAGCTCAGCTAACACAGATGAAAAAAGAATCCCAAGAACCCATGAGGGATTTCATATCCAAATTCAACAAGTTAAGGAACTGGATTCCAACTATTGCTCAGCCCACGCTGGAGAATCTCAAATGCTATTTATCAACTCGCAGCTTCCTGAAGTAAGTTTTCTATTGAGGCGAGCTGGCCCTATGGATCTAGCATTGGCTCAAAATTTGGCTACTAAAATTGAGGATGATCTCATCCTGGCAGGTAAGATCAGAAAAGACCCTAGTGAAAATAGATCCTATGGTGCAAAAATTGACAAATGAATTGATAGCTTTGAAGAGACAAATGACACAAGTTATGTCTGCTTCTCCTAATCGAGATATGCCAAGGAGGACATTTCAGAATCAAGCGTACCAAGGCAATGCTGCTAGGAATCAAGGGTAGCCAAATCGTCTTCCTCCCCCATAGAGGAACCTCACCCTTGAAGCCCCTCCAACCAACTCAGCGGTTGGATATCTGGAAATAGAACACGCTTCCCCTTTCCAATGTGAGTTGGACAAACAATATGATGCTAATCTCTTTGAAGAGCAAGAAGAAGAATTAGCTGGCAACTCTGTCATTGGTTACCTGAATTATCAGGATGAACCCAGAAGCAAGGGGAATGCAGCTGAGGGATCATATGCTGTATTCACTCGATCCCAAAATCAGTCAGCTCAATAAGCTAATAAAGAGAAGATAGAGGAGCAACCTCGGCCAATAGTTTCAATTGCTAAGTGGGGAACCATTGTGCCCTTCCAACCAAAGGACCCGATGACTATTGAAAAGGTACGTACCCTAAGCATCTCTACACCCTCTACTTCAACTTCATAAACTAGCCCTCCCCCTCCCAAAAACCAAAAAAGTGAACTCCCATCCTATGTGCTTAGTCTAATTCAGACATTTGACATAATTGAGCATGTCAAAAAGACTAAAATTCAAATGTCTGAATTTGAATTTCTACAAGCCCATCCTGAACAGTTGGATAGGTTGGTGGAATGTGTGAAAGGTACAGCCATCCCTATAGGACAAGAAATTCTGAGGGTAACTCATGATCCTCCAAATAATGTATCCACTCAGAATAATCTTGTCGTGACTCCTCCAGTTGCTCCCGAGAAAATAGAACCTTTCTATGTTTCCCTGTTAATAAACGGTCGCAAGCTGAGCAACTACATCATCGATTTTGGTGCATCTGACAACATCATGCCTACTAAAATGGCAAAATCTCTTGGTTTCACATTGACTAAAACATTTGAGAGATGATTCTCCATGGAAAACAAGCAAGTCCCACTCCTTGGTCAGATCAAAGATGCCCAATTTGTATTTGCAGCATTCCCTGACAAGAAGATCAAGATGACAGCTCTGGTAGCTGACATCCCAGCTTCATATGACATTTTTTGCTTGGACAAAACTTTTGCAAGGATGTTGGAAGAGAATTGAGCATGGACTTGTCCCAGGCAAGAATCCCTATGAAAGGCGTGATGCAAAGGTTGCTTCTTGAGAGAGAGGCAAAGTACGTGGTCACCCAAATGTCAGCCCCTGCGGCTCAAATTCTGTTTGAGTCCTCTGGCAGGGGTAATTATTTTCTGACCACAGAAGAGGTTCATGAAGAGCTTGTTAAAACCCTTGAGAATGCCAACCAAAAAATTGGTTCAGATGAAACAACAACAAGTGGGCCTGATAGTGCCAATCAGTGGCAGGTGTCAAATGAGGACAATCAAATTAGGTGCTGGATGGAACCAGAAGAGCAACCAATTATGGTAGCTAACCATGCTGCTACGCGTCATGATCAGGGAAAAGAACTCTTTGCCAAGAAAACAAAGATTCATGGTTTTCGAATCAAAAGACAAGTCTTGCTGTGGGGCAAGAGGAGAAAACAAAAGGGAAGGCATAGGAAATTGGTTTCCTGGTGGAGAGTTCCATTCACACATCATCAATTCTGGCGAGAAAATGGCCTCTTGCTAGTTTATCAGGATATAACACCATTGTCACTGCCTCTCGGGGAGCAGCATCTAAAGTACTTCAATTCTTGAAGTATTGGATGAGTCACCCTAGACATATGTATATTTGTATAGTCTTTTACTTTGTTTTGTTCATTTTGTTTTCATTTTTGGAGCCTTTCTTTTTGGGTAGCATGACTCCATAGCCCAATGGCACACTTCAAGGCACTGGAGATTTTGGATTCTACTCCCTTCAATCGATTTTTGCAATAGAAGGAAGTTCCCCAACTGGAGCCAGCTGTTGTCTCCAAAAAATGCCACTCATTTTTGGGACAACCTACAATCAAAATTGTCTCTTCCCTTTTCAAAATTTGTCCTGGGCATTTAAATTCCTCATTTTTCAAGCTTCTCAAAAATCTATGGACTCTTTCAAGGTTAGAGAAAACTATGGACTCTGCAGATATGTTTTTGCGAAATCAACATGCTTGAAGTTAGCATTCAGGGTCAAAGGCTTCTGCAGGTGGTTTCAATCAAAAGAATTAGTTTTTCAACACTTAGTCATTTTTTGGGACTATTTCAGTGCCTTGGTTCGAACAAAGATCTCCATCGATAAACACCAGCAACAGGTTCAATGGTTCAAGTCAATACAAAGGTTCATCGGCTTTTGGTTCACTCCCCATCGGCACACGCAATGATTGAAAAAATGTTTTAGCCCCAAATTCCTTCAAAAAATTTGCTTGAAGTAATTCCTTGGAACTAAAAGTCTGAAGGAATTCAGGCGCAACTATGCCAAGCCGGGTGGCCGGGCAGATACAAATTTCCCGCAGACAATTTATCCATGGAAATGCACAAGCCAAAGCCTGTGAAAAGTCTGAAGACTATCGAAGAAGCAAGGATGGATCCAAATGCCAACAAGGACCAAAGCATGATGGCTGTGTAGACGTCAAGTTCAGTGGAATTCATCACGACTCTGCCTGTGACAACCGTTTCCTCTTCTTCTATGCAAGAGCGACAATTTTTGCCACCCTTGCATCCTTCATGCAAGAGCGGCAATTTTTGCTGCCCTTACACATTTGCCTACTCCTTGATGTGCACAGGTGGTAATTTTTGCCGCCTATGCACAAGAACTTCTCCGATATGTAGGGGTGACAATTTTTGTCGCCCATGCATTCCTTCTCTCTTCTTCTCATGCACTTTTGTCATGTAAAAGTGCATGCAATTTTGTAATGTGTAATTACATGTAAAAAATTCGGAAAAATATCTCAAAAATCAAAGATGAGTCATCTTTGACAAAGATATTTTTTGTATTTTATTATTTTCTAGTTTTTGAAGGTTTTTACCTATATATAATGGAGACCTCTTTTGTAAATATATCTTGCTTAATAGAGAGCAAAAACTCTGCCGAAATTGAAATACTTTTTGAAACTTTGTGCTCAAACTTGTAAATCATATTTTTTTAAATGAATGAGAAGCAGATTTATTTCAGACTTTGTGTTGAAATTATCTGTGTTATTTAAGAAACAGTTCTTGTGTTCATTTTCCTAGTAATATCTTGTTTATCTGATTTAGAAAGCAAAGTGGGTGTGTTAATATTATCTGAGAACATTTCTAAAAGGTAGAAGATTGACTTTGAGCTATTTTTATCTTTATGATTCAGTTATCTTTTGTAGTTTCAGGCGAAGACTTTGTGCTTCGTTTCATTCTACGGTTACGCTTGTTTCGAATCGGTGAAGGAGGCTACGGAAGACTTTGAGCTTACGTGAGTTTCTTTGTGAACTTTTGTTATTTACTTCAGGTGATTTCTACTCTACGTTGGATACCATTCCTGAAAGAAGAGGAATGTTGTTGGCCCACGACCAGGATTTCTCCCTCTTGCTCCTTGTACATCACCTCTGAAAAAAGAGAGGTGGATGCTGTTATACCACCCCATGTGTTACTTCCTGCTTAATTATATATATATATATATATATATATATATATATATATATCCAGCATATAAATATTCCTAGGGAACCTCCCCTTGATGAGAGGAGAGATTTACCTCGTCCAGATCTGGTAAACCCACACTTTTCATGGTGTAAATCTCCCTATGCTGTGGTTGATATACCCATTTTTTCATTAGTTAGTTGATGAGAAATTATTCACCCAACACTTTCAAAGAACCAAAGTAGTTTAGTAGATAAAACCAACCAAGACTTATGGAAAAATAAATGAACTTTATTTTTGGCACAAACATAAACAAAGGCAATATTGATCCACATAATATCACAACCAAATAAAGAACACCAAATTTAAGGCAAAAATTCCAAATATTAGCAGTAAATGGGCTTTTAAAAACACATGTTCAGTGGTTTCCATGTCATTGTTAACTAGATACGAGGGTTGAAAAATGCCAGACTTCACAATAATAAACCCAACATCTAACTTATTATGCAACAACAACCATATTTAACATGACTTTTTAGGTTCAAGACAAGAGGCCCAAATCACTTGAAATATAAACATCTAGCTATAAATGGGATCACATACATGTCAAAGATGGTAAGGGCCAAGGTACAAACTTTTAGAGAAATCAAGCTTATTATATAGCATCTTCATGTTGAATTCATTAAGAGGTTGGATATTAATCCATTTAATTTTGACCTAAAACTAATTTTACTCATTAAAGACAAAGAAAATTTTTGCATTCTAAAGATCCTTAGCGAGTAAGGTGTATGTCCTTCACTGAGAGGATGGAATTTAAAACCTACTCTTAAAATTAATCCATGAAGTCTATCAATTCTGAGAAAAAAGATCACTGAAGTTATTTAAACCCTTAGAGAACCAAATAAAGGTAGCACAACCCCTGGTCAGAGCAAGAGGCCATTTGTTGTTAGTAAGGTTCCACCATATAGACCTATACTCCTAACACCTCAACCCCAGAACACTAAACACATGAGGAAAAATAACCAAATGTTTAACCATTTCCCAAGCCTTCCAAATTGATAAAAATATAGGGGGCCCTGCAACCTTAACAAAGAAAGACCCATATAAGAGATGAGAGATATGCAACCCTTTATAATTCAATTTTACTTTGCAGAACTCTATCACAATATCATGCCTTATCAAAACTTTCCAAAGTTCACCCCATTTCAAAGCTATGATAATCCATTTTATAGCAATGGTAATACCTTGAGTATTAAGTCTTTTATCCCTAGCCCCCCCCAACTTCCTGGGAGCACTAAAAATCTTCCACATAACAACATGCCTTTTCCCATTTCCCTTACCATTAGACCAAATAAAGTCTATAATAATTTTATGTAGGATATTTATCTACATTTTATTAAAGAGCCAACATGAGGCATAATATATACTGTAAGAAAGCACTTTATGGCACACTTGGATTCTACTAAGAAGTGAAATTAAGATGGCCCTGACATTTAACAATATTCTTATTTAGCTTGATAAATAACCAATCCCACATTTGTTTGAAAGAGGGATTAAGTACAAATGGAATACCCAATTATCTAACCAGCTGGTTAGTCCCTTTCCACATCTACCCAAACTCCTCCATTAAATATAGTGGTCTCTCTTTCCACCCAAACATAAAGGAGTCAAGCATGGCAACTTTAGAACCAAAGGCAAAAAAATACACCTTAAGCCTAGAGGTAACTTATTGTAAGTTAACTTCCTTGGTTATTACAATCTTCTATTTCATTAGCCATGTCTAAAGGAGAATGGGGGATATCATATGCATTTGCATCATCTACCTTTTCTAGAGAAAGAGAGGTAATAACACACCCTTTCATATTATTTTCCATTTCTATGCAAGGCCTATGCCTTTGTAGTTTATAATGATTAATGAGGTGTAGTGCAGTAATAAATTTGAGAGGTAAACAAGGTGTACTAATGGTATATTTTTTACATATTGATCCATGTGATAGATCAGTGGAAATAAAATATTATTTATTGGTATGTTCCTATTGTTCTAATAAATGATTAAGGGAATAATGCAAAGAACAATTAGGTTCTTCACATTCAAAATTAGTGGACTCATTTTATTATTCACTATTATATTCATTGTTTTCCAATCCTCTTGATTTACATAAGTAAAATCATAGTTATAATCATAATAATTTATATCATAGTCATATTCGATATAAGTAACATAAGTAATTGTACAAGTGTGATCATTAGTCCATTCATTATCATAAACATAAGGTACAACATTATTATAAAGGAGGAAATCCATAAGATGATCACCATTATGGGTTTCACATCTAGTATCTATTTTATTTTTGTTTGACTCAAAATAGAACCAAAAAATAAGCATAAAGTCAACTACAAACAATGTAACAACAAGCAAGATAGGATATGAATAGGTGTAACTAGGTTGGGTGTGTTTGAATTATAGGCTCTTGGATATATTGATCCCAATCATGAATAGTGAACAAGGCCTAAAGGGGCACCAACTTTGGAGGATTTCACCATCTTATAGCCACACTATCCCATATTTGAGGTATGTTTAGAGTAAATTCATGGGGCTAACCACTTATTGGTACACTACAAAATAAAACTATTGAAGGCTTTATATAGCTGAAAAAGAAAATCCCTATGCACTTTCAATACACTTGTATGATATATGGAAGTTAAAGTCTATATATAGTGTTGTCTAATGGATTGCGTGTTGGACCAATACCTCTCACACCATGACTATGGTAAAATTGATGATCATTTTATCTAGAATGACAACTCCTATAAGTTTTACAACTACTGGAAAATAGTTTTATAAGTAAGAAAAAAATTGAAAAATAACAAAAAGAAAAGACTTTTATGCATGAAAAATAGGAATTCAATCTCAAACCCATAGATCAAGAGAAATCCTAGAGTAACACTCAATAGAATCCTATAAAGGATGACCAAATTTCTATTTAGTGTATGATAATCATGAATTGAGATGAAACCCTATAACAAAATCAAAAAGATAATGTTTAAGAAACAAATGGGTTCACCAATACGTTTAATTTTTTTTGGATTAATATGACTCAATAAACATAAAACTATTGAATAAATCAGAATGCTACAAATATATAATTTACTAAAAAAATTGATTGTAACTTGCTAAATATAGTAATATATTATTTTTGGACAACACTAAGAAGAAGACAACTTAGCCAAGATTTTGAGATTATGTTCGTCCAAGTTTGGGAATAGTCATTTGAAATGCACCAATACAGGTTTATGATTGCTCAAGTCCAGGAATAAAGTTTGTGCCTATGTTTGGATAGGTCCACAATCCTCAGACAATATCACAAGTTGGCCTTGTCCCTTAAATGTAGACTTGTCCGCTATAAAAATGATAAAATTATGACTGTCTTACCACTTGCACCTTTGTTCATTGAGATTTTTGAGAGATTACCATATTTGAAATATCACGTGGAGACACATGCAATACAAAACCCTTGTTCCTACACATAGTGATTCTATATGAAATAAGGGGGGTGTCATGGGAAATTGATCGAGTTGTACTAACCTTGGCCAATCCTCATTGCCTGACCAATTGTTGCACTATATTTCCAATAATTCAAAGATAGATCAACTCAAATGTGGTTCTCCTTTTAATGTGTATTTGTGAAATTGTAATTGCAAACCTATATGATTTTTATCCTATTTCACCCTTTGCTTAAGCATGAAAATATAGATTCAACATTTGTAACCTTTACATATAACTTAAAAAAACATTTAAATGTAATGTGTAGTCTTGTCTAGATCTTGATAATAAAGAGTGTCATCCTAAATGCCTCATAGTAGCTTTGTATTTATAGAGATATTGATTTCAAATTAGGATGCCTATTGACACACAAAATCTAACTCAACAAGACCCAAATAAGAAAAAATAAAGACCCAAATGAAATTCAACCCAAAAGAACTCTATAAATTATGCCTTATCAAGTTTTAATTTCATGAATAAGTCTATAGGCCTAGATCTGTCTAGAAATTGTAGACTTGTCTAGAAAGCACACAAAAAGATAAAATAAAATAATTGGAGATTTTCATGACAAAATTGAAAATATGAACAATAGTGAACAAGTGACCACACAAATGTATGATACAAAGAGGAAAAACTCAAAAAAATGTACCAATAGTGTTTTACCTTATTTTTTATTTAAGAATACAAATATTTGTTTAATAGGTGTAAAAATTCAAATATTTTTTTGATAGATATTCGCTTTTGACCAAAGCTATGAACTAGTCTGGGACATAATCAAGGGTGTACATCTCCAAGTGATCATCTACCACATATACCATAAATACCAACAATGGTCAAAACCAGCCTCGAGAATAACCAATGGCCATTAACAACCCAAAAATTGAAATATATTAGAATGCTAGAGATATACAATTATTAACATTTTTAATTTTGTAAATTGATAAATATAGAAAACTAATATTTTTTTTGAAAATACTAAGATGAAATGTACTTGGATTAAATTTGACTTTATGTTGGTTGTTTTTTATATCTAATAGTATGAACTAACAGAAGATAGGACCGTGATCGTGTGTTATCAGAGGTAGATTCTGAAACTATTTCTAGACAAGATCCCACTCCTTAGATAATAGTATAGGTCAATCATGTCTATTAACTATGGATTTTTTTGTGATATAAATATGATAGTGAAAGACATAAAAAAGTAGAATTATGATAGTGCTTAATCAAAATCAAAATTTGAGAATATTTATGGATAGGATCATGTTCCTTTGATTATAGTTTAGGTTGGTCGCATCCTTTGACTACAAACATGTCTACATTTACTATGACATAAATTTGACTATTATGCTTATTTCTATAGAGAGGGATGATATATTACAATTTAGATTGTGTCAAGTGAAGATCTTTATTTTCCTTCTTTTGTATTAGAAACCCTAGGGGTCTTTATGAGAGCTAAACCTTATAAAAAGAGAAGGGGAGTGTAATGGGCCAAGCTGACCCTAATCACCCTCCTGATCATTGAAGGTTGCCTATGTATCCAAATAATCTAAGTATGAAAATGAAGCCACATGCAGTTCTCCTACCTAGAGTGATGTGTAATTGTGTTTCTTGACTATATATATGCAACTAGAAATATTGATTTGATACTTGATAATTATAGCTCTTAACTTGCTTTGAGGTACTTTAGACTTGATTCAAGATCATTCATAGAGATAGAGATTAAATTTGGGAAGAATAGGGCATATTTGATCCATATGCATCAGTGAAAAATTAGAGCCTGATAAAAATATAGTCCCTTTGAAAAAGGTTTTGATTTACTTATATAGTGGTACCTTTTGACAATTTCCTTGAGCCGACCTTATGAAATGTGCAAGAAGACCCAAAAGAGTATTTTAAAATTTAAAAACTAGTCATAATTTGGCATGGGATACTGCCACTCTAGGTGGATAAGTCTGTGGTAATGAACATGTCTTCCTAATGCGGATCTATCCTATACAATCAAGGATAAATGTTCTGGGTTAGAGACAATATTAGGGTAGTATAAATCAATTTGAGCATTTAACTTGGGAAGTTATATGTAATAGTGACATTGAATATTAGATCAAGCCCACATATAGATAAATGGCTTAGAGGAATGGTGAATATGTGTAGTTTGTTTGGGTGCAAGTCAAATGATTTAAGGTGTTTCAATATATAGCATTATCAAGTACATGTGACCATATTAAGGTTGTTTCAATATATAACATTATCAAGTACATGTGACCATATTAAGGTATCTATATTTCCCCCCTTTATTCTAGTAATGGAATTATTATAATAAAGGAGAAATATTTAAAATTGAGCATGTACAACAATATTATTTGAGAGGATGTTGCAATTGTGCAAGGCACTCAAATTTGGCAAACCTTGCAAGAACACATGAAGCAGTGATTTGTCCATATTTAAAATTTGAAAAAGCTAAAATTTGAAAGTTGAAAATTTGAAAGGAGAGAAAGGAAGGAGTACATGTATAAGGAGATGAAACCATATAACTCTGTAACCTATAAAGATGATGGTTAACTATTTCCCATTATTGAATCATTTGGATAGGTGGTTATTTATGTTGAACTATTAGTGAGTTGAGAGTGATCAAGTATAAATTTTGAATAAATAATCAAGCCCTTGAGTTGGAAAGATGCATATTTCAACTCTCATGAATAAGGAGAAGTACCCAATGTACTTATCCATAAGAAGGTAAAACTGTGATGGGTTTTATGGAAGCAATTCCAAGGTCATTGAGTGTCACTAGACTTGAATGTACATCACTTGTAACAAAAGATGGAACCAGATAATGTGTTTACTAGAAGTAATGCCAAGCTTATTAAATGTCACTAGAATCAAATGTACATTACCTGTAATAGATTAAATCACACCACTGTAGATAGATTTCAAGTATATTTACATTATTGAAAAAGAATTAAGAATATTCATGCCCCCATTATGACCTCAATGCCAATTAAGTTTGAATTTAAATGAACATATTGCCTTTGAAATTGTAACCTTAAACTTTGAAAATGTGCATGATACACATCTAATACTCAATTGTAACTATATGTGAAACCTATAACTATTTTATATATTACCATGCATATGCATTCAAATATTTATAATTTTGTATTTGAGTCTTTGAAAAGTGAGTGCATGGGTATTTCATATGCTCCCATAATCTATATTTATGTGCCAATACCTATCATGTATGTGGTTTTTTGAATTGAGTCGAATCTTTGAAACTTATACTTCATCATAGATTCTAATTTATGAATTAATTTAAGTCTTTTAAACCTATATTTTAAATATTTGAAACCTGCATGCTATTTTGGATTTGATTTTTATATTCATGGAGACTTGGATCTCTAAGACAAGCTCATTGTAATGACCCTCTCTTGAGATGAGAGCTGTGTCTTGTAAGTCACGCATCTCAAAATAAGAATTAATTGTATCATGTGATAAATATATAATCATGTAGCATTATGTCATCATGTGTAGTGTGTCATCATAGTAATTTAATTGTCATTGAAACATGTATGTAACATAATGAATGAGAGGCATACAAGTTGCATGTCAGATAGATATAACAATTAGACATGCAATAAAGTAACCATATATAAATAATACTACATAGTAAAAGTTCATGATATGTATCATGACACCACTAATCAAGCTCAAAAATAAAAACAAGCACAATATACAATGTCACACATAAGGCCAAGGTCTGCATATAAGGGACATGTTCAAATGTCGCACATACAAGTAAACATCGCACATATAAGGCCATGAGTCATAAAATATGGACAGATTCAAATGTCAAATAGGAAAATATTACACATGTAAGGCCAAGGCCACAAATAATGGAAATTTTCAAATTTTATATAAATAAATACCACAAACATAAGGATAAAGGCCATAAGCAATGGACATGTTCAAATATCACACATACCAAACAAAAATATCATAGAGATGTTCAAGAAGTAGTTGCACAAAAGGGCCAAGGACCACAACCATTGGACATGTTTATATGTCACACAAGCAAATATTGCACACATAGGGCTAGGGGCCACACATAACAAGCAATGTGTAGTCTATCATGAAATAAAGTAAACAACATCAAAAGAGCATGAAACAAGTGAAAAATTTATCTATATTATCCATATGTATCAATGTCACATCATAACAATGTAGCATATTCTCGTAACATAATTTAAGATATGAGTATTTGGTAAAACATTTATAAGATATGTAGTTCAACATGGTAGAGAGGTCATAAAAAGATATAACCTATGATTATGTAACCTGTAGAATAAGATGCCTCCAACATTGGCATGGTCATTGGGTAAAAGGGAATCCAACATATTATAATCCACGTAGATATATATGTCATGCATCACCTACATATACTTCATGAAATGCATGTTTAAAATAGAATATGCTATCTTCCAAACATGTGATAAATAATATATTAAAAGAAGTAAACTAACAACTCATGTCATGATTAGGTCCTTTTTCTTTGAAAATACTTTGAATGTTTATGGATTTTTGACATATTTGAAGTTTTTTTGTATTATTTACATACTTGATATTTTTTAGATTTTTGACATATTTGATTTAAAAAAAAAAACTAGCTTATGATCCCATCAATGAGAGGACCATAGTGCATGCATGTATCATAAAGTTGGATGATGAATTTTCATAGATCAAAAGTGCTACATGGGGATGGATCAAAATTTTAAAAGGCATCATGTGCTTTAGTATAGTTGTCTCAATTGCTACTCATAATATATTTTATAAGACATAACCCAAGGAGGTGTAGGATTTGGTGGAGTCTATTGTACAGTAGGAGAATGCCTCACTGCTTGTGTTCATTATGGAACACATCGAACTATCCTAGGCACTATCTTAGGATGCACTTATAAAATATTGATTTTTTTTGGTACTTTGAGTAACTCTCTGATATAAACTTTAATGTTTAGGAGGGTATACCACTTTCTTTTGAATTGATGTATACAAAGATTATGTATAAGTGTAACAAATAAATTTGCACTATGTTCTTGAATGGGTGGAATAATTGTCTTTATACTATGATTTTGAATATGTGCCATAATTTTATTTGTATTGTGATTTTTAATTCGTGTCATAACTAACTGTGGTGGTGGTGGGAGAATAGGAGGAAATACCACTAACTATAGTAAGTGTTCATATTGAATGCCTTGAAATTTGATCACTTTATTACAATGTATGTATTTGAGATATCGATGTATTATAGATGGCATTGAGTAAAGCTTCTGTATCAAAGGACATCGTAATAACATGTTAAAGATCCATGTGCTTGGTAAGACTAAAAATAGAGTGGCCATTATTGTTGAACCAAATTGAAGAGGTAACACTATATTCCCAAGATTGTTATGTGTATGACCATATAATAATTGGAATACTTTTGATGTATCTTTCAAATCTTGTTTTATATACCCAAGAGTGAAAAGAAATATAATTGTACATGAATTTTCACTCGACCCATTGTTAATCGTGACATTATGTATGGATTGTCTGTTGATATAAGCTCGAATAAAGTGTGCATGTCTATTTGAATCATAACTAACATTTCACTATCATCAAAAGTGATCATAGGCTATGGTGGTAATGTTCTTGAAATTATACCAATAATACCATTTATTGGATGCCCATATATTGAAGGAGGATGCACATTATATGCATGATCTACATATGAATTTTATGTATTTATTGTAGTACCATAGTTTAGAAATGGATTATTAAATATTTTAAACTTTACATTGTCATTTTGTTTTGTTTTATCTTCCTCTATGGGTGTGCTTAGTTCAATAGTATTGTCATCGATAAGATCTTATATATTATACATCAGCCTGAAACACTTGTTTATAGAATGTCCAATACATTTGTGGTAATAATAATATGTGTTACTATTGAATCCTTTATGTTGAGGTTTAGTCATATCCACCTCTAATGGTAGAGGGAGAGATATGAAATTGTAATCAAGTAACTTTTGTAAAAAGACACAAAGAGGTTGTAGTAACCTTACAAATTACCTCCTTGGTAGAGTTATCAATTGAAGCTTGTTTATTGGTTTTTATATTGAATTGACAATTATTTTAACTTTATTATTGATTTCATTAGGTTTGACCTTGTAGCTTTGTTTGTTTTAAAACTTAACATTTGATGTAGATGGAGAATTTGGTGCATACTTGAGTTTGTTTAAATTTATGAGCTTGACTTCTCTTTTGTTGACTGTATGGCATAACTCATCAAAAGTTTTGAATTTGTCAAACATGAGAGACTCATATAATGGTGCTATAAAACTTCATGTGAATATATATTGTAGTTCATTGTTTGCCATAGAATTTATCATATTAGCTAGCATAGTTTTGTATCAAAGAACATATTCACAAATCAAATCATTAGACCTTTGCTTGTGTTTGGAAATTTGTGCATAAGATACTTTTTCATTAATGTTGATTTAAAAGTGTGCTAGAAACTAATCTACCAAATGGTTGAATTCTTGAACTAATAGGATTGGAATATCTTAAGGCTATCATAAAGCATAACCTTTGAGATTTATTGAAAAGTTGTCATTGTAATCATAATCCAAGCCATGGAATGATCAAATATGTTGTTTAGGATTGCCTTTACCTTAATAAAGTGGAATTTTAGGAGATACAAAGCATGTTGGTAATGGGTAAGATGTTATCTCAGGTTCCAAATGATCATGAATCAAAGTATGGGAGTCCATTAAATTACTAACTCTAGAGACACCTTACTTTAATTGCAACACCTTAGAATGTAAGGTCATAATAGTTTGCTCAAGAGAGTATGCATTGGATGAGGTTGGTGATGGACCATACATAGTAATCAAAGGAGGTGTGTATGGTTCCTATGTATAAATATGCATATTAGTTTTTTAAGACCTTGTGATGCCCCCATACCTAGGGAAGATGGCACATATGTAATTGGAGGTGTTGACATGGGAATAAAAATAATAGTTTTAATTGGAGCACCTGAAGTGTAGTAGATGCTTGAGCTGATTTATTTTATTCATATCTTGAAATGTATAGTAATGTGTAAATCTATGTGGATTGGCATTAAGATATTTGGTGAAAATATTTCATTAGCTTCATCTACTTACTCTAAATTATCTTTATCAAATTAAATGGTCATGACAAGTCCATCAATAAGGTGTGTAGTATACCTTGTAAGATTCAAAATGTATAATAGTTCTTATTCATAATTCATACTTGATTTTACAAAATGTTGAATTAACAGTGCCTTAATTTTATGGGAATCAAGGCATGATATAACATTGCAAAAATATGAATTGAGGAAGGTTTGAGATTGTACATTATTAATTTTAGTCTTTTTAGTATTCATTTTGAATTTGTTGACCCAAAATGAATTATTATTAGAGAAGAAGAAATCCACAAGATGTGTAGACACTTAAAATTAGACACTTCATGATAATTTTAACTAATCAGTCTTCTATTTGCACTAACATCCATAGCCTTCACCACTCATCATCCCCTAGCCAATTAAGTCATTTCTTATATAACCACCTCTAATCCCATAAAAAATTCATCTTATTCCATTAGTTAATTAATCCAAATTAATTAATTAAACCCTCCATAATTCCATGGATTTTGAATATCCATAATTATCAAAATCTAAAAATCAAATAATTCTCATATCATGACATCATCTTCTACCCCATTCCACTTTCTAAATTTCAATGATACCATAGGCTCTGCATATCACCTATCATGTAAATTTTATAATCCAAATACCCTTATTTCTAAATTTTAATGATGCCACAAGCTCCCCTATCCCCCATCATCTAAATTTTATAATACAAAGATCTTGTTAACCAATTTTGACCCTCATAGTCAAAATGTTAACCCCTATAGGCAAAAAATTCCTTGTCATGCTTTATCAAACTTATTCATAGCCATTACATTCCTTGATAATTTACAATTGATCTTTATAAGGTCTAATATTATTATTTAATGTAAATTTGGAGAAATTAAGGTAATGTTCTTTCTTGGTCTTGTAGTGGTCTAGTCATGTCATGGAGTGATGAGGCTTGTCCAAGAGGTGTCATAGGTCCTTAGGTGTCTATTCAAGTCATTTTGTGCCTTAATCACCTTTCATAAACATTTCATATTGATTTGGAAAGTTAAGGTTCTTTTGAAAACTTTAAGGTAAAGGTTTATGTGAGAAAAATGTGATTTCTTGTTAATTCCAACATATGGTAATGCCTCCAAAGTGTACGATCCATAATAACACTATTTAAAAGGTAATTTGAGTAGTTACATAATTTCCATTTATGTCATCAAGTCAGAAAAAAAGTTAGAATCTTAGATTTCAATACTTAAGAGGAAGTTTTAGGTACTTGTGTGTCATTAAGAGATCAATTTGTAGGTGAAAATAGTTTAAAAGAGTATTTTCAGATTCTAAAGGTAAAATTCAAGATTGGGATCAAGTTTTAGGTCTCAGATTTTCAAATTACTCTCTTTCTCATCCATCACTACCTTTCTAAGCTCAAAAAGGTAAAATTCAAATACATGGTACAACCAGGGGAGAGAAGGTTGGAGGCTAAAATTTTGAGAAATGTTAGGGGTCATAGTAAGATTATATTTTGTGGAATTAGTTGGTAGATTCATACCCTCTCCTTTATGAACAATTGTTAAGAGTGTTAGGAGGTCACTAAGTCTTGTTCATTCAAGTATGGTCTGGTTTTGCTCTAGTTTCTTCATTCCAGAATTTGATGGAGGAGAATGAATTTTTTGGGATGATTTTAGAGGTAAAAAGAGTCCTTTAAATGTTGGTTTCATCAATAAAATCAACCTTATGAGGTGTATTCAACAAGGAGAAAAACATCTCAAGTGTATAGAACATATCACCCTGTTGTAAGTGTTTTGATTGGCTTGAATGGTTGTCACCTTCAAAAGTCTCTAAGTACCTCTTTGATCATGGAAAATCATTCACTATTAGATGATCCATGTGTTATCTCTCTCTCTCTCTCTTAAAATGGTATTTTGTAGATATCCCTTTAAATGATATCATGTTTTTCACTCTTGAAATCATGTTATAGTCTATAAGCGATCTTCTATAGGTCTAATTTCCAAGTTTGGCCCAAGTGGAAATGAGAAATTAATGTAGCATTAGAGATTAATATTGATTAGGTTATAATTCCAAGGTAATGATATGATAGATCAAATTATACTCTAAAATAAGGTTGGAATGTGTTCTAGCCACCCACCTGTTTGCAGACATGTAGGTGGATATTCATGGGGTCTAAGTTCCATGTTGAGTACATTAAAGCAATGGAGAAGATATGGTACTCCCATTCAAATGTTTGTTTGACCTTGATAGACTCCACCAACATCATAAAAAAACATGAACATAGAAGATAGTCCAACTTCTATACATAAACCTTGTACATGAGCTAACTTGATACATGCTTGCATATATAAATGAGCAAATTTGAGACATGTATGGTGTTATTAATAGGTATATAGGATTATTGGGTAGATGATAAGAATTGAAAATGAATGGTTATAAACATCAAGATGTAAAAGGCTCAAAAGTCTATCTCAATAGTCTATATAATCAAGAAAAGAGACCTATAGGTTACAGACCTGTAGGTCCTCTTTATGGACAAAATGCATTTGTTTATGCCAAGAAGAATTGGTTAAAAACATGACTCCATATAGAATGAGAGAGAGTATAGAAGCATGACTATACCTTAGTTAGTTGAGAGCCAAATGAGGACTGAAATAGCTAATGTCATAGACATTTATTAAGTCTACAAGCCTAATACTTATACATAGGTCTATAAACAAAAATAAAAAGAAAAAGTTGTAAAATGTTATGAAAAGGCCAATGGGATTTGTTGGATAGTGAGAGATAACCTACCATGAAGTTTGAATATTTTTAAGGTGCCATGATATAGTTGAGAAGATCACTTTTCAAAGTTCATGTTCAAACTCTTCTCCAATGACTACCTATAACCACACTTTGAGAGGGTACAAAGAATAGGTGTGTGTTTGTGAAAGTGAAAAGTTTTGGGAAATTTGAGAAGGTTATAAAATATAAATAATATAAAAAAGTCATTGATATATTCAAGGATTAGAAATTGGATTCCTAAAACACAAAGTGCATTGAGACACTTAAATGAGCATCTATAGGTTTGATAAGCAAAATGAGCTATTTTCAAAGCTTGAGAAGATAATGCCATGTATAGTCAGTGAGAGGGGAGTTTGGGTGAGATCATGACCAAATAATGAAACTATCTAAGGTCAAATATCCAAAGGAATGTTAAAGGAGAATTGACTATCTACAGGACTCATTTCAACCCTGCCTACATAGCCAATGAAAGCTACATGCCTATCTGCTTGGTTAATTGCAAGAGGATACTTGTTTTGAGAGACATAAAGGTCCATGGAGGAAATTTAAGTAAATATGGAGATGATATATTATGATAATATTGTTTCATGTATTCCCTAGACCTAATAAAAAAGGTGACAATGTTGAAAACCCTCTCTAGGCTTGTAGAGCCTAACACTACAAAGGTAAACCATATGCGTATTCATGAGAAAGGTGGTTGATTGGGAGTAAAGTGAGAGTATGAATAATTTTATAAGTTCATGAATATATAATAGACCATACAAAACCATTTATATTAAGAGGAAGATAAGGAAAATTTCAATTTAGCCTTTAAGACCTCCTCAAACTCATTTCATGCAAGACTGCTATCCATGACTAGTGTTCTCTCTCTTGTTGAGACCTTGACACTATACATGGATCCATATGTATTTTAGGAATGATAAAGAGTGTTTCCCACTACAAACTTCTAGAATCAATTATTGGTTTATGCCCCTGAATTTCATGAACAATGCCTAAGAATGTAAACCCCTTTCTAACTACCTATTTATAACCTAAAGACCAACTTATTTTGCATGGATCTATACGTAAAAGATGCATGGGGACTTGATCACTTGGGAAAATTTGAGGAGGGTTATATAATATAAAATTGTGTCATTGGTTCAAAATTTAAGGCCCTAGGGTTTTTGAATAATTGTTAAAAACCAAAATAGGTTTAAACCCTCCTAAAACCCTAGTAAGGAATTGATGTGGAAGATTGGCTTATAAAGTTAATGAGATGACCTAGTTTGACATTATAATAACCCAAATATTATTATAGACTCCATTTAGGTCCTCACCATGTACCTTGTATATACTTACAACTATACAGACTACATTAAATGCCCTATTTTGAAAGGATTTTAGGTGTTTTACAGGATTTTGGATAGTAGAGCACTTGAAAACTATTTGGGAGGGTGATATGGGATGTATTATACCTATTCAATCACAAAAATAGATACATCCAATCCTATAAGTGCCCAAACATATATGCTTTTCTAAGGTAGTCTTAAACATGCTTAAAAAGAGACTAGGTTTTGAGACCATTTCATGGTTCTCACACTTCCATAGGGCCTCAGGACCTCAAATTTGTTAAGGTGTGGAGCTAAAAGCTTCACCAAAAGAGCGCTTTGCAAAGTTGTAGGTTTACATAGTCACCGACATCGATCAAGAGCAATCGACGTCGGTCAGGAGCATACTAGGAGATGCCGACGTCGGTCATGGATCGGCCGACCTCGGTCATGTGCAGACAGGCAGGGAACGACGTCGGTCACCTATGCATCCAGAATGCTATTTCCATGGACATAACATAATGTTTGCATGGTAGGGTTAAGTGTTAGTCTTAAGTCCGCATCTCTATTTTAAGTAAGACTATTTAGATTCCTTGATTAGGAGGTGCATCTATTGGTTTTAATTGCATTGCTCATGATCCCTAATTATTATATAATAGGGATAATTCTTCATAGCTTAGTGTGTAGATTGTTGAATAGTACAAGAATTGTATATGTGTATCAATCCAGGTTGTTGGAGTTGATTGTAATTGAGAGAGAGAGCTCTTGAGGGAAAGAGATCTAGGAAGAGATCTGTACATTTGAGAGAGGTGTGGAAGAAAAGAAGTTTCTTCAATTATATTCTTTCTGTAAAGATTTTAATACAAGTTTTCAGGGAGGTTTCTTGTATCTCTTATTCTTTGCTATTATCTGATTCTAGTTACTTATCTTTCTAGTTAATTCTGCATTTATTGCTTTCACATTATAATCAACATTATTGGTTGATCCCCAACAAGTGGTATCAGAGCTCAGGTTGACTAACATGTGTTTCAGATCTGGCTAGTGTGTATTGATTACATGTTACTCACAGGGATTTCTGTTTGAGTGGGAGAAGCAATGGCAGAAGAAAGTAAACTGAGAATGGAGAAGTTCAATGGAAAAAATTATCAACATTGGAGAATGCAGATAGAGGATTATCTGTATCAGAAAGATCTATACTTACCGTTAGGTGGGGTTTTAAAGAAGCCCAAAGACATGGATGATGAAGAATGGGAAGTTCTTGATAGAAAGGCTCTTGGATCTATAAGATTGAGTCTGGCATCTACTGTGATATCTAATTTATCATAGGCAAAGACAACGGTAGAGTTGATGACTATTTTAGCAAATTTATATGAAAAACCGTCAGCTTCAAATAAGGTATATCTTATGAAGCAGTTATTTAATTTGCAAATGCAGGAAGGTGGATCTGTATCTAATCATCTTAATGATTTCCATGGAATTGTAAATCAATTAAATTTAGTCAAAATAGTGTTTAATGATGAAATTAAGGCTTTTTTAATATTATGTTCTTTGCCTGAAAGCTGGCATAGCTTGGTAATGACAGTTAGTAATACTGCATCTGCTTCAAATATTTTAAAATTAGAGGATGTTGTTAGTGTAATCTTGAATGAAAAAATTTGCAGGAAAAGCACAGAGGAAACATCAGGGAATGCTTTAAGTTTTGGGAGCAGGGGAAGGCAAAAAGAGAAGGGAAAGAAAGGGAGATCAAGGTCTAAGTCAAAGGTGAGAGGTAGATCCAAATCTAGAAATGGCAAGAAGCCACAATGCTGGAATTGTGGAAAGATAGGGCACATAAGCAAAGATTGCTGGTCAAAGCCTAAAGAAGACAATCAACATGAAGGTAAAGGAGAAGCAAAAGTTGTAGGTATTGCACAAGATGCTCTTATATTCTCTTTGCATAATAATATAGAATCTTTGGTGTTAGATTCTGCTGCATCTTTCCATGCAACCCCTAACAGAGAATATTTTAGTGACTATATCCATAGAGATTTTGGAATAGTGTATTTAGGGGATGATGAGCCTTGTAAAATTGTTGGCAAAGGAAAAGTGTAGCTAAAAATGCAGAATAGAAACACATGGGTGTTGAGAGATGTCATGCATGTTCCCAACTTGAAGAGGAATTTGATTTCTGCAGGAAAGTTAGGGGATGAGGGTTGTACAATAACACTCACAGCTGAATCTTGGAAGGTGACCAAGGGTGCACTTGTATTGGCCAGAGGTAAGAGAGTAGGTACTCTCTATTTATGTAATTGTATTACTAATAATTCTTCTTTTGTATTATCTACTTCAGATGTGGATGCAAAATTGTGGCACTCTACGCTCAGCCACATGAGTGAGAAGGGAATGTCCATTCTTAAGTCAAAAGGTAAGCTTTTAGATTTGAAAAGCATAGATCTAGATTTTTGTGAGCACTGTGTTTTTGGAAAATAGAAGAGAGTGAGTTTTCTCAAGACTAGATCAACAAAGAAGAAGCACAAATCACAGCTTGTTCACGCAGACTTGTGGGGACCAGCTCAAGTTGCTTCTATTGGAGGATCACAATACTTTGTCTCTTTCATTGATGATGCTACAAGAAAGGTATGGGTCTATTGTATTAAGAAGAAATCTGATGTATTTGAGACTTTTAAGATTTGGAAAGCTATGGTTGAGAATGAAATAGGCAGAAGATTGAAGTGCCTGAGATCTGACAATGGTGGTGAGTTCTATAGTTATAAGTTCAACTGGTATTGTTATATGAATGGAATACGCAGGCAAAGGATGGTTCCAAGGACACCTCAACAAAATGGAGTTGCTGAAAGGATGAATAGAATAGTAATGGAGCGTGCAAGGTGTATGAGATTGCATGCTGGTTTACCCTTAGAGTTTTGGGCAGAAGCTGTAGATACTGTAGTGTACCTGATTAACAAAGGACCCTCTACAGCTCTGGATGGTGGAATTCCAGAAGAGGCATGGACAGGTAAAAAGGTAGATCTCTCATTTCTCAAAGTTTTTGGTTGTGAAGCCTTTGTGCATGTTGATAAAGAAAATAGAAAGAAGCTGGATGCTAAGTCTATGAGGTGCACATTTATTGGCTATGGCTCTGATGATTTTGGATTCAGGTTTTGGAATCTAGGAACTAACAAAATAATTAGGAGCCGTGATGTTGTTTTCAATAAAAAAGTGATGTATAGTGATCAGCTGAATCAATCTAAGCAGAGCAATGGAGAATTGGACGAGGTGACAGTCTAAAATGAGCTCGCAGGAAAAATTTATCACAGACAGGAAAACACAGAGACCAACGTCGGTCAGGCAGGAACTGACATTGAAAATACAAGAATTGATGTCGGTCATATAGTGACCGATGTCGGTTAGGAAGGAACTGACGTCGGTCAGGCAGAACCAACATCGACCAGTTACAGGCCTGGAAGTGACCGAGGTCAGTCACTGTCAGAGAATTTGGACGGACAACGTGTTGTGAATGAGTCTCAGACGCCCATTAGGAGGTCAAAAAGGGTAAGTAAACCTCCAATTCGATATTCCCCTTCATTATTATATTTATTGCCTACTGATGGTGGAGAAACAAAGAGTTTTGATGAAGCAATATAGGTGGAATCCAAGAATCAGTGGGAGCTAGGCATGAATGAGGAGATTGATTTCTTGAAAGAGAACCAAATGTGGGATTTGGTTGAGTTGCCAGCAAGAAAGAAGACATTGAAGAACATATGGATCTACAGATTGAAGGAAGGTGAGAATGGATAGATGAGATATAAGGCTAGGTTGGTAGTGAAAGGATTTGCACAAAAACTAGGTATTGATTTTGGTGAGATTTTTTTTCCTGTTGTTAAAATGACTTCTATACGGACTGTATTGTCTTTAGTTGCTATTGAGGATTTGCATCTTGAGAAACTTGATGTTAAGACAATGTTTCTTCATGGAGATTTGGATGAAGAAATATATATGGATCAGCCGGAAGGATTTGAGGTCAAAGGTAAGGAGAAGCTAGTGTGCAGATTGAAGAAAAGCTTTAATGGCCTCAAGCAAGCTCCTAGACAATGGTATCTGAAATTTGACAGGTTCATGACTGAGCATGGCTACAGTAGGTGTCAATCTGACCATTGTGTGTATTTTAAGAGATTGGATAATGGTAAATATATTATTTTGTTGTTTTATGTAGATGATATGCTGGTTTCAAGATCACACATGCAGGATATCTCTGAGCTTAAGATGAAATTAGCCCACACGTTTGCCATGAAGGATTTGGGAGAAATAAAGAAAATCCTTGGCATGAGCATTAAGAGAGACAGGAAAAATCATAGGTTGATTTTGTCTCAAGAGGATTATGTGAACAAGGTGTTGAAACGGTTCAACATGCAGGATGCAAAACCAATCGGATATTGCCCAAGCAGTGGGAGTTGTAAGTAAATATATGGCCAATCTAGGGAAGGAGCACTGGAAAGTAGTTCAGTGGATCCTTAGATATCTGAGAGGGACCAGCAGTAGGCATTTGTGCTATGGAGGTTCAGATACTTCTCTACATGGTTATGTAGATTCAGATATGGAAAGTGATTTGGATGGCAGAAGGAACACCACAGGTTATGTTTTCACTGTTGGTGGAACAACGGTTAGCTGGATATCAAAGTTGCAGAAGGTTGTTGCCTTGTCAACTATAGAAGCAGAATATATTGCAGTCACAGAGGCTAGCAAAGAGATGATATGGATGACACGGTTCATGGAAGAGCTAGGAAAGGAGCAAGAGAGTTGCAGATTATATAGTGATAGTTAGAGTGCAATTCATTTGGCTAAGAATTCAGCTTTTCATTCAAGAACAAAGCATATACAGCTTAGGTACCACTTCATTAGACAAATATTGGAGGATGGTGAGTTGAAGCTAGAGAAGATCCATACAGATAAGAACCCTACTGATATGTTAACCAAGCCGGTAACAAAGGAGAAGTTGAATCTTCATTCAAATTTTGTAGGTCTTCATGATTGAGTTTGAAGATGGAAGAGCTAGAAGATGTTGCTGTATAGGTACTGGTGCAGCTATTTATCTCCAAGTGGGAGATTGTTAAGGTGTGGAGCTAAAATCTTCACCAAAGGAGTGCTTTGCAAAGTTGCAGGTTTACACAGTCACCGGCGTCGATCAGAAGCGATCGACGTCGGTCAGGAGCAGACCAAGAGATGTCAGCGTCGGTCATGGATCAGCCGACATCGGTCATGTGCAGATAGGCAGGGACCGACGTTAGTCACCTGTGCGTCTAGAATGCTATTTTCATGGACATAACATAATGTTTGCATGGTAGGATTAAGTGTTAGTCTTAAGTCCACATCTCTATTTTAAGTAAGACTGTTTAGAGCCCTTGATTAGGAGGTGCATCTATTGGTTGTAATTTCATTGCTCATGATCCCTAATTATTATATAATAGGGATAATTCTTCATAGCTTAGTGTGTAGAGTGTTGAACAGTACAAGAATTGTATATGTGTATCAATCCAGGTTGTTGGAGTTGATTGTAATTGAGAGAGAGAGCTCTTGAGGGAAAGAGATCTAGGAAGAGATCTATACATCTGAGAGAGGTGTGGAAGAAAAGAAGTTTGTTCAATTGTATTCCTTCTGTAAAGAGTTTAATATAAGTTTTCAGGGTGGTTTCTTGTATCTCTTATTCTTTGCTATTATCTGATTCTAGTTACTTATCTTTCTGGTTAATTCTGCATTTATTGCTTTCACATTGTAATCAACATTGTTGGTTGATCCCCAACAAAATTTGGCATGGAGGTTGGTGATATACTAGGTAAATATAATCACATGATTTTTTGTGGTTTAAAAAGTGTGGGAGAGATCTGGAGTATAAAATTAGTCTTCTAGGCAAGGAGGCCTAATTGGGGGAAGAGAATAGCAGAATAAACACACTTCCATTCATTATCAAGATATAAAACTTGAAATAGAATTGTAAATCCATATTGGGTCATCAAATATGTATTTATTTTCTTATTATCATCTATAATATATCCTACACAAGGAGGTTGACATGATTTTAGGGCTACAAGGATTTGATGCTAAATGAGAGCTTAAGGAGCAAAATGGAGTCTTGAGAGTTGTTCCATGAAACAAAATGGATTGATTTAGGTCTACTAAGGTATTGGAATTACTTTCATGGAGAGAGTTATTTTATGAAGTTGAAATCATATTTTGATCCATTTGGACAAGGCTAAGTGTGGAAGATGAAGGGGTTTTAAGACACTCAAGCATATAGATGATGATTTCCACTGAAATGTCAGAGAAACAGAGTTTATAAATGTAGGAGAAATGGTGTAAAATGAGAATTTATGAATGTAGTCATGGGTAATTGATGATTAAAAGGTTCATTTTCACTTCTCATATGCAAAGAAGGGTAGTTTTGAAGAAGATGACCAAGGTTTCAAGAAAGTAGTCTAACTCTTATCCCACTTGGAGAAAAAGAGCATTTTAAAGAAATCACAATTGTCTTTTGAAACCTGATGAAATGGCTTATAACTCCTTATTTTTAACTCTTTTGAGAGACATTTAACAACTCCACTCTCCTACGCCCTTCTCTTCTTCTCTATCAATTTATCTATATATTCAACCTTGATAGGCTATGTTTGTATCCTCAACTTAGATATGGTGAAGCCTTGACCATTTGTAAGCCTTTGATCAATGAGAAAAGTCTATTTTTACCTCCTTCTTTGATTGGTTTCAATGTGTGTGTGTGTTACTAGTTGATCTTGTCAAGTGACTAGCTTTGCTTGCTTAACATGTTTATCCTTTTCTTGCATGCATATTTAGTTTGAAACTTCCTTGCATGTCTTTTAAAGTGTCTAATTGGAGTGTTTAATGATTTAGTGAGTTGTATTTTTAATAGTTTCATTTCATGACCTCTTGACTAGTCCTCCTAGCTCAAGCATTCTTCACAACCTTCATGAGAAGTACTGATGTAAATAGGTAGATTTGGAGTAGTGTTTGTTACAAGTGAATCTCATGTTTGAAGTGAAATTATAGTTGGTTGGTAGTGGTAAAATCATATTGGGTGAATCACCCCCATTAGAATAGGTTTCTCTCCCTTTTCCTAGCAAGTTGTAGTTTAATGTTTGAGCTTAAGTGATTCATCAAGGGGAACTAGCCCTTTAACCTAGAGATTCACCTCTCTAATAGGTTACCCACAACCTTGAGGTAATTCCATGTTATTATAAATTTTGAAGGATTAAACTACCTTCCAAAGGGTGCAAATTTGGTTGATAATAGTTTTACATGCATAGTAGGATTAATTTCCAAAGTAGTGGAAGGATTGTTGGTGTTGTTCTTCTACATATCAACCTTTGGAGGTATTAAAAACATTAATGGTGACTATATGCATAATCAATTGGTTATAATATCCTAGTCACTTGTTTAAGTAAGTTGTACTTTTCATTCATTATCTTGATAAAGTTGTTATGGCTGAATTTGAAGTGAATTTTAGTTTCATGCAAGTAGATGAGGCATATCAATCCTATAACACTTCCCATCAACCTCAACATGACTCTTTCCAATCCTATGATGAGCCTTATTAGCCTCACTATGATTCATATCAACCTCACTATGATCCTTATCAATATTTTCATGAGTCATATTAGTTTAATGATCAGCCTACACTTGCCCTACATGACTATGATGTTGCATATGATCAACCTTATCAAGTTCAATATGTCCCTAGCCAATATAGCCACTTTTCAAATCACTCCATTTAAATTTTCAAGCAAACTCTCTTGGTCTATGAGAGGTACATGATATGGCTTAACACATAAAGGGAATATGGTCAAAATATCCCTAGCCATCTCATTTATAATATGAGAGACTCATTGTAACTAATGAAATAAGAATGGGCACATATTGAGAGAGCAAATTAGCAAAGCTTCTCAAGTGAAATATTGGATGTAAGCGGTCTCATTCAAAAAATAAAAGATATGCTAAGAGTTCATGAAGGACAATAGGTTCAATCCTATCAGCCCTCATATGTGTCATTCATTCATCCACAAGAGACCATTTCAAGTGAGTATCAAAGTGTTCCAAGTCCTTCATATGTTCCTTAAACTCTTCTTTCTTGGAATTCAATCCAAGAAAACATTCAAAAGAACGAGGAGATTTTTCTTGAGTAGCTTATTGTTGAGAACTAAGATTCTAATTATCTTCCTCAAGAACCCCCTAAGAAGTCTTTCAAGACCCCAAGCTAGAATCAAGTGAAATCATGGATCAATCGAGGTGAAACAAACATAGATTGGGGAGTTGAAGTTAAGGAAAAATATGAACTTATGCAAGTTCATCCTATCCCTCCTTAAGTGCCCTCTTACATGCCATTGTAGACACCAATATCATGTCAACCCCCCTTGGTCCCCTTCTAAATGTTAAACACTCCTAACCCACACTTGCACACCTTATTAATTTAAAAATTACTTATTTTAAATTAATAACCTCACCTTGGACACCTCACCTAGACACCTCACCCTAAGACCATTTCTTAGCCTATGAGTCAGCCTAAGACTAGGTCCTCCAAATTCTAACTACCCATGACCTATTCTCATCCCCTCTTAACTCCTTAACTAACTTCCACACCTCATAAGCTCTTGTTTTGACCGTTCTCCAATGGAAAAGGCACTTGGCGGGTGGAGAAATAGGCAAAGGGCTAAAAATAGCCCTTTTACCTATTCTCTCTCTATCGATGTCAGTCAATCATCGATCGATGTTGGTCAACCCACGGCTGACGTCGGTGGGATCACCAACATCGGTTACATAAGCCAAGCTCTAAACATTGAGCTACCCCCCACCTCCTCGCAGATTGACACCCACACTCTGAGATTTCAAGAGCAAACACTCGACTATCATTCTCTTGGCTACCGAAGCTCTGCACAAGTCATTCCAGAGACTAGATTGAAACATTTTACGAGGACCTCAACATCAGCCATAACAGGAATAAGCATTCTGACACCTCTGGTTCTTTACCTAATAGAGCTAAGTATTTTGGTTCTCATTTTAGTATTTTAGAATACATTGTTAATTAGTTTCCATTTAATATTTCTAAATACTGTTGAGAAGCTTGACTTCTTTCGAGGAGGGGCTGAAAGGCCTTCCCCTTATTCTTACCCTCTTTTCACATCTATCCTCTACCTTTACCCTTCCTCAGACTTCATTCACCTTCCCGCAACCCTACACCAACCTACGAATTCCTAAAAACTCTTATGTCCATCATAGAATTACCCTGAAACTCGTTCAAAGCCAATTACCCTGACTGACATCGGCAACATAACCGATGTCGGCACCATTTACCGACTGACCTCGGCAGACAAACTGACGTCGGTGACTATATTCTTGACCAACAAACCATAAACCTATCCAAACAGCCCATAGACCAAACAAAACCTTCGCCCAAATTTTTACAACATTTAGAGACACACAGACTGCAATCAGGGAATAGGTACACACATTCTACCTTTCCATTTCTTTAGTCTTTTTATCATTTCTTTTTATACAACACTCTTTTTTTAAAATAGTGGACTGTCATCCCTTAGGGAGATTTACACTTTTGGGACCGAGCGCGTAGCTTGGTAGTCCACCATATCCTCTTCTAACATTTTCCTTGTTTGAGTTTCTTTCTTACTGCAAGTGTTTCCTCCACAGCCAAAGAGGAGCTCCCACAAAGCTTGGATATGGTGTGCACTAAATTCGGGTAACGTCAAACCCCCAACCTTTTACCTTTAGTTTCTTCCTTAAATACAATTAGTGAAAATTTAGAGAAATATTCTGGCATGCCCAGTGGGACCCTTGGAGTTTTCCTTGGGTTCATTCTTCTTCTTTTAAAAATTAAATTTTCATATAGATGCATTAGAAAAATATTCTCTTCTTGCATCCCCTCTTCTATCTTTCTGTTTCAAAAGGAAATCATTAGCAGAAGTTAAAAAGAGCATCTCTTTTTCTTCTTGTTACTTCTTGCATGCATCATAGAGTAGTGAAAAACTCATACTCTTTACCTCTTCTCCATTTGTTTGCATTTTAATAACATATTTCAATTTGGGTTAAAAACTACTACATTTCATTCTTACTTGGATGCATACTTAGCCCACTTAGTAATTAAAGCATTATGAATGAATCGTAGCACACAAATGTTACACAACCAAACCACAATCACTTCAAATCAAACACTTAAACTTACTTGAGACAAAGCTCGTCTAGGATTTCATCACCTAGCGGATACCTTATCCCACCTGGTGATCCTACTTGGATTTCACCACCAAGAGGAGGACCCACTCTGTTCTCTAGCAGAGTATACACTATAGGGAAGGTATATTCTGGCTAAGCAGCCCAACTTGGCTCTGGGTTCGTGAAGTGAAGGGAGCAAGCCCCAGCACTAGGCCACATACTGACCCTAACACAAATATTTTTAAGCACCATAACATAACCTGAAACCAGCCATAGACTTCCTCTCTAGGACTTGTTCGACAAGCCCAACTCCCAACACATTCTCTTAAGGCATAAGCCACCACGACTTTAAAACTCATTCCTAGGAATCTAATGTTTTAGAGGTTACTTTCCTAATCATCTATTCTGATAGTTTTATTTGAGTGTTTGAGCTGGTAAGGTCATACCATTCTAAAGTCCCAAACAACTTAGAATATCTCCTTCTTCCAAAAACTATCAATTTTTTGTGTTTTTGGAATTATATAGACATCGACATCAGTTTTTCCACTAATGTCAGTAACAAAAATTCACTGACATTGGTTAACTGACTGACGTTGGTAATATTTTGTAATCGATATCCGTTAAACAATCGACATCGGTCACTATCAATAAATTTTTTTTTCAAACAACAAGCTTAAAACCCAAATTTCTTGCTGTTCAACACAAATTTTGGTTTTTTGAAACTAAAATACATATTTTTTGGAACCTGAATCCCTTTTGCCTTGGATGGTTCTGACACACAGTCAAGATAAATTCCTTGTTGACCACGCGATTCAATAGCCACTTCCACCTTCACCCTTCATGCCAAGTCATCTAATGGAGTATACTTCAGACACTGAGCATACTCCTATCCAACCCAACCCTGATCAACCTCCTATTGTTCTCGAAGGGGATCAATATTTTGAGAGATTCCTTGACCATAATGTCAAGGCTCTCCAACATTATCTCACTAGAATCCAAACGTGAGATCCTTCGGGTAATCCTATTTATGGGATACCAACTTCTTTGGTTGAAGTGGTAATGATATCAATAGCATCTGCTACCCAACCTATGGTCACTCATGCCACTACCTCGACTAGTAAGCCAACCATGGCCAATGTTCAAGATTTGGCCTCCCCTTCTATCCTTTCTGGCCCTACCTCCATCAGGGTTTTCGTACCCCCTCGACCGTAAATAATTCAACCAAGTTCGACACCTTTCTAGAACTTGATTATCTCTATCCCATCCACTCTTGCACCTATAAACACGAGAGTGACCACTTATCCTTTAACTAGTGTCACTACCATTCAACCACCCTTGGTGGCATCTAGTCAAGTTATGCCCTCCAACTTTGCGGCACAAGCCCCCATGGCCTTAACATCGGCCCCTATGATGAACTATCAGTATGTTGCGCCTACACAAATGCAACCAAGTATGTCATATGCCCCTCCCAATGCCTTCCATGTACCCTATAACTTAGGGGGTGCCCCTCATGCCAATCCATCTACCAATCTAATTTAGATGCTGATGGATAAGATGTCCAACCTTGAGACATTTGTTTCAGGTTCAAGGAGTTTTCTTTCATACGAACAAATCTGCAATGAACCTATCCACCCTTTAGCTCCTATTCTACCATACTCTAGCCAATGGGAACTCCCAAATTTTACTCACTTTCAGAGTAAAGAGGACCCACAACAACATCTGTGAGCGTTTAGACACGCTTGCTACCTCATAACACACAATGATGTGTTATTACTCTGCACATTCCGTATGTCACTTTCTGGCACCACCCTTGACTGGTATAGCTCCATTACCAGTCATTCTCTCTTCACCTTCATTCAACTTTCTCAGCTATTCCTTGATCATTTCTCAATCAATATTACCAAGAAGGTCTCCATCACAGACCTTTATTCCATTAGGTAATTTGAGGATGAGTCAATAGCAGACTTCGTCGCTCGTTGGAGAGGTTTGATCACCCAACTCTCCTTCTCACTACCTCAACCTGAGCTCATTGAGCTCTTTTCAAGAGCATGTGCCAAGCACATCTCATCCACTCTCTGGGTTCAAACTTTCTACACATTTAATGAAGCTTTCACTATGGCCCAAAAGCTTCAACTCCGTGCAATCAAAGAAGATAGGGTCAAATTGCGTAACAAAAATACCAACACAAAACCTAATGACCCTTCTTCTTCCAAACCTTCTTCTTCCCACCCCAAGTCTAAGGGATCGGTGAATGATGTGGTCCTTAGGTCACCATCTTCTACCACAACCAACCAATCTAAGCCACCCACTTCACAAAACATCACTAGACAATTCCAACAACGGTATGAACAACGATAATACACTCCAATAGGAGAATCATATGCTTCTATATTGGATAAATTAGTGCAATAGGGAGTCCTCAACCTCCCTCAAATCTGACCACCTGTCCAATTTAATCCCTCATGAGCCATCCCTGCATGGTATAGGGAAAATGACTTTTGTAACTATCATCGTGTCAAGGGTCATGACACAAATAATTGTAAAACCCTCAAAAACATTGTTCAAGACATGTTAGACAAAGGGGACCTTGTTTTAGATAACCCCAATGCATCGGCCAACAAAAACATGGATGTCTTTAGGTAACCATTTCCTAACCATCCCCCAAGTCAGAACAATGTTCAGACCATGACCAATGACCCTCAAGAATGCAACATACGCACGGTCAACACGGTCTTTCCTTTCATTCCTATCCAAGCTCTCCCACAATTTAAAGAGGTTGGTCAACCCATTTCTCCACCACGAGTAGAAGAGCCTATTTTATCTGTACCAGCCCCACACAATGAAGATCTCCCTTTGCCTCGCCCTCTTCCTCACTTGGATGAACCTGTTTCACCTGTATCACCCCCACGACATCAAGCACCTCCTCTACCCATTCTTCTACCTCATGAGGATCCCATATTACCTGTTCCTCTTGCCCCCACCTTCCCTCTTCTTTTACCATTGGAAGAATTTACCATTCATACCCCACACCCTGATGTAGAAGGGGCCATCATCCCTCTGCTTTACCCTTTAGAAGAGCCTTCCTCTCCTATTTTTCCTCCACTGATGGAGGATAGTCCTCCATTACCCCCCTTTCACACATAAGATAGTCTACTTTGATCTCTCCCATATTGGAGGATGTTTTGATGGTACCAACACCGGTGGACCCGCCCTTATCCTTCTTATCACCAATGGAGGATCATACTTTCCATGCTCCTAGACCACACGTGGAAGGCATGATCATCCCAATGCTCTATCCTCTTGAAGAGCCAAATTCTCCAATCCCTTCTCTGCCGAGAGAAGAACTCGCCACCTCACCCACTTCAGCCGAGGAAGATCCGGTGATGGTTCTCTCTCACCTTTGGCCCATGATCACTGCATCCCACACATATCTGCTCTTGCAATCACCCAAATTCTCTGAAGGACTGACTGTAAAGCCTCACATGACATCATCTAAAACCTTCTCTCGATTGGCAAAAAACTTAGGATTTCTCCATTCTAGGAACCTAGAACATGAGGTGCTATGGGAGTGACTTAAGGCTCCTTATCTTACACATCTCGCTTCCCCTTATACTGCCAATCCTTCCATGATGATTTACCCCAAAGTCTCTGACAAGGATCGGGTTTCCACTTCTAAATCATCAGAAGCTCAGCCTTCCATGTTTGAATCCAAACCCCCACAGATGTCCACCATACTAAAATAGATTAAATCTCTCGGTGTTCACTCTGTATCAAACCTGACTCACCCACAAGTGATGTTAGATTTGAACCTCACCCCACACAATAGTGGTCCTCACACCAAACTAAAGGAGAATGCTAAACCACGTCGGTCTACTCCTCCCCCACCTTCACCATTTCCCTCTATCTTGGGTCCACATCCTTTCACTTTAATAGGAGTGCTCCCTATTCCAACACCTCACAAAGACAAACTACCTCCATTACTCCCTCTACCTGTTGAAAACATATTTCCTCCAAGAAATTTGACACCTTTCATTAAGAAAGTGCCATCTACGCGGGTGACCACACCACCAACCAAAAAGGTGGTATGAAAAACTCCCCCTACAACTCCTAAACAGAAGATGTCAACCCCTACTACAACAATCAGTGCAAAACCATTAGTGGGTTCCTATGCTTTGCTGCTACACCGATTGTTGCAGTCTTCTAGCATTGTTCTCCTGCCCATTAAGCCATACCAACCTCTCAGATCAAAACCATCTTGTTTTGATGACACTCAAATTTGCTTGTATCATCGCACACCTGGGCATGATACTGAGCATTACTGTGCTCTTAAGGTTGTCATTCGCCAACACATAGAAAAGGACACCCTTCTCATTAAGGATTCTCTTGACCACCTTTTTGACAAATTACCGACACCATCCCATGCCTCCCAAACCTCCTCACTTGAATCAGGATCCCAACGTGAGATTATGGTCCCTCTACCACCTTCTCCCCCTTTATTCAAAATCAACACTATTAATATGGCCACCAAGTCCCAAACCCTAAAGGATAAAGGAAAAGAGTAGGTTTCTACCCCTTGGACATATCTATTTGCCAAGCCCTCTCCACCACCAAAGCCCAAGATTTCTATCTTGGGCACATCTCAACCAACATCCTCAGGGGTAATTACTCCTGACCTCGCTAACCAACATGATGTTTGGTATAAACACATTCTTGACTACTTGACTTATTCTATCATTTCTCCTGACCTCTCTAGCAATGGACGATGGGCTTTTATTAAGAGCACTACTTGATACACCATGATAGGGGGTCTTCTCTACAAACAAGGTTTTGACAGCCTCCTTCTCTGATTCTTAACCACCACTGAGACATCTCATGCCATCAAACAAGTCCATGATGGGATTTGTAGAGGACATTTCAGTGGTAACTCAGTTGCAAAGTGCATCCTCTGTCTGGGCTATTATTGGCCCACTCTTAACCAAGACTGCAATGACTATGTTCAGCGTTGTATCAAATGCCAACAACATGCTAACCTACTTCATGTCCCTAGCCAAGATCATCTTCATATCTACCAAAATTGCATCAAGCGTGCCCACAACAAAAATTTGAAAGAGCGAGATTTCAAAATTAGAGATCTTGTCCTTAAAGAAAACCAATATGTGACCAATATGGAAAGAAGCAAATGAGGCAAGTTTGCTCTTAATTGGCTCAGACCTTATATAATAATGTACAAGTATGGATCAGACACTTATCATCTATCTTCTCTCGAAGGCTGGCCAAAACTTGAACCCCTTAATGCCTTACATCTGTGACCATTCTACTGTTAACTAAGTAATCATTCACTTGATGTTTAACTTGAGCTCGTCCCTTGAGCAACCCCCGTCATCCTCATTCTTATTCCTTTCAACCCTTCTTCCCTACAACAATTAGTTAACCTTTTTTTAAGCATTAATGCTTTGTCCTAATAAAAGGGAAACCCCTAAACCTCTATAGTCTAGTCCATGACTAAAAGTTCAGTCAACAAAAAAAAAAAAAAAAAACACATAAAACTAGGATGCCTAACAAAATATTAAAAGGTCATAAACTATAAATGTAGACTGCTCCCTCGAAAGACAGCTACATTAATGCTGTAATTACTAGACTGCTCCCTTGAAGGATAGCTATTCAAAGAAATCAAAACATACAAAGCAAAATATAGACCACTCCCTTGAAGGATGGCTATGTCCAAATTTTGCTACAAAAGTAGCACCCTCTCAGAAGCTTCCCGCATCGATTAGCTTCACATGACCACAAAACAAAACAACATCTCCAAGTAGACTTCCCGCATTGATCAATCTACCAAAAAAAAAAAAGAAAAACAACCGACTGACAAACTATTTAGTCATGGACTTGCCTATAGTCATTCTCAGGGTCACCTATAAAAGGGCCAAAGTTATCCCTTCTAAAAAGGGTTACGCTATTCTCACATATCACATAATCACACCTATTACCCCAACATACCCAAAGGATTTTGAGCTCACTTAATGTCAAGTGATTAGGGTACTTCTCTAACAAAAACCAATGGTCAATGATGTAATGCATGAATGGGGCTCTTATTTGCAAACACTCTATATATGCTATCATTATGGTCCTTGTCACTGAAAGAGCAACGCGCCTTTCACTTCTTACACACCTTCATCACATGCTAGTTTATCTTTTAGGACTTAGTGTCTTAAAATTATATGCTCGCATAATTGTCATCTCATAAGAAACAACCAAAACATTTTCTAGCCACTAACATAACATCATGATTTATTTAATGCAAACACCAATTTGTGTTATATAAATTATCATAGCCAATTCACATTAGTTTCTATGGAAAATAATACACATGGAAACTATCAACCGAACACAATTTATGTCAAGCATATACCATCACCAATATGGAAACCTACTGAAGCATAAATAAACTCATTTCATTTTTAGCATACACCATCACCAATATGGAAAATTGCTAAGGATGAAAAACCACATAACCTATGTTACAACATACACCATCACACAATATGGAAAAGGCTATAACATCATCATACCCTCATCATTTCAAGCATGTACCATTAAACATATGGGAAATGCTAAAAACACTAACATAACCAAAAAAACTATCAACCTCTTTGACTCTTCTTCCCTTTTTAGGAGAACTACATTGGCCTGAGGCCCTTAAAATAGGGGCTATATAGGTAGCACTCAGTTGACATGGTGTCTTCTGAGATTAGCTTGGCCATTTGTTTGTTCATCTACCTAATGGAAAAACTATCTGAACCCTATGCTCACCACCTACCCTAAATTCTAGGCTCACCGCCTATCCTAAACTACCTCATTTTTAGTCTTTTTAACCATCTAACCTTTAAACATGACCTAACCTAGTCAAACCCAATCCATAATTTGGGGAGAACTACATTGGCCTGAGGCCCTTAAAATAGGGGCTATGTAGGTAGCACTCAGTTGACATGGGGTCTTCTGAGGTTAGCTTGGCCATTCGTTCATTCATCTACCTAATGGACCAACTATCTAACCTAAAACATAGGTCTTCCCTAACAACTGCCCAAAATCATGACCAAACAACCAGCCCTGACACTATAGAAGTCACCTTAGACTTCTCATGGGGCACATTGGAGATCACATACATCTCCCTAACCACAATAAACAACACTAGAGATCACTTATATCTCAGCCCGACTCGACAAACGACCTTAGAGATCGTGACTATCTCCTCAGACCACGACCACTTTTGAGACAACTTTGCCTTTGTTGTTTTGATTGTGTATGCTACCTCACGAATAGTTAGCAAATTGTACATGCCCCTCACACTTATTGTTGGATCACGACCAAGTTGATCCCCAATATTTGTGACATTTTTGTGTTTTCCAAGAGCACTTCCTACCTCGAATACTTGGAACACGATGACCATTAGAGCTACAACTTTGATCATTTTAACCCAATCAACTACGACTAATAAGCTGGGGACCATTTACTTCAATTTTAGTCCTTGACCTTGCCTATGACAATTTGACCTACCTATCAAGTGAAGTGGTATATGCGCAATCTCAACTATTGCAGCGTTCACACTCTAACCTCACCCTATCCATCCACTGCCTATCAAATCGACACCCGATTTCAGATTCCCTTCTCTCAATTTCTGCTTTGAGGGGGAATACCTCATCCCATACTTGGGGTAACCTACATCTATTTTTGCCTTTTAGTTTTTTAGAACAAACAACAAGACAAAAAGGGGAAAATGTAGACACCAATATCGTGTCAACCCCCCTTGGTCCCATTCTAAATGTTAAACACTCCTAACCCACACTTGCACACATTATTAATTTAAAAATTACTTATTTTAAATTAATAACCTCACCTTGGACACCTCACCTAAACACCTCACCTAGACACCTCACCCTAAGACCATTTCTTAGCCTATGAGTCTGCCTGAGACTAGGTTCTCCAAATCCTAACTACCCATGACCTATTCTCATCCCCTCTTAACTCCTTAACTAACTTCCACACCTCATAAGCCCTTTTTTTGACCATTCTCCAATGGAAAAGGCACTTGGCAGGTGGAGGAACGGGAAAAGGGCTAAAAATAGCCCTTTTACCTATTCTCTCTCCACCGACATCAGTCAACTGTAGGCCGATGTCAGTCAACCCACGATTGACACCGGTGGGATTGCTGACATTGATTACATAAGCCAATCTCTAAACGTTGAGCTTCCCCCCACCTCCTCGCAGATTGACCCCCACACTCTGAGATTTTAAGAGCAAGCACTCGACTATCATTCTCTTGGCTACCGAAGCTCTGCACAAGTCATTCTAGAGACTAGATTGAAACATTATACGAGGACCTCAACATCAGCCACAATAGGAATAAGCATTCTGACACCTCTAGTTCTTTACCTAATAGAGCTAAGTATTCTGGTTCTCATTTTAGTATTTTAGAATACATTGTTAATTAGTTTCCATTTAATATTTCTAAATACTATTGAGAAGCCTGACTTCTTCTGAGGAGGGGCTGAAAGGCCTTCCCCTTATTCTTACCCTCTTTTCACACCTATCCTCTACCTTTACCCTTCCTCAGACTTCATTCACCTTCCCACAACCCTACACCAACCTATGAATTCCTAAAAACTCTTCTGTCCATCATAGAATTACCCTGAAACTCGTTCAAATCCAATTACCCTGACCGACATCGGCAACATAACCGATGTCGGCACCATTTACCGACTGACCTCGGTAGACAAACTGACGTCGGTGACTATATTATTGACCAACAAACCATAAACCTATCCAAACAGCCCATAGACCAAACAAAACCTTCGCCCAACTTTTTACAACATTCAGAGACACACAGACTGCAATCAGGGAATAGGTACACACATTCTACCTTTCCATTTCTTTTGTCTTTTTATCATTTCTTTTATACAACACTCTTTTTTTTAAATAGTGTACTGTCATCCCTTAGGGAGCTTTATGCTTCTGGGACTGAGCACGTACCTTGGCAGTCCATCATATCCTCTTCTAACATTTTCCTTGTTTGAGTTTCTTTCTTACTGCAGGTGTTTCCTCCACAACCAAAGAGGAGCTTCCACAAAGCTTGGATACGGTGCACACTAAATCCGGGTAACATCAAACCCCCAACCTTTTACCTTTAGTTTTTTCCTTTAATACAATTAGTGAAAATTTAGAGAAACAACCATATCAACGTTCTTGTGCTCCTTATCCTCATGAAGTCAATAACAAATTAAAAAAAAAATTTACTCCAAGAGAGTATAAATAAGCAAATTGAAGAGTTGGGGTTGAAAATGAAGAAGCTTAAATCAAACCAAGATCAAGAGATTGTAGTCAAAGAAAGCATTGTACCCATTCAAGCTCCATTTCCCTCTCACCAAGAACTTTTAGATTTTACTTCTCAGAGGACTATCCAAAAGGTTTTCAAAATAAGGAGGTCCTAGTTAAGAAGATTGAAAATCAAGTTGTAGCCATTGAAGAATCTCAAGAAGGATATGAGAAAGATGAAGTGCTTGTTGAGAAGATTGGGACACTCATAGCCCAACTAAACTTGCTTTCTCTCCAGGAGTTCCTAGAAGAGTATTCCATATCCAAGACCCCAAATTTCAAGAGTACTCCTTTGGTTCCCAAGCAAACTCATCAACATATTGATCACCTTCCCACCATTTCCCTTATGGAAGAGGAACCTATCCTATGAGAAGTAAATGAAAAATATTTGTAGCTAGAAGTGAGGTTGAAATAGAGTATGATGAAGATAATTGAAGTGTCTATGATGAGGAATTCACCATTGGTACTCCACTTGGAGAAGAAATAAGCATTTCAACTTTCAAGGATGATCAAGGGTGTGATATTGAGGAAGGAGTGCAAGCTGATCAAGCTGCTATAGCAAAAGAAGAATCCCCTAGAGATGTACTTCAGATTATATCTCTTCAAGAGGGAGGTCAAGAGGATGATAAGGAACTTTGGCAGTAATACCTAGACACATGTAGTGAATTTGAGGCTCTTCAAGGGCCTATAATTCCTATTGGATAGATTGAAGATGATGTTAAGGCTACTCTCTTACTTGAAAAAAAATGTGGGGACCCACAAGTGACTGTTCAATATCAAGCACATCATTTTTTGGAGCCCCTAAAGGCTAATAATGAATTTTCTCCTATGAGATAAGTGATGGTCATGTTTGAGGTAGGAAAAAATGTCAAGAGGAATCATGAGAAGGAGCTTGATCCATATGATGATTGCATCTTCATAAGGGACTAGTTTTCTATCACCACTCCACTTGAGAATATGTTAAGAAGATTGGCAACCAAGAAGAGGATGAAGACATCAAGACCAAGGCTCAAGAGGTAGCTTGATTCATGCCATTCTTCATCTCATGGAGCAAATGTTATCACAAGCTTCCCTTTTGACCCATGAGGTAGAAGAAAAGTACATGTTAGTTGTATATATTAGTTGTTTTATTGTGTTTATGTTCCCTAAGTGCTTAGCTAGCACATGTGTGTGTCGTATTCTTTTTATTTGTGTGTCTTGTTATGATTTTTTATGGTTTGGAGGTAAAATCAATTTATTTTTTCATGGTCATGGTCTGGTTAGGTCTAAATCTGAGTGCAAATATCTCCATTTCCCAATGTAAGGACAAGACTACTTGTCTATTTAGCATAGCAGACATGCTACACCCGTAAATCACCATTTTTTGACCAATTTTGACCCTCAAGGTCAAAATGTCAACCCCTATAGAAAAAATCTTTCTTTTCATGCTTTATCAAACGTGTTCATAGCCATTACATGCCTTGATAGTTTCCAATTGGTCTTTATAAGGTCTTATTATCATTGTTTAAGATAAATTTGGTGAAATTAAGGTATTGTTTTTTCTTGGTCTTGTAGTGGGCTAGTCATGTCATAAAGTGATGAAACTTTTATAAGAGGTGTAATAGGTCCTTAGGTGTCTATTCAAATCATTTAATGCATTAATCACCTTTCATAAACATTTCATGCTGATTTGGAAAGTTAAGGTTCTTTTGAAAACTTTAATGTAAAGTTTTACATGAGAAAAAGGTTATTTTTGTTTAATTCCATCATATGGTAATGCCTCTAAAGTGAATGATCCATAATAACACTCTTTCCAAGGTCCTTGGAGTAGTTATATAACTACCATATATGTCAACAAGTCAGAAACTTAGATTTCAACATTTTAGAGACAATTTTAGGCACTTATATAGCCTTAGGAGATCAATTTATAGGTGACAATAGTTTTAGAGAATCTTTTCAGCTTATAAAGGTTAGACTCAATGTTGAGATCAAGTTTCAAGTCTCAAAGTTGCAAATTAGTCTCTTTCTCCTCCATTACTGCCTTCACAAGCTCAAAAAGGCAAAATTAAAATACATTATATAGCTAGGAGAGAGAAAGTTGGAGGCTAAAATTTTGTGTAATGTTGGGGGTCCTAGTAAGCTTCCATTTTGTGGCATATCCCCTCTCCTTTATGAACAATTGTTAAGAGTGATAGGAGGTCACTATGTCTTATTCATTCAAGTAGGGTCTAGTTTTGATCCTATTTCTTCATTCTAAAATTTGATGGAGGAGAATGAATTTTGTGGGATGTTTTCAGAGGTTAAAAGAGTCCTTTAAATGTTGGTTTAATCTATCAATTCAACCTTAGGAGGTGTCTTCAACAAGGAGAAAAACATCTCAAGTGTATAGAACATATCACCCTAATGTAAATGCTTTGATTAGCTTGAATGGTTGTCACATTCATAAGTCTCTAATTACCTCATTTTTCATGGAAAATCCTTCACTCTTAGATGATCCATGTGTTCTTTCTCTTTTAAAATTGTCCTTTGTAGATATCCCTTCAAGAGATATCATGTTTTGCACTCTTGAAAGCATGTTACAATCTATAAGTGGTCTTCTACAGGTTTGATTGCCAAGTTTGGCCCAAGTGGTAATGAGAAATAAATGTATCATGAGAGAGTACTATTGAGTAGGTTAGAAGTCCAAGGTAATGAGAAGTGAGATCAAATTTTACTCTTAAACAAGGTTGGAATGTGTTCTAGCTACCCACAGGTTTACATACCTATAAGTGGATATTCATGGCATCTAAGTTCCATGTTGAGTAAATTAAAGTAGTGGAGAAGATATGATACTCCACTTGAAACATTCATTTGAACTTTATATACTCCACTTCCATCATAAAAAAAACATGAACATAGAATAGACTCCAACTTCTATGCATAAACCTTGTATATGAGCTAACTTGCTACAAACCTGCATATACAGATGAATAAATTTAAGACTTGTATGGCATTAGTAAGATGTATACAAGATTATTATGTAGATGATAAGAATTAACAATGAGTGGATATAACCATCAAGATGCAAGATACTCAAAAGTCTATCTCAACAATCTATACAAGCAAAAAAAGAGACCTATAGGTCCTCTTTTTGGACAAAAGGCATTTGTTTATGACAAGAATAAATGGTTATAAACATGAATCCATACAAAATCAGAGAAATCACAGACCCATGAAGATACCTTATCTAGTTGAGAGCCAAAGGGGGAGTGAAATAGCTAATGTCATAGTCATTTATTGAGTATACAAGCCTAATACTCATACACAGGTTTGCAAACAAAGATAAGAAGGAAAAGTTGTCAAATGATATGAAAAGGAAAATGGAATTTGTTAGATAGTGAGAGAGAACCTCCAATGAATTTTTACTACTTATAATGTGCCATGATATAGTTTAGAATATCAATTTCTAAAGTTCATGTTCAAACTCTTCTCCAATGACCACCTACAACCACACTTTGAGAGGGTACAAGGAAAAAGTGTGTGTTTGTGAAATTTAAGAGTTTTTGGAAATTTTATAGGGTTATAAAATCTCAATATTATAAAAAAGTCATTGAGATGTTCAAGGATTAGAAATTTTAGTCCTAAAACACAAAGTGCATTCAAACACCTAAATGAGCATCTATAGGTTTGCTAAGTAAGACAGGATATTTTCAAAGCTTGATAAGAGAATGCAACCTAAAATTAGTGAGAGGGGAGTTTGGGTGATATCATGACCAAGTAATGAAACTATATGAGGTCAAAGAGCCAAAGGAAATTTAGAGAATAATTGACTATCTAGAGGACTCATTTCACCTCTGCCTAGACAACCAATAAAAGCTACAGGCCTGTCTGCCTGGTCAATTGCAAGAGGCTACTTGTTTTGAGAGACATAGATGTATATGGAGGGATTTAAGTCAATATATATATTCCCTCTTATAATAATATGGTTTCATGTAGTCCTCATACCCAATATCAAAGGTGATAATGTTGAAAACCTTGTCTAGGCCTATAAAACCTAACACTACATAGGCATACCATTTGAGCAGTCATGAGAAAGGTGGTTGATTGGGAGAAAAGTGAGGGTTTGAAGAATTTGAGAAGTTAATGAATATAAAACATACCATATAATACCATCTAAAGTTAGAGGAAGATAAAGAAAGTGTCAATTTGGCCTTTAAGACCTCCTCGAGCTCATTTCATGCAAGATTGCTATCCATGACTAGTCTTCTCTCACTTGTTGAGGCCTTGAAACTATGCATAAATCTAGATGGATTTTAAAGATGATTAATAGGATTTACCACTTCAACCTTATAGAACCAATTGTTGGTTTAGGTCCCTGACCTTCATGAATAGTGCCTAAGACTGCAAACCCCTCTCCAATGGCCTATTTATAACTTTAAAACCAACTTCTTCTGCTTGGATATGTATAGACAAGATGCATGGGTAACTTATCACCTTGGGAAAGTTGAGGTTTGTATACTAGAAAATTTTGGCATTGGTTTAGAAGTTAAGGCCCTAGGGTTTATGAACAATCGTTAAGAACTAAAACAAGTTTAAACCCTCCTAAAACCCTAGTAAGGACCCGATGTGGAATATTGGCCTACAAAGTGAATGAGATGACCTGTTTTAACCTTATAATTACCCAAAAAATATTCTAGACTTTATGTAGGTCCTCACCATGTACCTTTTATGTACCTACAACTATACAAATTATATTAAATGCCTTATTTTACAAGGGTTTTAGGTGTTTTACAGGGTTTTGGATAGTGGAGCACTTGAAAAATATTGGGGAGGGTTATTTGGGCTGTATTATACATATTCAAGCCCAAAAATATGTACATCCAATCTTATAAGTGCCCAAACAAGTTTGGTTTTCTAAGGCAGTCTTAAATAGGCTTAAAAAGAGACTAAGTTTTGAGACCATTTCATGGTTCTCACATTTCCATAGGGTCTCAGGACCTCAAATTTTGCATAGAGGTCGGTGATAGGATAGGGAAAGTGAATCAAATTCTTGTTGGTGGTTTCACATATGTGGCACATATCTAGAGTAGATAATTAGTCTTCTAGATAAAGAGGCCTAATTGAGGCCTAATTGGGGGAAGAGAATAGCATAATAAACACACTTCCACTCACTCTTAAGATCTAAAACTTGGCATGGAATTGTAAATCTATACTAGTTCATCAAATATGTCTTTAATTTCTTAGGATCATCTGTATACTATCCTACACAAGGAGGTTTACATGATTTTAGGGCTACAAGGATTTGAGGCTATATGAGAGCTTAAGGAACAAAATGGAGTATTGAGAGTTGTTCCATGAACTAAAACTAATTGATTCAGGTCTGATAAGGTATTTTAATGTGTTTCATGGAAAGAGAGTGCCTTGGTGAAGTTTAAATCAGATTTTGAGCCATTTAGACAAGGCTAGGCGTGGAAGATGAAGGGGTTTCAAGACACCTAAGCATATGGATGATGATTATGACTAAAATTTCAAAGCAAGGGAGTTTCTAAATGTAGGAAAGGTGTCAAATGAGAAGGTTTGAATGTAGCCATGCTGAATTGATGAAGAAAATGTCTATTTGTCACTTCTCATATACAAAGAAGGGAAATTTGAAAAAGATGACCAAGGTGTCAAGAAAGTAGGTTAACTCTTATACCACTTGGAGCATAAGATCATATTCAAGAGAACACACTTGTCCTTTGAAACTTGATGGAGTAGATTATAACTCCTTGTTTGTAACTCTCTTGAGAGATACTTGGCAACTCCTCTCTCCTATGCCCTTCTCTTTCTCTCTCTCAAATTATCTATATATTCAACCTTGATAGGTTATGTTTGTATCCTCTACCTAGGTATGGTAAAGGCCTGCCCATTTTCAAGCCTTTGATCAATGATAAAAGTCTGGTTTTACCTCTTCCTTTGATTGGTTTCAATATGTGTGTGTGACTAGTTGATCTTGTAAAGTGACTAGTTTTACTTCCTTGACATGTTTATCCTTTTCTTTCATGCATATTTAGTTTAAAACTTATTTACAGGTCTTTTGAAGTGTCTAAGTGGAGTGTGTAAGGGTTTAGTGAGTTGTCTTTTCATTAGTGTCATTTCATGACCTCTTGACTAGTCCTCCTAGCTCAAGCATTCTTCACAACCTTCATGAGAAGTACTGATGTAAATAAGCATATTTAGAGTAGTGTTTGTTGCAAGTTAAACTCATGTTTGAAGTTAAATTACAATTGGTTGGTAGTGGTCAAATCATATTTGGTGTATCACCCCCATTAGAATAGGTTCTTTCCCTTTTCCTAGAAATTAGTAGATTAGTGTTTGAGCCTAAGTGATTCATCAAAGGGAGCTATCCCTTTACTCTAGATATTCACATCTCCAACAGGTCGCCCAAAACCTTGAAGTGATTCCATGTTATTCCAAATTTAGAAGGCTTAACATACCTTCTAAAGGGTGCCAATTTGGTTGATAATATATCCTTCTTTCCAAATTTTAATGATTTTATAGGCTTCGCTTATCCCCCATTATCTGAATTTTATAATCTAAAGATCCCTCTTTCTAAATTTAATAATCCACCTCAAATTCCACTAACCTACACTATCAAATTAAATGATCTTATTTAATCCTCAATGGTTCCAATGTCCCTACCTATTTCCCACTCCTAAGATTCCCACTAATTTTTTTAATAATCTCCTATCAATTCACTCATTTTCCATCATTAATCTTTAACTAAGATCAATGGTTCTCATTAATAAAACTAAATGCATCAATGAAACCATTCACCTTCATTTCCAAAGACTATCCAAAGACTATACAATGAAGTGACGTCCAAAGACTATCCATCAAAGCTCAAATCATGAAGCTAATCAATCAAACATCAATATTTCAAGGAAAAATGTTGTTGAATCACTAACACATCTTTATAAAGCCTTTGTAACTACAATCAATTATCAATCTGATTGACATTCAATCCATGAAAGAGTAAGTGAAGGTATGTTTTTTGGAATTTTTATTCCTCCCTTCTTTACTTTATTTTTATATAGCTTATCTGAAGCACACTAGAATGTATTATTTAATATTTCTATTTATTTTGGATTTTGGCTAACCATCTAATAATCTTATTTTTGTGTTACATTGTGGCACGTCCAGTGGGATTATGCACCCCACAACCATATTTAAAATCAAAACAACCCTATTCTCAAAACAAATAAAAACTTTGTTTAGTTCTAATATTTTTTGTTGCAGGTTTCTTATCAAGGATATTTCTTTTGAAGATCTAAGTTTTCTTTCTTTCTTTTTTTAAGTTAATCTAACTTTTAAAAAAAATTAAAAATAGGTGTATCTTTTAATCTATAATCTATGTTGTTTTAATTTTTTGGAGGTTGGTTTGGATTTATCTTAACAATTTTTTTTCAAAATTTCATAAAATTATGACTTGTGGTTTAGGAGATATCCTTAAAATAGTTCTTGTCAGTTTTTTAACATGACTGTTAAAATGGATATAATTTGTAAATTATAATATGGGTTTTTTTAAATTTTTGCAGGTTGGTTCAAATTTATCTTAACAAAAATCTCTAAATTTTTTATAAAAATATAATTTATTTTTTAGGATATATAATTAAAATAATGTCACTTAGGTTTTACTTTTTATTTATTTATAACTTGCACATTTCTTATTTGGTTTAACTTTTAAGTCTTTTATATACATACCGAAGACATGTCATCAAACTACTAATGGTTTGTTTACAAATTAAGCCTGTCGAAGACTAAATGAAATAAACATTCTTTTTGTAAACACACTTGATTTTAGTGTTTGAAAATGAACCCACACTTAATTTTGTGCTTTAAAAGAATTATTGTATTTCATTGCTCGAGTGCTTATTTGTTGTGTTTTTATTAATTTTAAGTGTGTACGCTCACCCCTTACCTCATTTTGGATCCTAGGTGATTCAAAACACAAATTACTTAATTATTTGATTAATTATTTTTTTAATTAATTAGTTTAATTTCATTATAAAGTTATTTGTATGTGTGACATAAATCTCATGTTTGCTCTTTATTTAACACCATAGAAGTGATGATAATTGTATATTAAAAGTGACTTTATGATTTTGTGTTACCTTGATTTCCCTTGTGTATGTTCTTTCCTCGACATCACATTGGTGATGATATTTGGGAATCAAAAATAAGCATCAATCATTTTATTTTGGCTATGCAAGGTGGATTATATCACCTTTTTGCGAGTCCTTAGGGTACGATAACTAAGAATTGATACCTTAATGTACATATCAATCATGTAAATCTAATGGGATATATAGAGTGACATATGTTGTAAAAGCATAACAACTATGTGTATAAAGCTGATTTAACACTATTTGAGAATAATGGAGTTTTATTCCTAATTTAGTTAAGGGTCTGGAATAATAAATTAGTAAATAATATTGAAATAATTACAGTACTAATTTATATATTTTATTTGTCTTTTGTATCTTTCTAAAAATAGTAATACATAAGGAGAAATACAACTTATCTTAAAACTAGACTGAGATGACTAAGACAGAGGTTGAAACTAGCTGTGCAAGACTAAGATAATGTTGTAAATTAGATTATGGATTTCATTCAGTGAAAGGATAAGAGTGCTAAAAATAGGACACTTTGGTGTCTAACATTATAGTTCACTCCTACCATTATTGTCCAAACTGGTCACAAAGATTTGAGTTTTCTAGGTTTTATTTGCTGTCTCTGTATGAGTCTGCTTGTGAAATCTTAAGTGTTGAATGTCAATGGAGCTCTTTTAAAGATAATTCAATATTGAAACCCTAGACCTTCATCATGTTTGATAAAACTTGAGAAAGAGGGGGATTTAGTGTGTGTAAGATGCATTGAACATGTATCCACACCCCTTGTGTGGGTATGCTGCCTACATACCAATACTCTGAAAAGGGATCAAGCCATATGTAGTTATCCCACTTGATGTGCTGTATGCAATATTGTAATACAAATGAAAAAATGCCAAATTGAGAGTGCTTTAGGTGGCTAGGGGCTGGTGTGAGGCTTTGAATATGTTTGCAGTTGTGTTGGGTGACTATATGTAGATAATAAGGAAATTTGCCTTAGTGGTTTGTTTATATTCTTACTTGCTTTGTAAGATTTGTCCCCCCCTTGTAAATGAAATTTGAATGGACTTTTATAAGGAAATGTTGGTCATGGGTTAAATGTATTTGTTCTAGGCCGACATAATGAAGGATATAAATAAGATGAAAATGACTATTTGGGCTCAAAATGTGATTGGACAGGAGCATCAAAAATAGGACACCCTAGGGTCCAGTACTATAGTCCAAATTCAGTGTTCCTATCCTATAGGCTCAAGACTTAGGGGAATAGGATTGGCCTAGGAAATAGAGTTTGGGTAAGCTAAAATCAAGGTTCAAAAGTCTACAGATGATCAGTAATGAGCAAAAAAATGTCTGAAAGGGTCAGGACAACATGCAAAAAGGTCCTATTGATTAGGTGTCCCAAGCCACACTCAAGCTACCAATTTGAACATTTTATATGACTACATTTTCCCCCCCTTTATTCTAGTTATGTAGTAAAGCAAAATACTATGATAAAAAAAGTAAAAAATGTACATGAAATTACCTACAAGGTTGAAGCCCATGAAGATGTGTGATGTTGAATGTGCATAGAGAGAGCACATTGTGAAGTGTAAATCTATAAGAGAAAAATAAAGAGTAGATCAATTCTTATTAGATAGACTATATCTAAAATAAGAATGTAAAAAAATTGGTTAAAAGAGAGAGGAAGAGAAAGGAATGAATACACCTCATCAGATACGTGAACCAATACACAACTTATTGTGATGTTGAATAATGTTGGGTATGTGCTGTACCAAAATTAATATCACAAATAGAGTTGAGTACTCAATTCTATGAGAGTGGCTCAAGAATACAAAGGTTGGCCTTTTGGCTAAATCATCACCCACTAAGTGAAGCTATGTAATCATGCATGTGTTAATTGATGTTTGGACTATGTGTCCAATCCCTCTAAGTAGGCGACTCAAGAATACAAAGGCTAGCTAGTCCTTTGGCTCCAACATTGCCCACTAAGTGAAGCTATAAATTGATATTGATATGAATATGTGTCATATGAGATGGTTCTTGAAGCCCATGAATGCTCTAAAATATAATAATCTGGTGTGGATAATTGAATGTGTATTGAAAACTAGGCCAATCTTGGCCACTCTAAAAGGTAGAGATTAGGATTTGTATGAAGGCCACACTAAAACTAAGAACTAAGCTTATGTGGAAGCCACTTGAGAATGATGCCAAACACCTATAGATGGATTAAGGCATGTAACTTATAATAATACCTAGGCAATGTACTAAACTCAAAAAGAAAAGAAGTCAAATGTGTCATGCACATTGCCCCCAATCACTAGTGTCTATAATATGGATTCTGATCTAGAATTTGTACCAACTGCCCTATTTGAGATTGGAAGCAAGAACCATCATGTCATACATAATTCCCCCTATATCTAGATTCTCTAAGAAAAAATATACTAAAACTGCTGATTTTGAATTGAACTGTAGGTGATAAAACTATAATTGAACTTACCTTTCTACTTGTTTCTAGAAAATATAGGTTTTTCACTGTTTGGACAAGAGCACCAAAAACATGACACCCTGGTGTTTGATGTTGTTGTCTAGGTCTAACACTCTTGTCATTTGCTGATTCTGATCACTATTTTGTAATCATCTCTTTTTTTCGGTCTGTTCTACTTGGTTTGATCTCTGATCATTGTTTTGAGTGTTCTAAAAACTGATTTTTGATAAGTAGGAGGCTCTGATCTTTGTGACAAAACCCTTATTTTTTCCCCCTCTTCTAAGGGTAAGAATGAAGACCCTGTAATGAATGCCATTAGAGAAAAATCCCTACAGGTGTGTTATGCTATGAAATACATGATATAGCAATGATAATAAAAAATATGTCTCAAGATATAACATAATTTATATTGGAGATTGTTAGATCAACAATGATATGCCTAGATAGATGTAACAATGTAATAGCATGTGCAATGTATTGAACTAAAATTGAAGAGTCTGGTTAGTTCTTAGTTGTTAAGGAGGGAGCATGATGTCCATCATGGCATCCCAAAAATCAAGATAATGCATGATGTGAATAATGACACTGCATACAATTAAGAAAAAAATAAGCAAACAAGCATGCAAGGCAAGAAGTAAGAAGCATACAAGAGTGGCCAAGGGGCCAAGAAAATAAGGGACATGGACACATGTCACTCAAAATAGAAAGAAAACATACAAGGCATTCTCAAATGCCATAAACACATACAATTAAAAAAAAATAAGGTTGACATGAAGGCCATAAACACATAGGAGAGTAAAAACAAAGGACATTGGTAAATTTATTAAGGCACACACAAGAATGGAAGCAAAGGACATTGACAAATGTCCTAAAGCACATATAAGAGACAAAATAGGAACTGATAAATGCAATCACATCTAGCTATGAAAATCAAAGAAGGAAAACATGTAAATCTTGAAAATACAATCATTTAAAGCAAGAATTGAAAGTATGCAAGACATAGAGTACAAGACTAGGTATATTGTAAGAAATACACAAGTGCTATATACTAGTGAATGTCAATAGAGAAATCTATGTAAGCTAGTAAGTAATGTGCATCAACATGATAACTAGAGTGTGTGTTTTAGAAATGACATAATCTGGATGGTGTAGTCATGTAAAAGATGCCCTCAGTGGGTAGATATATCAATGTATGTCTCGAATGTATGAATTAGGATGCCCCCTCAATGGGTAGAGTGAAACAATGATGGATCTAGATGTCATTGCACACACTCAAAGAAGATCAAGTGAAGTATGGTAATGTAGATAAATTAATAAAGAATAACATAGAACAATAAATGTAAGTCTAACATGATAGTAGAAGTGTAAAGCATGGATAATGCATACTATTAAAATGTTTTTGTGTTTTTGAATTATTTGAATGTTTTTGGATTTTTGATATAAGCTACGCACAATCAATCATGAGGAGACTATGTAAAATTAATTAAAAATAAATTATGTACAAGTAAGACTAAAAAGAAATGATATTAATCGATGAGTCTCATGAGAGACTCCCTATCATAGTGTCTTATATCAAGGAGAGGGATCATGCATGATCGTGAAGCATGATGGAAGGGCTAAGACTGTGGCTTTGAAAGCTATGTATGTTGTAAATGATATAAAATTTCTATAGTGGAAACTGACTATGGGGTCCTCCTATAACTCTGAGAAGTGGATGCAACTGTAGGGCTCTTAGGGACCCATATGGTAGTAGGAGAATCCCTTTAAACTTGTGATCTATGTGTAGAGGAATGAGACCTTAATGATACTACCTTGGGTGTGAAAACTATAGCTAAAAAATGTCTAGAGTCTTAAAACTATGGCTAATCTAAAAGAAGTCTTCATGGAAGTGCATGAACTCTCTATACTGGTGAGGAAGGCCTCGACTATGTTTAAATCTAAACTAGAGGAAGAGCTATAACTGGTAGAGAAACTAAAATTGGTGACTGTAGAGTAGTAGATGGCTCTGAAGTGGGGAGTGGTAACTCATATGGAACTCTACCAACTATAACAACCTGATTAGCATGAATGAATTTCATGCATCTATGAACTATAGCAGGTATTGCATGAAGTTTTTGAATCCATGGTCGACCAAGCAAAATATCAAAGATTCTTGAACTAAGAATAATAGTAAATGGTGTGGCCACGTGTTGGACCAACCTGTAGAGGAAGTACAATCTCCCTCAATGAAATCTGTATGTGCCCATTACATTTGATAATAACTATGTACATCAGGGTAATATGCTACTCTGAATATCCCAAATGCTACAATAATGTCATAGTGCACATGTTTACACTAGATCCATTGTCTATGAGAACACTATGAATGGGATGATGATTAATTCAAGCTCTAATAAAGAGTGCATGGTAATTCAAATCATCCTCAACTATCTCCTGCTCTGAAAAGGAGATTGAAGGTCTAACTGAAACTCTAAAACTATAAAACTCTAGGAGTATTTTTCTAATTTTCACAGGGCGTGAAGCCACACAACAAACAAATGCATCCATTTAAAATACAAGACATAGGAATTGATAGATGGTAACATTATTGATCTTGACACTCTGTTGAGCCTCCTCAAGCAAAGCAAACACAAGACAAGGCTTTAAAATTTTTCCCAGATCCTTTCCCATAACATTCTAAATAAGAGACAATGGATACATCAGATGTTCATCATGCATATCATGCACACCCTCCACCAGCTACATATTAGGTACCTTCAATTGAAACACATCCTTTGAGAAACATGCTTGGTGTGTATAATTATAGAGTTCCAACTAGACCTTCCATCTCCTTCTCAAAGTAGGAGATAGTTAGGGATGATTTAGATTACCATGCACTCTTTATCAGAGCTTACATTAATCATCATCTCATCCATAGTGTTCTCATAGATAATGGATCCAGTGTGAACATGTGAACTATGACATTATTGCAACATTTAGGATTTTTTAGCAGGATATTACCATAGACATAATTATCAATGGATTCAGTGGGCACATATAGAGTTCATTGGATGAGATTGTACTTCCTCTACAAGCTAGTCCAACACATGTGGCCACACCATTTACTATAGTTCCTAATGCAAGATTATTTTATATGTTGCTTGTCCAACCATGGATTTATAAACTTTGAGTAGTACCTTCTATAGTTCACAGATGCATGAAACTCATTCACACTAATTAGGTTGTTACAATTGGTGGATTTCCATATGAGTTACCACTCCCCACTTCAGAGCCATCTCCTACTTTACAGTCACTAGTTTTAGCTTCTCTACCAGTTAAATTTCTTCCTCCAATTCAAATTTAGCCACAGTCAAGGCCTCCATCACCAGCATAGAGAATTCATACATTTCTGCAGAGGCTTATTTTAAACAACCATATTTTTAGGATTCTAGAAAATTTCTAGCTACAAGATTCAAACCCAGGGCAGTATCATTGAGATCTCATACCTCTACACATAGAGCACATATTTAGATAGTTTCTCCTACCATTAGATGGGTCCTTAAGATCCCCACAGTTGCATCCACTTCTCAAAATTATGTTGGGACTCCACAATCAGTTTCCACTTTAGATATTTTAGAGAATTTACAACATACATAACTTTTAGAGTCATAGTCTTAGCACATCCATCATGCTTCATGCTCACACACAATCCCTCTCCTTGATACAAGATACCATGATAGGGAGTCTCTTATGAGACTCATCGATTAGTATAATTTCTTATCAATCTTTCTTGTACATAGTCTCCTTATGATTGATTGTACATAGCTTATTTCAAAAATACCAAAAATAATATAACATTTCAAAATACAAAAACATTCAAATAATTCAAAAACACTAAAAATATTTTAACTGTATGCATTATCTATGTTTTACATTTCTAGTACCATGCTAGACTTATATTTTGCTATTCTATGCTATTGTTTGTCAATTTATCTACATTACCATACTTCACTTGATCTTCTTTGAGTGTGTGCAGTGACACACAATTCCTTGACTGCTTCACTCTACCCATTGAGGGGGTATCCTACATCTATATTAGAGACATACATTGATATATCTACCCACTAGGGGTATCTTCTACATGACTACACCATCCAGGTTATGTCATTCCTAGACCACACACTCTAGTTATCATGATGATATACATTACTTACTAGCTTACATATATTATTATATCGACACTCACTAGTATATAACACTTATGTATTACTTAGCATATACCTAGTCTTTTATTCTATGCATTTCATACTTTCACTTATTGCTTTGATTAGCTAGATGTGAATGTATTTCCAGTAATTACAGGCCTTTCTTTCTTGATTTGCATAGATAGATGTGATTGCATTTCTCAATTCATATTTTATCTCTTGTATGTGCCTTAGGACATTTGCCAATATCATTTGCTTCTATTCTTGTGTGTGTCTTAGGAAATTTTCCAATGTCCTTTGCTTGTACTCTTCTATGTGTTTGTGGCCCTCATGTCAACCTTGCTTATTTTTAATTGTATGTATATGTGGCATTTGAACATGCCTTATATGTTTGCTTTCCCAGTTTGAGTGACATGTGTCCATATCCCTTATTTACATGGCCTCTTGGGCACTCTTATATGCTTTTTGCTTCTTGTTATGCGTGATTAATTGCTTGTTTGCTTCTTAATTGTTTGCAATGCCATGATCCACATCATGCATTATCTTGCTTTCTTGGATGCCATGATGGACATCACACTCCGTCCTCCTTAAAAAATAATAACTAACAACTAATATTTACAATTTCAATTCAGTATACTACACATGCTATTACATTGTTATATCTATCTAGGCATATCCCTATTGATCTAACAATCTCCAATACAAGCTATGCTATAGCTTGAGACATCTTTTTGATTATCATTACTATATCTTGTATTTCATAGCATAACACACTTGAAGGGATATTTATTCTGAGGGAAGTCATTGTAAGGTCTTCATTCCTACCCTCAGAAGAGGGGACAACAAACAAGGGTTTTGCCATAGCGATCAAAACCTCTTGTTGGTTGAAAAACTAATTTTTAAAACACTTAGAACAACAACCAAAACCTAAACCAGGTAGAAAATACCAAAAAAAAGTAACGATTAGAAAATAGTGATCAAAATCAACAAAGGACAAGAGCATCAGACCTAAACAACAACACCAAATCCTAGGGTGTCTTATTTTTAGTGCTCTTATTCAAAAAACAAAAAACCCAAATTTTCCAAAAATAGGCAGAAAGGTAAGTTTAGTTACAGTTTTGTCAGCAATAGTGCAGTTTAGAATCAATAGTTTTAGTTCAATTTTTCTTAGAGAATATAAATATAGGGGGCATCATGTGTGCCATGATGGATCTCACTTCTAGTTTCAGATAGGGTAATTGGTACAAATTCTATATCAGAATCCATGTTATAAACACCAGTGATTGGGGGCAATGTACATGGCACTTTTGACTTTTTTTTCTTTTCAAGTTCAGTATATTACCTAGGTATTCTCAATAATTATGTGCCTTAATCCATTTACAATTGGTTGGCATCATTCTTGAGTAGCTTCGACATAATCCTAGTTCTTATTTTTGGAGTGGACTTCATACAAGCCTAATATCCATCTTTCAGAGTGGTCAAGAATTGCCTAGTTTCTAGTACACATTTGACTATCCATGCCACATTATCAAATTTCAGAGCATTCATAGGATTTAAGATCCATCTCATATGACACATATTCATACTGGTATCATTTTATAGCTTCACTTAGTAGGCAATGATGGAGCTAAAGGACTAGCTATCCTTGGTATTCTTGAGCCACCTACTTAGAGGGATTTGACACACAGTCTAAACATTGATTAACACATGCATGATCACATAACTTCACTTAATGGGAAATGATGGAGCCAAAGGACTATCTAACCTTTGTATTCTTGAGCCACCTACTTAGATGGATTGGACACACAATCCAAACATCTATTAACACATGCATGATCACATAGATTCACTTAGTGGGTGATGATGGAACTAAAAGGCTAACCTTTGTATTCTTGAGCCACTCTCAAGGAATTGAGCACTCAGATCCATTCATGATATTACTTTTAGTAAAACACATACCCAACATTAATCAACATCACTAAACATCATAACATGTTTTGTATTGGTTTACGTATCTGGTGAGATGTGTTCGTTCCTTTCTCTTCCTCTCTCTTTTACCCAAGTTTTGTACTTTTTTATTTTAGACATAGCGTGTCTAGTAAGAACTGATCTAATTTTTGTTTTTATATTGAATATTTACACTTCATAATGTGCTCTCTCTATGTAAATTTAGTATCACACATCTCCATAGGCTTCACCCTTGTAGGTAAGTTCAAGTACGCTTTCTAATTTTCCTTTATCCTAGTATTTCACTTTGCTACATCACTAGAATAAAAGGGGAGCAAATGTAGTCATATAAAATGTCTAAATTGGTAGCTTGAGTATGGCTTATGACACCCAATCCATAAGACCTTTTTTCATGCTTTCATGACCCTTATAAACACCTTTTTTCTCATTATCAATCATCTGTAGACTTCTGAACCCTAATTCTAGCTTAACTAGACTCTATTTTCTAGGCCAATCTTGTTCCCCTAGGTCCCAAAAAGGCGACTCAAGCATGAAACAAGACCAAGATAAGTAAAATAAAAGACATGGATAATGTGAAAAAGACTCATATTCTTCAGTCAAAGTCTCTTATGAAAGGACTGTGAAAAAACATCATATGTGTGGTTGCTTGACCAATTTAGGGTGTATACATTTGCCCCCCTTTTATTTCAGTGATGTAATAAAATGAAGTACTAGAGTAAAAGAAAGAAGAAGAAAAATGCGTACCTGAACCTACATGTATGGAGATAAATGTGATGCAAAGGGTCTAACTCACTTCCTAGCCAAGAAAGTGGATGGAGAGCTGAATAGTACTTGGAGAAAAAAATCCCTAAAATGGAATCTCCCTATACTAAATCTGAAAGTGGAATCCATGTAACATGAAGGAGGGCAATGCTTGCCCCTATGCTAAATCTAGCTAAAAATAAAGAATGCTCAGAGGCTCAAAACCAATGTCTATCTTCTATCCCACATAAACTCATGTAATCTGGAATGTGTATATAAAATTTGTATACTATGAAGAGCAAGATCTATCATGCCCCCACTAAATATCTGAACTAGAACTGAGATATTCTCAAAGGCCCAAAACCAATGACTATCCTCTATTTTTCACAAACTCATGTAGTCTGGGTCTGGGTAATATAATGGGCCAACCGCTACAGATGGCCATACAGTCCAACTTGGTGACAACCTAGGTATAACTAGGTGTAATCTAAAACTCTGGTTAATATGCAAGAAGAGAATGTCATGCCTTACCATTCCATTTATATAATCTTGAGTGATGAAGAACATGAATATCCATATCATGCCCTTAAATCTAGTATGCATATATATAGTCTGGTAATCTATATAACCATATATGAAATGACATATCCTACCATGTATTATGTGCAAAATTAGAGACCAAAACACTATGCTTTATACTATGCCTATAGTCTGCTATCTGATTATGTAACTATGTCATGTTGTATGAAGCTATATATGTGAGACGTGTAGTATGTACATGCCCCTAAATCTGGTATTTGAGTTTGTATTTGTATCAAAGTCACTATGAATCCATATAATTTGAACCATTGTATTTGAATAGTTTGTGTACCTATAAGTTAAAATCACTGTGGATCTATATGATCTAAACCAATGTATCTGAATAGTCTATGTATATGTAAACTAAAAGTATATCCCTCTAAATGTCTTAAGTAATGGTGAGTGACCCATATAATCTGAATCACTATATATCTTGACCAATCTAAGTTAAATCTAATAATTTGACTACTGGATGTGTAAGAACCATGGTATATCCACTTATGAGAGTGGATGGGCATGCTAGGTAATTGTATAAATAAGAATAGTAGGAATGATGCCTCTCTTTTGGGGAGAGGGATGAAATCCATGATAAAGGAGTTTGAGCCAAAAGTGATGACTAATGGCATAATAATAGAAATAAGGTTGGCTTGTTGTGAATAGTCTGAAAGGTTTTTGGATTGATTAGAATGAGTTGTTGAAAGTGGAACAAGTTTTTATTATTGATGACCAAAGTGTGTATCTGAGTATAAGAGAAATATAGAGGTGCTCATGCTGTAGTAGGTAGATGAGGTAGTAAGAGATCAAAATTTGAGTGATGTCAAAGGTATTGTTGTCATGATTTCATGGAAGATAATGGTTTAAAAAATGGAGTTACGAGGTTTGAGTTATGGGCAAAATGCTATTTTGTTTTGATTGAAAAAGTTGGCTAATATAGGAAATTGGATTGATTCTTGATTCATTTGTGCATTGATTAGGTTGATATTTTTGAGCTCTGAAGTGAGAGAGATGTCAAGGAGATGAGTACCTAGGTTTGAGCAGTTGGTAGCCCAGTTTTAGGTTGGTGGTGATGTTACCCTGGTAAGTAACCCAAATGCATGGTTTTTGTCTATTTTTAGGCCTATTTTTGTGTTTTTGAGCTCCTTAAAGTAGCCTAGGAATTTTTTTTTCTAGTTATAATGATCCTATTATATATCCAACGCTCCTATCTAGGTTCTAATGCTCATGTCTAGGTTGTATAACTCCTATCTAACACTGTTGTTCTGTACCCAATGTTGTTGTCTAGGAGGCTTAATTTTCCAATGATGTTGCTTTGTTATTTACTATTGTTCTATTTTTGGCTTTTGATTTGGAATTGTTGACTGATATATGCGCTATTTTTGGTGTTTTGCAAGGTGAGGTATGGATGAGAGAGTTCTATAGGGGCCAGGTGATGGAGACACTGAGGTTGTTACCATTGTCTACTAATGAGAGAGATATCATGGATAGGGTTGGGTTAGGTCATGTTTGTGACCTAATCATGGTATAATGAGATCGATATCTTATTACTACCTTATGTGGGAGGTAGAATGTAAATACATGTACTTTTGGCTTTCTACAAGGGAGATTACTATGATTCTAGAGGATGTGTATCATATTTTTCATTTATCAATTAGTGGATGACATGTGATATTGCAAGATGACATGAGTGCTAATGCTATTGATCATGATCCTTGTATTTTGCTGGTGTGCCCTCAAGTATACATCAGAGAGGGAGTGAGAGTGATGTATTATTATCAATTATTGTGTAGTCTAGTGCTTCATGCTTGTAGAAGTGGTTGGTTATTTTGTTGGTATCATTTGTTACTATAGATGGGAGTGGAGTATCTATTGCATACATGATGTATAGGATTATACACAAAATGGAGCTATATGGAACTATATTCTCATGGGGTAGGACTATGCTTACCCACCCATACATGGATCTCTATAGGTTTACATAGGAGGTTTTTAGTGGTGGTTAAGCACAATGATATTATTGCATTGTTGGGCTTATGAGTACATAGCGGTTGTGCGACTGATAGGATTATCGAGGGAGAGGTGGGTACCTTCAAAACCATTTAGAGAGTAGTGGATGAGCACATTAGCTATCTAATCCCTTGGGATAGATCATTATAGGTGGGTGCTAGAAAGATTGGTAGCTAGTGACATTATATGGAGGCCTTACAAAGGTTTTCCTAGGTGGGCTGAGAATGAAGTGCAATTGCGATATATGAGAGTCAACTATTAGATACTTGACCACTACATTGGAATGTATGAGTGCTTTCAGTATGAGAACATGATTAGATAGTTTGGAGTACCACAAAATGTGCTCCTAATATCATGGGTGTGGGTGAGGATTACACGGGCACCAATGAGGGCAATAACTTGTGTGAGGCCTACTGAGGCTAAGATAACACCATTACCTTTAGATGCATGGGATGAAACTATAGATATTCCTGATGTGGATGATGTTGGATGTACAAACATGTATACTATGTGGTGGATGAGGCATTAATGTGCTCCATTGTACCCTATTAAGGTAAGGGGTGCTCCTGAGTATGAGGATCCCAAGCTGATCTAGATGATGGGAGGTAAACAGTGATTAATTTTGAATTATGTATAAATTTGTGCTTTTTAATTTGATTTCAAGGTATATAGCTAATGCAGTGCCATAATTTGTGTGCAGGTGGAGTGGGAGGTGCGTAGGATGAGGCACATGCTAGGGTGGTAAGTAGAGATGATGATTATTGGGAGAACATCATTAAGTTGACACTCTAAGAGTTCACATGATATATTCTTGATGATGTAGTAGATAGGGATTGATAGAGTGAATAACGATCATGACTAGTATTCATGCTCATCTATTTGATAGGGCTGCTATAGTGAAAACTACATATGTTAGGGTAGTAGGAGAGAGGTGAGCTGAGATATGAGTTGGATAGGCATAGGATGCCTCTACCTCATTTTGGTTCTATTAGCATGAGGATCATGGATGAGTATATAGACCTTCAAAGGTGATACATGGACTTATGCGAGGAGCATGGTTAGCTACTGGAGTGAAAGAGTCATCACAAGAGGCATGCAACAACTCAAGGAGGTGTGGGGTCATCGAGTGTTAGGGTGGATTATGGGACTAATACTAGTGGGGAGAGTGAGAGTGAGTGTGTGATGCCCATTCATGATTGAGTGTACATGATATAGTGTATATGTTTTAAAAACTCTATATATATATGGATAGTTATATTATTTTGACTCAGGTGTATTATGTTATGGATTTTGGAATATATTGGTATATTTATTGAAAATGGTTGATTTAGAAATAGTTGAGTTGGTATTAATGTTGAGGTTGCATATGTTTGGTAAAATTTTGTTTGGGAAGTGATTTGATTATTCAAGTGTAATGGTAGATTTGATTTTGAATCTTATGTAAGTAGAGAACTTTGTTTGTTTTGTAATTTGTAAATTGATTTGGTAAAGTGAATTGGCTTAGGATTGGTAAAATAGGATATCGATAATATCAAGATTTGGATAATTTGGTTTGGCTAGGGATGGTTACTTAGAACTAAGAATGTTAGTTGTTATTAAAAGGGGATGTAAGAGAGCACTCTGTGCTTAATTCCCCAAGAGTGGCTCAAGAATTCAAAGGCTAACCCTTTGGCTCCATCGCTACCCCTTAAGTAAAGCTATGGGATCATGTGTATATTAGTCATATTTAGACTATGTGTTGGATCACTCTAAGTAGGTGGCTCAAGAATACAAAGGCTAACTAGTCCTTTGGCTCCATCATTACTCCTAAGTGAATCTATGAACTAATACCATATTGAATGTGTGTCATATCACTATCTGAACCCTGATGGCTAACTAAACAAATGGCCATATACTCATGCTATGTAGGAACATTACTTGTATCTGATATTGTCTATGGTGCACTAACTATAGCTGTATATAGAAACTCTATAAGATACAATCTCAATAAATGTGCAAATAAAATTATGTATTGTGAAGGAGGCTCATCTAACCATAATCATAGTGGATTGCTATGTGAAATGACACCTTATAGCCTCTACTGTGATGCATATGATTGAGTAATAGATCAAGATGAAACTATAACCTATGATGGGGGCTCATCTAATCTTAATTATAACGAGTTGCTACATGAAATAGGTCCTTGAAAACTTAATCATAGTGAATATTTGTTTGGAGCAGTACTCTGTAATGTGGGTTCATCTAATCTTAACTATAGCGGGTTGCTACGTGAGATAAGACCCTAAAAACTTAGTTGTAGTGAATATCTATCTAGAGTGGTACTCTGTTACGGTGTGGGTTCATCTAATCTTAACTGTAGTGGGTTTTTACATGAGATAGGACCTTAAAAACTTAGCTATAGTTAATATATGTCTAGACCAATACTCTGTTATGGTGCCTATGACTGTGTTGGATATGTATTATGAAACTACACTATGTAATCCTCAGACTACACTGCTATATATAGGCTACTCTCATTGTACTGGTCTCCAAACCTTCTAAGTAGGTGGGATAGGATATCTCTTATGAGGCTCTATCTTATAAATTACATTACTCTCATGATGAGTAACTGATGATTCCTATGAATGAATGTCATGTGATGACTTAGTTATGGATGAATGAGGTCTATGGTTCCATGAAGGAGGAGATCTCAGTGCCCCCTATGTGAATGCTATGATGCTATTATCAACACACCTATTAATGAAATCTTTGAGTCTATAAAAGTCATTATCTTTGTGTCTATGGATACGATGATAGTTAAAAAAGGGCTGATGTGGTTGTTTATGTAAGAGATATGGATTTCATGGATGAGTAGAAAGTAATGTGATTGACCTCCTATTTAGTAGTGCTAATAATATGACATATGGGTTATCCTTCTCGAAATCAAATTGTAGTGGTGCCTTACTGATATTATATATAGTGCATACTATAGGTGGTGCTCTGGAAGTGGTATTTTATCTTGTTTTGGACATGGTGGATGCTGTGTGCTAGGAACTATAGATAGAGGTAATGTTATGAAATATAGAGTAATCTAATAAACTGAATCTGAATTAATCAAACCTAATTTCTTCTCCAATTCTATAATTTTATAACATAAGTGTCTTAAAGAGGACTCTATCTTATATAATATGTGCTCTAGGAGGGGTTGGCGAAGCCCCTTAATAAAGATATGCTGAATCTCTAAATGTACTAGTTTATAGATAAATCTTAACATGTGAGTCTTGAATCATAAGATATAATCACTAACTACCTCTAAAGTATTCTGATGCAATGTAACAAGTTTCTCATATATAACATGAGGGCCCATGTTTGCTATGTAATATATGAGAAATGCCTCTTCTAAATAATCATATGTATGCAAGGAACCAATAGGAAGTAGATGAAAGAACCAATTCTATGCATTACCCACTACTGTCTACTGGAACAACTTGAATAGAATCAAAGGACTCACATGAGATGACAAAGCCTTCCAAAAGGCTTGAAGGTATACAAATGGATCTCTAGTTATATCAAAGTGAGGAAATGAAGCTGTGAAAAATATCTTTGGAAGAGGGTTACCATGTAAATCATTGGCATCCATCCAAAACTTGTAAGCTTTATTTTCCAAAGTAAGAAGATGTACTTGGTGTTGTAATTCACCAACTGCATGTAATCAAAGAAATAATCTCTTGGGATGGTATATTATCATCTTAAAGTGTTTCATTTAATTATTGAATTTGATCATTTATTTTAGCCATGGGAATGCTACATTTAGCAATTGGATCATAGAGAGGGGGTGTGCTCACTTGAACCTTTAGAGGAATGGTAATTTGGACCTTAGTAGAGGGATGTGGGCTACCATTCTCTTTAGGTGAAGAGTGAGAAATAGGTGCTACTATAGTAGGGGGTGGCTTGGGAGATTCATTGGTATCTTTATTATTTAGTGAATCACATTTTAATGGAGTAGAGGATGTGATGTTATCATTAACATGTGTGTCATTTTAAATAAAATCATGCATAGAATTAGAAACAACATTTTGTAGTGAATTATGTTTGACAGGAGTGAGAGAAGATTTAAAAGCATGGGATGCATGTTCTTCTTCACTATGTGCATGATAGTCATCATTATTCCATGCATTATCATAATCAGAATTTTGTTCATATTCATTCTCATATTCATATTCATTTGCATGTTCAATATCATATTCATTATCACTTCCATCATCACAAGGGAGAGGGGTAAGAGAATCTGTTAATTCTTTTCTAATATGCAATAAATTATCATGTGAAATTGGAATATTGTGTGCATCTATGTTATTCTTGAATGGAGTGCATGTATTATTTTCATTTGTAATATGAGAAGTAAGAGTAAGAGAGTTATCATTTAAACATTATTTTGCCATTATTTGAGATGATAAAATAGAGTTAAGAACATGAGAGGTATCATTTAAACTATGCATTGGTAAATTGATTCTATTGAATTTATATTGTTGTAATTTGAACATAGAATTAGTAAAAGAGAGAGAGAGAGAGAGAGAGATTAGGTTCAAATGGAGGAAAGTTATCACCAATGAGAGGTTCACTTGGACATGCATGACTATTTTGTTCATTTGGTGCATTGTGCATAAGAGAATGAGGTGAAAATTACCTTTCCCATTTATCAAAATTATTTTCTTTAGAAGAGGGAAGAAAAGAGATAGGTTTGAGAGAAGAAGATGCATTTAATTTTTCTTCACTACCACTTTCATATGTATCATCATATTCCTCATTACAAAAATAGTAATTATCTTCATTGGAAATGAAATCATTTTTCACATTGTTAACAAATGTAAAATTTTGCAAATTTGTCCTTTCATTGTCATAATTATGAAAAAAATTTAGAAATTGATTTATGGGATGAGAGGGAAGAAGTGCCTTAGTGGCTATTTTATTTCTTTCACCAAAGAGAATATGTAAAAGTACTATTGAGCAAATAAATGCAAGAATAACTACTAACATAAATGATTTAATATTTTTGAGAATAATGAAGTTTTATTTTCAATTTAGTTAAGGGTCTGGAACAATAAATTAGTAAATAATATTGCAATAATTATAGTACTGATTTGTATATTTTATTTGCCTTTTATAGATTTTTAAAAATAGTAACAAATAAAGAGAAATACAACTTAGCTTACAACCGGACTGAGACAACTAAGACAAAGGCTGAACTAACTATAAATGACCAAGATAGTGTCACAAATAAGAATCTAGGTTTCATTCAGTGAAAGGATAAGAGTGTTGAAAACACAACACTTCAAAGTTTGGTGTTATAGTATATTATTATCGTTGTTATCCAAATTGGTCATAGATATCTAAGTTTTTGGGTTTTGTTCACTATCCCTATATGAATTTTCCTATGAAATATTAAGTTCTGAAGGTCGATGAAGCTCCTTGTAGATTTGATTCAATCTTGAAACCCTAGACCTTCATTGTTCTTGATAAAACTTGAGAAAGAGGGGGGAAGGTTATTGTGTGTAAGATGCATTGAATGTATATCCACACCCCTTATGTGGGTATGTTACCTACATACCAATAATCTAAAGAGGGATCAAGCCATATGTAGTTCTCTCACTTGATGTGCTTTATGTAATAATGTAATGCAGAAGAAAAAATGCCAAATTGAGAGTGCTTGAGGTGGCTAGGGACTGGTGTGAGGTTTTGAATATGTTTGTAACTATGTTGGGTGACTGTATGTAGAGAATAAAGAAATTTTCCTTAGTGGTTTGTTTTTATTCTTTCTTGCTTTGTAAGATTTGTCACCTCCTTTATAAATAAACTTTGAATATACTTTTATAGGGAATTTTTGGTCATGGGTTAGATGTATTCATGATAGGATAACATGATGAAGAATAAGAATCAAGAGAAAATGATCATTTGGGCTCAAATTATGATTGGACAAGAGCACCAAAAATAGGAAACCCTAGGGTCCAACACTATATTTTGAGTTCAGTACTCCTATCCTACAAGCTCAGGACCTAGGGGAACATGATTGGCCTGGGAAATAGAGTCTGGCTAAGCTGGAATCAAGGTTCAAAATTTTATGGATGATTGATAATGAGAAAAAAGGTTTCGATAAGGGTCATGAAATCATGCAAGAAGGTTTTATGGATTGGATATCACAAGTCACACTTAAGATACTAATTTGGACATTTTATATGAGTACATTTGCCTCTATTTTATTTTAGTGATGTAACAAAGTGAAATGCTAGGATAAAGGAAAAGTAGAAAGCATACTTGAACTTACCTACAGAGATGAAGCCCATGGTGATGTATGATGCTGAATGTGTATAAAGAGATCACATTATGAAGTGTAAATCAGGTACGTGAACTAATACAAAACATGTTGTGATGCTAAGTGATGTTGAATAATGCTGTGTATGTGATGTACCAAAATTAATATCATGAACAGAGCTGAGTGCTCAATTCCTTGAGAGTGGCTCAAAAATACAAAGGCTAGCCCTTTGGCTCCATCATTACCCACTAAGTGAGGCTATGTGATCATGTGTGTGTTAATCAATGTTTAAACTATGTGTCAAATCCCTTTGAGTAGGTGGCTCAAGAATATAAAGGCTAGCTAGTCCTTTGGCTCCATTGTTGCCCACTAAGTGAAGCTATAAACTGATACTAGTATGAATGTGTGTTGTATGATATGGCTCCTAAAGCCCATAAATGCTCTATAATTTGTTAATGTGGCATGGATAATTGAATGTGTACTGGAAACTAAGATAATATTGGCCACTCTAAAAGGTGGAGATTAGGATTATATGAAAGTCACTCCAAAACTTGGAACTAAGCTTATGTGGAAACCACTCAAGAACCACCTATAGATGGAATAAGGCATATAACTACTGAGAATGCTTGGGTGATGTACTAAACTTGAAAAAAAAGGTCAATGTGTCATGTACACTTCCCATAATCACTGGTGTTTGTAACATGGATTTTGATTTGTAAGTTATACCAATTGCCTAATCTAAAACTGGAAGCAAGAGCCAACATGCCATGCATAATGCCCCTTATATCTAGATTCTCTAAGAAAAATTGTATTGAGACTGTTGATTATGAACTGAACTGTTACTAACAAAACTATAACTAAACTTATCTTTTTACTTAATTTTTGGAAAATATAAGTTTTTTATTGTTTGGATAATAGTGCCAAAAATAGGACACCTTGGTGTCTGACACTGTTGTCTAGGTTCAGTGCTCTTATCCTTTGCTGAATTTGATCACTATTATGTAATAGTTACTATTTTTCTAGTCTATTCTACTTGCTTTGATCTCTAATTTCTATTTTGAGTGTTCTCAAAATTGATTTTTGACCAGTAGGAGGCTTTGATCTCTATGACAAAACCCTTATTTGTTGCCCCCTCTTTTGAGGGTAGGCATGAAGACCCTGCAATGACTGCCCTCAGAAGAAAAAGCCTTATAAGTGTGTTATGATATGAAATACATGATATATCAATGATAATTGAAAAGACATCTCAATATATAGCATAGTTTATATTGGAGATTATTAGATCAATAGGGGTATGCCTAGATAGATGTAATAATATAATAACATGTGCAATGTATTGAACTAAAACTAGAAAATTTGGTTAGTTATTAGTTTTTAAGGAAGGATGGAGCATGATGTCCATCATGGCATCTAAGAAAGTGATATAATGCATGATGTGAATCATGGCATTACATACAATTTAGAAGCAAACAAGCATGCAAGGCAAGAAGCAAGAAGCATACAAGAGTGGTTAAGGGGCCAAACAAACAAGGGACATGGACACATGTCACTCAAACTCGAAAGTAAGCATACAAGGCATGTTGAAATTCCACATACAATTAAAAATAAGTAAGGTTGACATGAGGGCCACAATCACATAGAAGAGTACAAACAAGGACATTGACAATTGTCCTAAGGCACACACAAGAGTAGAAGCAAATGATATAGGCAAATGTCCTAAGGCACATACAAGAGATAAAATAGGAAATAAGAAATGCAATCACATCTAGCTATGAAAATGAAAAAAATAAAGCATGCAAATATTGGAAATACAATCGTATCTAAATAATCAAAGCAAGAAGTGAAAGTGTGCAAAACATGTAGTAAAAGACTAGGTATATGCTAAGAAATACACAAGTGCTATATACTAGTGAGTGTCGATAAAGTAATCTATGTAATATAGTAAGTAATGTATATCAACATGATAATTAGAGTGTGTGGTGTAGGAATGACATAACCTAGATGGTGTAGTCTTGTAGAAGAGGCCCCCAGTGGGTAGATATATCGATGTATGAAGTAGGATGCCCCCTCAATGGGTAGAGTGAAGAAATCATGGATCTAGATGTCATTGTACACACCGAAATAAGATCAAGTGAAGCATGGTAATGTAGATAAATTGACAAACAATATCATAGAATAACAAATGTAAGTCTAGCATGATAGTAGAAATGTAAAGCATGGATAATGCATATAAATGAAAGGCTCTGATACTTTGATTTTTGGAATTTAAATTTTAGATATTCATTAATCAAAAATGGATAATTCAACTAAGAATTTAATATTTTATAATTATATAATTTAATTTGATTAGCATTTTTGCTCTTTCAAGATTTGATCAAGTGTCCTGCTTAATGTGTCCATAGGAAAAATTGACAGTTATGATGTCATAAGGTGATTAGGGATAAATATGTAAGAGGTTATTATTATATATGGGATAGTATCAAAAATAAGGATGGCTCAACATGATTCTAAGCTTTGATGAATGATGCATAAGTAAATTTGGGACATTGAGTGATTCCTAGGCTTAATTTACAATGGTTGATAGGAATCAATCTGAATGCCAATCAAAAGGCAATTGTGGCCAATTTTAGGTGTTTATAGTTTTCCCCTATTTGGGAAGGCATTGAACGCTATAGGCATAGTAACATCATCTCAAAGAGTGAAAAGGTCCTATTTTTGTATTTTTGATCTAAGCTATGTATAATCAATCATGAGGAGATTATGTACAATTAATTAAAAAGAAACTATGTATAAGTAAGACTAAGAAGAAATGTTACTAACTGATGAGTCTCATGAGAGATTCCCTATCATGGTGTTCTATATCAAGGAGAGAGATCATGCATGATCATGAAGCATGATGGAAGGGCTGAGACTTTGGTTATAAAAGCTATGTATGTTATAAATACTTTAAAATCTCTATAATGGAAACTGACTATGGGGTCCCCTTACAACTCTAAGAAGTGGATGCAAATTTAGGGATCTTAGGGACCCATCTGGTAATAAGAGAAGCCCTCTAAACATGTGTTCTATGTGTAGATACATGAGAACTCAATGATACTACCCTAAATGTGAACACTATAGCTAAAAACTATCTAGAGTCTTGAAACTATGGTTGCTCTAAAAGATGCCCCCATGAAAGTGTATGAACTCTTTATACTGGAGAGAAAGGCCTTGATTATGTTTGAATCTAAACTGGGAGAAGAACTGTAACTGGTGGAGAGGCTAAAACTAGTGATTGTAGAGTAGTAGATGGATTTGAAGTGGGGAGTGGTAACTCATATGAAACTCAATCAACTATAACAATTTGATTAACATGAATGGATTTCATGCATCTATAAATTATAAAAGGTACTACTCAAAGAATCTAAATCCATAGTTAGCCAAGCAACATATTGAAGACTCTTACAATGGGAATTATAGTAAATGGTGTGGCCACATGTGTTGGACCAACATGTAGAGGAAGTATAATCTCACCCAATGAACTCTATATATACCCACTAAATCTACTAATAATTTTGTATGTCAGAATAATATCTTGCTCTGAATATCCCATATGCTATAGAAATATGATAGTGTACATGTTCACACTAGATCCATTATCTATGAGAACACTATGAATGGGATGATGATTAATGTAAGCTCTGATAAAGAGTGCATGGTAATCTGAATCATCCTTAACTATCTCCTACTCTGAAAAGGAGATTGATTATCTAGCTGAAACTCTGAAATTATACACACCAAGCATGTTGCTTAAATGATGTGTCTTAATTGAAGGTGGCTAGTATATAGCTACTGGAGGATGTGCATGATATGCATGGTGAACATCTGATGTATCCCTTTTCTCTTGTTTAGAATCTTATGACAAAATATCTAAGAAAATTTTCAAAGCTTTGTCCTATGTTTGCTTTGCTTGAGGAGGCTCAACTGAAGTGCCAAGATCAATAATGTTGCCATCTATCAAGTCCTATATCTTATGTTTCAAATTGATGCATTTGTTTGTTGTGTGGCCTAGTGCCCTTTAAAAATCACAAAATACATTATAATCATATCCCCATGGAAGAGGCTTTGTTGGATCAAATTCCTAAATATGAGGGAGAGATATGATATTACATTCCAAGAGCTACTATAAGACTCTAGCTGGAGATACTGGTATATTGGTAAACGTTCACTGAGGAGGTGCTGATAAAACCACTCATTGAGGGGGCTCTAAATCTGCATTAACTATAGGTTGATTTTGACTTTTGCTATCATTGACCTTTACTTTATATGGGACTTTATAGTTACTATTGTTTGTTGTTTCTGATATGCTTGTGTACTTGAGTTTTCCCATTGAAATTAGTTTGACTTCCCTTTCCTTTAGTGTATGACATAACTTAGTGAAGGAAGAGAATATTTTAAACATTATTGATTCATGTAAAACTGAAAAAATACTCTGTTTGAAGAGATATTGTAACTCTTGAACGACCATGGGGCTAGTCATTTTAGCCAAGATAGTCTTATATCTAATAACATAATCTATAAGATTCTCATTTGACCTTTGTTTCTATTATGTAACTTGGGCATAAAAAACCTTGTCACCTATGTTAATGCTAAAATAAGCTAGGAACATGTCAACTAAAGGATTGAATGCATTGACCAACTGATTTTATAGACTATAGAACCATTGTAAAGCATAGTCCTTTAAACTTTATGGAAATAGCTTGGTTAATAAGAAGTCATTTGGAACATAATCCAAGCATGCTACATGCAAATATCTCAATCATGTATTTGGATCACCCTTTCCATCATATAAAGTGAGCTTGGATTGAACAAACCTTGGTGGCAAGGGTTAGAAGCAATATGACGTGTCAATGGTGTATGAAGTAGAGGAAAAAAATCCAAGAATTGTGTTGGTCTAGAGGCACCTTGCTCAAAATGTAACACCTTAGATTGAAGATATTTTATCTCTTGCACAAGTGAAAATACATTAGGAGATAAATATGTACTAGCCATAACTGGTGGTGCCTTATAGAAAGGCTGGGCTGTTATTGGGGGCTATTAAGACATAGTTATCCCTGTAGTGTCACGCGTAATTGGTTGCTCTGTGGTTTGAGAAAATTGACTATTGTTCACTTTTTGTTGTTCTTATTGTAGTATTTTAAGCATGCCATATTGCATATCAAGATGTTTAGTTAAAAGGTCTTGAAGTTCCCTCTTATCAGTTTCATCAAAATCAGTATATTGGGCCATTGTTAATGTAGGAAAACAAATTGAAAATGGATTGAAATTTTTACAGTAAATTGTAATAAGAAAAATGTAATGGAAGGAAAGTACTGAATAAAAAAATGTAAAGTCCTAAAAATAACAAACTAGAATATGCATAAAAAGGATATGATGCTCATAAAAATGTAAGGTGATACCTCAAAAGCATGGGACTTAGTATATTCAACTAGGGTTTGAAAGAAAAATGATTTTTAAAATTACTATGATAAATTTTAAAAATTAAATAGAAAATTTTGATTTATGTGTAAGGTGATACCTCAAAAGCAATAGGTTCTAGTATAGTGCAACTAGGGTTTGAATGTTTTTTTTTGAAATTACTAAGGTAAATTTAAAAATTAAATGTGAATTTCTGATTTAAATATGCAAGAAAAAATTAAAAAACAATGGGACCTAGTATAGTCACCTAAGGTTTGAATAAAATTATTTTAAAAATTACTAAGGTAAATTTAAAAATTAAATGTGAATTTTTGATTTAAATATTCATGAAAAATTAAAAAAAATGGAAAAATCAGTAAGGAATTTACCCTCGGGATTTTAGGGTTTTTATGTGCAAAAGGACCTAGAAAATTCAACTAGGGTTTGGAATAAATATTTAAAAAAAAAAATTACTATGGTAAATTTAAAAATGTAAATGTAGAATTTTGATTTAAATATTAAAAAAAATAAAAAAAATAGTGGAAAAATTAGAAGAAAATTTTTCCTAGGGTTTCTAGGGTTTTTGTGCACAAATGAAGTAAGTCAGGTTCACCAAAGAATTTAACATTTTTAGGAATAATGGAGTTTTATTTCTAATTTAGTTAAGGGCTTGAAATAATAAATTAGTAAATAATATTTCAATAATTATAGTACTAATTTATATATTTTATTTACCTTTTATAGCTTTTTAAAAATAGTAATAAATAAGGAGAAATATAACTTAGCTTAAAACTAGACTAAAATGACTGAGACAGAGGTTAAAATTGGTTGTGTAGGACTGGGACACTGTTACAAATTAGAATATGGATTTCATTCAGTGAAAGGATAGGATCACCAAAAATATGTTACTTAAAGGTCTAGTGTTATAGTCCACTCCTACCGCTATTGTCCAAATTGGTCACAGAGATTTGAGTTTTGTTTGTTGTCCTTGTATGAGTCTGCCTATGAAATCTTAAGTGCTGAATGTCGATGAAGCTCCTTATAGAGCTGATTCAATATTGAAACCTTAGACCTTCATTGTGCTTAATACAAATTAAAAAAAAGGGGGGGTTAGTGTGTGTAAGATGTACTAAACATGTATCCACACCCCTTGTATGGGCACGCTGTTTACATACGAATACTCTAAATAGGGATCAAGCCATAAGTAGTTCTCCCACTTGATGTGCTTTGTGCAATAGTGTAATGCGGATGCAAAAATGCCAAATTGAGAGTGATTGAGGTGGTTAGGAATTGGTGTGAGGGTTTGAATATGTTTGTAGCTGTGTTGGGTGATTGTATGTAGAGAATAAGGAAATTTGCCTTAGTGGTTTGTTTGTATTCTTGCTTGCTTTGTAAGATTTCTCACCTCATTTGTAAATGAACTTTGAATGGAATTTTATAGGGAACTATTGGTCATGGGTTAGATGTATTTGTGCTAGGCTGACATGATGAAGAATAAGAATCAAGAGAAAATGACCATTTGGGCTCAAATTGTGATTGGATAGGAGAGATAAAAATAGGACACCCTAAGGTCTGATGTTATAGTCTGAGTTTAGTGATCCTATCTTATAGGCTCAGGACCTGGGGGAATAAAATTGGCCTAGGAAATAGAGTCTAGCTAAGCTAGAATCAGGGTTCAAAAGTCTATGGATGATTGATAATGAGTAAAAAGGTGTCTGAAAGGGTCATGAAAGCATGTAAGAAGGTCTTATACAGGGAAAAATTGAAAAAATACTGGGAACATATCAGGACCTAGTATAGGCAACTAGGGTTTAAAGGAAATTATTTTTAAAATTACCAAAGTAAATTTAAAAATTAAAAGTGAATTTGTGATTTAAATATTTAGGAAAAATAAAAAATACTAGAAAAATCAGCAAGGAATTTACCCTATAGATTTTAGGGTTTCTGTACATAAACAAAGTATGTCAGGTTCACCAAATGATTTAACATTTTTTGGAAATAATGGAGTTTTATTCCTAATTTAGTTAAGGGTCTAGAACAATAAATCAGTAAATAATATTGTAATAATTACATCACTAATTTGTATATTTTATTTTCCTTTTGTAGCTTTTTAAAAATAATAATAAATAAATAAAAATACAACTTAGTTTAAAATTAGACTGAGATAACTGAGATAAAGGTTGAAACTAGCTGTGCAGGACTGGGATAGTGTCACAAATTAGAATTTGGCTTTTGTTTGATGAAAGGATAAGACCACCAAAAACAAGATACTTTAGGGTCCAATGCTATAATCCACTCTTATCGCTATTGTCCAAACTGGTTACAAAGATCTACATTTTATGGGTTTTGTTCATTTTCCTTGTATGAGATTGATTGTGAAATCTTAAGTGCTAAATGTTAAAAAAGCTCCTTGTAGATTTGATTCAATCTTGAAACCCTAGACCTTCATTGTGCTTGATAAAAATTGATAAAGAGGGGGGGGTAAGTGTGTGTAAGATGCACTAAACGTGTATCCACACCCATTATGTGGGCATGCTGCCTACATACCAATACTCTGAAGAGGGATCAAGCCATATGTAGTTCTCTCACTTGATGTGCTTTATGCAATAGTGTAATGCAAATGCAAGCCAAATTAAGAGTGTTTGAGGTGGTTAAGAACTAGTGTGAGGGTTTGAATATATTTGTAGCTATGTTGGGTGACTGTATGCAGAGAATAGGGAAATTTACCAGTGGTTTGTTTGTATTCTTTCTTGTTTTATAAGATTTATCCCCCCCTTATTAATGAACTTTGAATGAACTTTTATAGGGAACTGTTGGTCATGGGTTAAATGTATTTGTGCTAGGACAACATAATGAAGGATAAGAATCTGATGAAAATGACTTTTTAGGCTCAAAATGTGATTAGATAAGAGCACCAAAAATGGGACACCCTAGGGTTTAACACTATAGTCTGAGTTGGTGCTCCCGTCCTATAGGATTGGGACTTGGGGGAACATGATTGGCTTGGAAATAGAGTTTGGCTAAGCTAGAATTAGGGTTTATAAGTCTACAGATGATTGATAATGAGAAAAAAGGTGTTTGGAAGGGTCATGAAAGCATGCAGGAAGGTCATATGGATTAGGTATCACAAGCCACACTCAAGCTACCAAATTGGACATTTTATATGACTAAAGAAGCATAACTCATGAAAACAAAATATTTATTCCTAATGCTAAGCTATCTAACATCACCCTCAAATAATTTAATTTTTGATAGCACTTCACTAAGATCTTGCAATTGAAGTGGTCATGAAGGGGCAAGATCCTTATGTAAATGAATAATTATTTGATTTTTTATTTGCTATATTTTTGAGCCTCATGTACCATAAGGTGTATCAAGGACCATCTAAAAAGCTTTGTACAAATTTTATCCACATGAAAATTTTTTACCATTGGATTTGTGGTGCATAGGTAAATAGTTATCCCTAGGTAGTTACTCTCACCCTACCCTCAAAACTGGGTTTATACAGACATCAATTCCTTTATAGCCAGTGCCCTAGAACATTATGCCAATACTATCTAATGAATGAGTGAGTATTTATGAGATCCCATAAATTATTTAAGACCTTATTTAGATCATCATTTTGATGCATGGTTTTAATTATATTTACTCATTTTTAATGATAATTTAAAATATTATTACTTGAGAATAAATAAGTACAAAGGCAAGAGTCAAGAGGACAATAAACTTGAAACACCTAAACTAGCTCTAGTAAGGGAGCCAAATAGTCTTATTAAATACAATTTGATATGTTAAAGCTGAGCCTAGATAAAAAATACCTTGAAGTAGAGGGCAATTTCCTTAGTTTCATAGTCTTCCTCTATCTCCTGCACTTGATGGATTTATTGGGCTCTATGGTTCTACACGCAATGTTAGTGGTGTAGGTGCACCTTCATGTTTGTCATATCCTTTGCCATCCTGGTCAGGATGTTTTGCATGATTTTAATCTCATCTATGTTGACTCAGATCATAGTCAACACCTAAGTGTGAAGTCTTTCTTCCTTTCCATTATTTTCCATGAGATTTTTAATATGGATTAATTTATTATTTACTATTTCAGTCATATTGTAATGTGCCATAAATAACTCTCAAAATATTCTCATCAAGGCTTCCATTTATTTCTAGTGCTCAAGATTTTCACTATTTTATTTGAGGAGAAGGTTATTAATATAGACCAAAGTCTCCCTTATCACATATATGCCTTTGGTCACTTATCTGAAGTTATCCAGGATCTGGCTTTTTTGGATAACTCCACTATTGTTTATTGACCGTAACAGTTCTCCCCTTTCCCATTCTCTACCAAGCAGCTAAAGATTTTAAATTAAATCATGAATAGTACCATCATGTTCCCATTCTGATCATGCTTCCTCTAGCCAATCTGCCTGCAAAATGGTTATGGCACATAGCAATGCCTCAACTGATTCATATTTTTTGGATAGTGCATCTGCCACCACATTATTCTTGCCTTTTTTATAGGCTATTTCAAAATCATAGCCTAACATCTTATTTACTCATTTCTATTGTTCTTTAGATGACAACCTTTGTTTTAATTTTTTTCTAAGACTATCATGATCAGTTTTTACTTGAAAGTGATGACCCATTAAATAAGGTCTCCATTGTTTGACTACAAATAAAATGGCCATCATTTCCTTCTCATAGATGGACTTGTGTTGATTTTTACCCTTGAGTTGATGACTTTCAAATGCAAGTGGTCTGCCTTGTTGCATGAGTACAACACCTATACCATACCCAGATGCATCACATTCAAGCATAAAAGTCTTATATAAATTAGGAGTGGCCAATACTGGAGTAGTGCACATAGCCAATTTTAATTGTTCAAATGCTCAAGTAGCTACATCAGTCCACTAAAAAGAGTCTTTATTTAATAAAGAGGTGAGTGGGGCTGTAATACTATCATAATTTTTGAGAAATCTATGATAGTAACCAGTAAGCCCCAAAAATCCCCAAAATTGTTTGTGTCTTAGGAATTGGCCAGTCCACCATTGCTTGGATTTTTTTAGGATCCACTTTCACTTCTTCATAAGACACCAGATGACCCAAATATTCAACCTCACCAGCCCTAAAAGTACATTTGGAAGGTTTGGCATAAATTTTATTTTGCTCCAAAATGGAGAGTACCTATTTCACATGTTGCAAATGGTTTGCCCAATTTTTACAATAAATGAAGATATCATCGAAGAATACCAAAACAAATTTCCTCAAAAATAGTATTCATCAAACTCTAAAAAGTAGATGGTGCATTTGTTAGACCAAAAGGCATAATAAAAAACTCATAATGGCCCTCATGAGTCCTAAAAGTGATTTTTGGTATGTCTTCATCATGGATCTTGATTTGATGATACCCAAAACATAGATCTAACTTGGTAAAATAAAGAGCACCATTCAATTCATCTATAAAATCATCAATGATAGGAATTGGAAACTTATCTTTGATATATACTTGTTAAGTTCTCTATAGTTAGGGCACATCCTCCAAGTTTAATCTTTCTTTCTCACCATGATAACTAGTGAAGAGTATTCTCTTTGGCTATGGTGAATGATTTTTGCATCCAACATCTCATGTACCATATTTTCAATTTCACTTTTTGGTGCATAGGGATACTTGTATGACTTGATGTTAGGTGGTGTATTGCCAGGAATAAGTGTGATAACATGATCATACATGAGTTTAGGTGGAAGTCATTTTGGCATGTCTCTAAAAATAATGGAATGAGCATCAATTATTTGTTGTAGATCAAGAGGTGGATATGGCTAAGTTGGTTGTAATTCCATAGAAAACAAGCGAGCTATAAATCCCTCAATGCCTGTATGGATAATATTTGTCATTTAATAGGAGCTAACAAGTTGGGGAGATTTAGCCTTTAATCCTCTTAGCTCAAATGTCTCTTCTTCATAATGAAAATGTATGAATAATTATTGAAAATTCATCTCAATAGTACCCAAAGTGGTGAGCCATTGGACTCCCAGAACAATATCAGCTCTACCCATTAGAATAGAAAATATAGAAGAATCCAATAAGTAGTCTCCCATGGCCAAATTAATACTATGAAATTTTCTTGAATAGTTGATAGTACCACCATCTGTAATCATAACCTAAAATTTTTGAGCTAGATAAATGAAACAGTTCAAATGAGTAGCCAACTTACTGTGGATGAAATTGTGTGTGCTCCCAAAATCAATCAAGATAGTGACCTTCTATTTCTTAAAGAAACCCATCACCTTAAGATTTTGGGGAGTACTAATACCTAACAGGGCATGACATGAAATAGTAGGCTGAGAGTCTTCAGATTCCTTCTCAAGAAATTCTATATCCACATCATGTACTTCTACATCATCTTCATCATCATTGGCATCTTCAATGTAAAATAACTTCTTTTCAACACAATGATCATCTTTAATCCATTTGTTGTCACAACCATAACACAACCCTTTGGCTCGCTTCTCCTTAATTTGTCATTGTGTTAATCTAGTGGGCTATGGAAATGATGGTGCTGGAAAGTTGAGATGATGACCAGTAGTGAAAGTTTTCATTTTGATCATCTCTTTTTCTTCTATCATACATGGTTTAGGGATATCTTCTGATACAGATGTTGGGTTAAACATTCAAACCTCATATTAGATGCTATATTTGAGGCCACCCAAAAATAGATGTATCAAATTTCCCTCAGTGATATCTTCCACCCATAAAGAGAGATTCTAAAATTGATGAATATAATCCTTCATAGTTCTTGTTTACCACAGCTTGGATAATTAGCTAAAATAGTTCTTAGAGACATTATTCTAATAATGAGCTATCAAATCCTCAGTAAAAATAGTCCATGTAACATGAGCACCATTCTTTTTATTTTGAGCACATAACCAGTGATACCAAATAAATTGCTTAGGTTCCAGATACAGAAATGCCACCATCACCCTCTGAGAATTAGGGGTTTAATGTAGCTCAAATATATTCTCAATTTGGGTAATCCAAGTGAGAGGATCCTTACCATCGAACTTATGCATGTCCACTTTTGGAAACATCAGTTTCATACTAGAAGGGGAGTTGTTGAGAGGAGGATTTGAATGCTGAAGTGAAGGGTTGTTAGGCTGAAACTAAGATGTGAGGGTAGCCAATTATGTAGTGATATGTTATAATTCACTGTGAACCCCATTAATCTCTCAGTGCATCCCTAAAACATCAGCTTGGACTACAATAAATTCATCATACCTCACCAAGTTTTTTAGGTCTGCTTGAAACTGAGAAATCACTAGATCTAAAGTTTCAAATTCCATCTCATCGATAGGAGTCTTAGGAGTTTTTGGTGCCCCTTTTCTTCCCTAAGATAAAGGACCTACCATAAACAAACCCTAAGAGGGTTTTGACCCCAAAAAAAGTGTACGAAGAAATGGTACCATTGTGATCATCTTGTCAAGATGAATCCAATGACTACTTTTGTGCACTAGAGTAAAATTTTTTGTACCAAAAAAGTGTATCGATAGAATATACCATTCTGATCATCTCATCAAGATGAATCCAATGATTGCAAGTGTGTAAGGGAAAAAAAATTCCAAAATTTAATTTAAAAAAAAAAAAGTGTTTCGAGCAATACTACGCTGATAGAAAAATTAATTCTTCCTAGCAAGGTGTGGTTTCTAAGAGTAGTGAAAGCGAAAAATTAATTCTTCCTAGATTACAAGTTATGCTTTTTCGCTTTCACTGCTCCTAGAAACCACGCCTTGCTAGATCCAAAAAAAATGCCATAGGAAACTTGCCCAAATCGAAGCTCTGATACCACTTGTAATGAAATTAATTAGATATTCACATAGAATGATTTTATATTGCATAAAATAAGAAAATATGAGAGATTATACAATGATAATTGATAGCAAAATAGAATACTGGATAATATAGCAAAGCCACTTCGACAGGGCAACCTCCATAACAATGAACTAATATCAAAATACTTAACATGATGAATAAAGACTAACCACTACCTCCTATATATAGTCTACTTAGCCAAGGTTATTCCATAGGTTGACCTATCTAAGAACATAAAGAAATATAACAAGTAAATAAAAGAGGTATGTAAGCCACAAGCTGGCCACACATATCCCTAGACACACCAATGGTTAAGGGTGTAACACACACTACCTCAAAAGATCCTTGAGGTGTGCTTCTACATAAAAAGAAAAACGAAGGGGAGGTGATGATGTAGTCAGAGAGGGAACACACAATTTAATTTCCTATTTTATCAATAATGGTCATTTTCTTGCCAATATTGCCATATTGGAAAGAGGGCAACTTGTGAGGTACCCACCTAGGAAGACAATGATGACATTGCCACTTTCCAAAAAATCTAGATCACCTTCCTTTTTTACAAAGAAATTGGCTATAATATCTTTATTCATTGCATGAAAGATAATGTTTACTTGGGAAGTCACTGGAAAATAGATGTTTTCAGGGTTTTTAATCAAGCTTTCATCTCCTTATTTTTTGGGAGTGATCCCTAATATTTTATTGAACACTCCCAACATTCTATTTTAATATTTCCTCTATCACCCTATCCTTGGAGATGTTCTCCTTGTTTCCTTTTTTGTCCTTTGAATTATATAGAAGCTCATAATTTTCCAACTAGTCTGCCACATGATTTCCTTCTCTCAGGGTGTGGTTCAAATTTATTCATTTGAAATGACCATTAATATTTTTGGCTTCTCAAATTATTATTTTAATTCTCTAGTTAAGGTTTACATTGCTCTTTATGGCTCTAATGATCACGAGTGATTTGACTCCCCTTCAATTGTGATGTTCCTGATATTTTCTTCTAGAGCCAACTTCATTCCAAGAATATGGCCATCGACTTTCACTACATTATTTGTATTGATTCAGTATATATGGATCTATATGTCACCACCTATCCTTTATGATCCCTTATAACTTCCCTTGCTCCTGATTCCCCTAAATTGTGCTTTAAAGCCCCATCAAAGTTTAATTTATACCTCCCTTATTTTGGTGAGGCCCATTTGACATGTATCCTAGTTGCATCCCTTACCTACTTGTTTATTGGCTTCATGTTATCATAAATCTACTTGACCCTCCACTAATTTTGAAGGATTATTACTTCCTCTAGACTAACCTCCTTATTTTTCAACTATTTGGATGTAATAGCTATCTAACTAATGTTAGTATCTAGTTCTAACCAAACTCTCTCTAGGATCTTATGCCTACTGTTATGATAAAAAATTTTAGTATTCCTTTCTATCCAAACTTTCCAGGTTGGGAGGGTCAGTCCCATATCCCATACATCCTTTAGGATATTTATTTTTATGATAACCTAACAAGCATTAACGTGATATAGGAGGCTATTATTCAAAGCCCACCTTAGATTATACTTATTTAGAAGATTATTCCAGATCCCCCAAGTATAATTGCAATAAAGAAGAAGGTGCTCCACACTTTCCTCATTTTTATAGCATAATACGTATCATGACAACCCTTAGAAACCTTTCTTTTTTATATTTTACCTTGTTAGGATATTTCCATGCATGGCTAACCACATAAAGGCTTTTGCTTTTGGTTAGGCTTTGGAGCTCCAAAATTTAGTCCATATAGATTTGTCTAAGGTGTTAGGATGGGTTTCTATTTGTGTTTCCTTGTTTAACCTAGTAATATATTGTGCCTTTTAGATTCCAATTTAATAAGTCATTTTATAAACTCTTAGGAACCCATAAGCCTTATAGGATATTATTGATCATGTTTTGGGATTCATTTTGAGTACCATTGACATTCTAAATTTTTTTCCAAGTGAAAGTTCTATGCCCTTGCTCTGTGTTTTCTATCCAATAGTCTTTCACCTTATATGCCCCATTGGAGGTTACTTTCTTCCCTTATCCTATCTAAGTTGGGGTGCAATATTAGAGGTTTTTGGGTGACCCATTTATCATTCCAAAAGTTTGTATTTTACCATTTCACACATTCTAAAATAGTCCTTTCAAAATAATTCCTCTTGCTTCCCTCATGATATTCCAAATATCATACCCAGAGGGGAGCTCTTTTTACATAAAGATTCTTTCTGGGTTGTTATCATCCAGGTATTTTTCTCTCAACAACTCGCTCCATCTTGCAGATTCATTCCCATTCTTGATTCAAGTAGACCTCTTTAGGTCTCTTACACTAGGACTTATTTAGACTTTCTTGATAATGTATATACCCTTGAATAATGGTATTATTATTTATTATACTCCATGTATTCACTAATGTCTTTTATTTCATATCAACTTCCACACACTATTCTCAATCAATCATTCATCAAGAAACAAAAGTCTATTCTATACACAGTCCTCTAGGCCTTGTTCTAGGCCTAATAACTGATCCATTACATTTTTATTCAATAAAATTGATTATTCACACCTGTAAAAGTTTTCCTCATATGAATTAGATATTACTTAAACCATCACATAGCCTTCCTTTGAATTTTCTTTATTCTTGTTCTTTTTTGTAGAAAACAGGGCTTTTAGTCTACAACTTGTAGGATTATAGACATTGAAACTAGAATAAATCCTTTTATATACACACTATAAAATTTTAATGATCTATATCACCTTAAAAATACTTACCTCTATCTCCCTTCCAAGTTTCATACATTTATAATTAATCTTTTAGAAGTTATGTTCACTTTTGTACTCTTAAAACAAGGTTTTGACTGTATTACATAAACCTATTGACTGAGTTTTTGATATATATTTTTATATAGATGGGAAAATTACCCAAAACCAAATAAAAAATCTTATATACATCTCAACACACCATACTAAAATTTTTCATGCCATTTTTAGGATTATTTCTCAAGTTATGGAGGATTTAGATCTTCAAACCCCTATTTTAGCTTAAAAGCACAAGTATGCAAAGAACTTAGTCATAAATATATTTCTTCCACATGAATTTAAAAAAAATAGAACACTTGAAAAATGTGTAAATTATATTATGTGTCTACAAGTTTTTAGATGATTTTATTGAGACAATCTCAATAAGTTTTTAGATGATTTTATTGAGAATCATGACAAGTTTTTAGAGGAGGAAAAATACCCTTTTAAGGAGTTGTTAATCATCACCAAGAATTTTGAGGAGTAATAGTTTCAGTTCCATTTCCTCCAGTCCAGGCTGAAACTGAACTTACTGAGAATTTCATCTTGAAGGGTCCAATTGACTTTATCACAGGCCTTAGAAATATCTAGTTCAATTAACATGCCTTGTCTCTTACTAGCCTATAGAGAATGTATGATTTTATGGGCAATGACAACCCCATATGTGATTTGTATCCCTTTGATGAAACATCATTATTCTTCTAAGATAAGTTTGGGAAGATTTTTTTTGGAGTCGATTATAAATGATTTTTGAGATGATCTTATAGATAATGTTGCATAAAGATATTAGACAAAAATCTTTAGGGGTCCTGCTTTCCAATTTTTTTAGAATGAGGGTCAAGAATGTGGGATTTACAGATTTTAGAATTCCTTGAGATTAATTTGATTCCTTAAACACTACCCTTATTTCTTCCCATAAAAGGTCCCATAAATACTAGAATAAAAGAGCCAAAAAACCATCCAAGCTTAGAGTCTGGTCCCCTACCATTTCAAAGACCACTTTTTTGGTTTCCTCCATAGAGATATAATCCATCAGGGCTTGATTATCTATTTGAGTAACTAGTTGAGGTATCATTCTCCAAAAATATTATTGGTCTTCCTGTCTCTCTTTGTTTTCCTATTTTAGCATGTCTTCTCAGTAGCTCACAAAATATTCTTTGATTTCCTTGGGTTCTTCCAAACTGGTACCTTTCAGGGTTTCTAATTTTTGACTATAGTTATTCTAAATTTTAACCTTACATGATAGAAGGAATAACTTGGTGTTCATATCTCCCTCATTTAGTAATCTAACCATGAATTTTTATTTTTAACAAATTTCCTCTTTTTTGTAGAAGTCTTCTAAATCTCTTATAATTTCCTCCTCTACCTCCAAAAGTTTTTTGGAGTTGTGCCCCTCCATCCTCTTTTCCTGTATCTCATTATTTATTCTTTATAACTCTATTTTTTCTTGGAATATATTTTTTAATATGATATGATTCCATATTTTTAGGGCAATTTTGAGCTCTTTCAATTTCTGGGAGAAAAGGTACATCTTGGTTCAATATATGTTGTTTGTGGATGCTGGGTCACAAAATCATATAATTATGGATGTTATATACACATTTTATCAAACCAAAAAGAGTTTCTATGTGGTTTTTCATTTTTCCTAAGATGCAATGCTATCGGCCAATTAATCTTTTAGAAGTTATGTCCACTTTTGTACTCTCAAAACAAGTTTTGACTGTATTACATAGACCTATTGACTGAGTTCTTGATTATTTTTATATATATAAAAAAATTACCCAAAATCAAATTAAAAACCTTATATACATATCAACACACCATACTGCAAAGTTTCATTCCTATTGTAGTATTATTTCTCAAGTTATGGAGGATTCAAATCTTCAACCCCTATTTTAGCTTAAAAACACAAGTCTACAGAAAACTCATTCTTAAAAATATTTCCTCCAGGTGAATTTAAGGAAATTATAACAATTTTATCATGTGTAAATTACCCAATTTTATTTTTCTACAATTTTTTGGATGATTTTAGTGATACAATCTCACTAAAGCACCATTTTCTTATCCTTAAACCCTGTTTAAGGTTTATTACAAACTAGTTTACACTCAATCATCTATATATTTATCTAAGAGTGTATTAAATACTTAAAAATACTTTAATAAAATTATAAACTCCTTATATAATATATACACAAAATTTCATATTATTTTAGGGGCTATTTTTTATTTTATGAGGTTTTTAGTATCTCAAAAACCCTAGTTTTCTATGCAGGTTGAGATCACTAAAAATTCAACTTCTTGAGATCTACTCACTTTAAAATGATTATTATAGTTATATTATGTACCTAAAAGTTAATATTGGTATATTAAATGGTTTACATGTATAAATATCACAATAACACATACAAATATGCCTTTTTTTATGATTATAATTACACAAAATTTTGTATTTTTAGACATTATAGCTCATGGCTCATCATAAAAACATGAGATAAGATAAAAAATCAATAAATAACATGTATTTAAACATTTATAAACTATAAATTTACATTATAAATCATGGCAACCTTTTTTTCATTTAAATAATCTTTAATTTGATACAATAAACCCCTATAGACCCTATTCAACCTCATACAAACTTGGGGGTTTCCATGCACACCTGCACTTATTCATCCTCTTATTTATATCCATTTATTGGATATATTAAATAATTATAACATCTAAAACAATTCCTAAACTTGTATATATCCTTACAATATTCTCTCAACAACTTTGGAATATCTTAGAATATGGTTATTTTGGCCTTTCTTTAGCGTAGACAAATGCTCCTTAAGTTGATTTACATATTTAAGACTCATTCCAACATGGAAAACATGTATTGATACATTAAGTGACCTTGAAAACTGAGATAATTACCAACAACTTGATTTAGTTCATGAGAAAGCCCCTCTAAATGCACTAATAAATTATAATTTTTAAATTTTGTAGTTTTGGAGGGAAAATAAAAAAACATGTAATAAAAGCCAAATTTTGAATTTATAATGACCTATGAACTTTATGATGGTTATTAAAAGACTTATAACACTCATTCATATCCATTTTATCATAAAATGAAGCTTAAACAAACTTCTTATTGACCTAGTAAGCTAAACAAGCTAAAATGTACATAGTTTTGATGATGTTCTTGCATAATTTATCTAAACTAATTTGGATATAAGGGACAAGTTAAATTTATCAAGGTTAATTATTCCTTCCCACTTGTATAATAGGTTTACATATTTTCTCTCAGGTTAGTAGAGGGTGTTTGGACTTATCCCCTATTCCTTGCCAGAGGAAGTTTTTGAGAATTCTATTCATCTCACTCAAGACTGATATTGGGGTCATTAAGAGCAAAAAATAATATATAGTTGTGGATTTAAAGATAGTATTTATGATTATAATATGTCTTACATAAGTCAAACCTTTTCATTTCCAAATGCTCAGTTTCCTCCTCATCTTTTTTATAATTTTATCTCAGAGCTTCTTACTTCCATTTCCCTTGAAAAGTGGAAAACCTAGGTAATTATCTGGGAGAGTAGCTATTTCAAAGCCCAAGTATTTATTAAAGAAATATTTAAGATTAGGGGAGATATTGATACAAAAAATATTGGATTTGATTTTATTAATATATTAGCTTGATTCCTTTTCATAGCTGTGTTTCTCTTAATTTTTGCTCATTTCTTAAGTTTGGAAGAAGATAAGAAACTAGTAATAAGGGTGTGGTAGAAATACTTGGTTGTTGATCCACGCATGATCCAAATGAATGTAGAGGTATCCTTTTTGTCTTGGAAGGAATAAATTTTAGATAATAAATCACTAATGAAAAGGATTATTAGCAAGATAGTTGAGTGGACTGCCTAACGTGAGCTAGATCCAAGAAGAGTGAGCTTGTTAGGAGGGTCTCAATCCACTCTTTGATGATAATTAAGTTTGAAATGATAAAATATAGATGCTTGCATTAAATAAAAAAAAGTAACTAAAATGAAATACAAGAAGTAGATTAATGATTGATAGAGAAAATTACTAAATATAGTAAAAGCAGATCAATATTAGTGCTAAAATAGATGGGGTTAGGTTTCAAAAATTAGGTAGGGGTCTATGAATAGGCAGGGACACAAAAAGTTAGATTTGGTTAGGGCTAAGGGTTAGAAATAACTTACTATTATGTCATGCCATAGTGACCATCGACATTTGGGATGACCATTAATGTTAGGTAATCATCGACAGTTGGGGGTGACGATCGATTGTTGTGCTAACTATCGACAATTCTCTATGTATTCTAAAAGTATTTAGAAAAAGAGGTTATAGGTTGGGTCAAAGGTATAATAATGGTCTGTTAAGGATATGGTAAAAAAATTGGAGATTAGAAGATAGGTGCAGAAGGGTTTGATGGGGTAGAAAGGTGAGAAACCAAAATAACAAAGCTAAAGTATAAATATACCTATTGCTTGCTAAGTGGTTGATGGCTGAAGAAATTTTGGTAGAGTAATGTACTTTTACCTTGAGAGAATTTTGGTAAAGGTTTAGATCTCTATTTCTATTGATAAATTGTTGGAATAAGACTAGGTGGTTGGAGAGCTTGTCTACCTATGTGTAAGAATACTTGTGATGATCCATTTCACCTCCTACTCCCCTCTTTTTATAGGAAAAGAGAGATGGAGGATAGCAGGTTCCCTAGTAGGTTGGATTACTGATTTAAATGCTTGGGAATTAATTATCACTGCATAAGGTAAACATATTTAATTATGGCTCATCAGCTCACACATAACTAGTGATGTGTTAGAAGGTTGAAGACCTGACCATCGATGGTCAAGCTAATCATCAGTGGTTAAGCTAATCATTAGTAGTCAAGTGTCTAGAGGCAAAGGGTCAAGGTGAGTTGAAAGAGGTTAGGTAATGGTTAGGTTAGTAAGTGATTGATTTTAGTTATCTAAGTAGCTAACTTGACCCAAGGTCTGATAAGTTGGTTAGTGGGTTGAGGAGGATTAGGTGGTTCCTAAGGTATCTTGAGGTATTTTAATATCTAGTACAGTTTTTTAGTGTCTACATTTTCCCCCTTTTTATTATGTGGATTTGAATTAAAAAGATTCAAAATAAAAAATGGATTGTTCAGTCGAAGGTCTAGTTGGCTTGAGTATGGGAGGAGGTGTTTCCCCCTCAAACTGAAAGTTGATGAGGTGAAACCAAAATCAAGTCAGGATTTGATAAGCGGTATATGGTGAGTCATGAAGTTAGTGACAAAGGTGGTTGTGCATTTAAAATGCAAACATGTGTACAAAATGTGACTAAGTATGATAACCAAGATCACACATAGACTAAGGTTGCCAATGTTGGTAAAAATAAGGTTGGTTCTAAAAGTACTAGTGATAAGGTAACCGATCCACAATGTTGGTCATAACTGATCGGGTTATTCTATTCAAGGCGTATAGATAGGGTCAATGATCTCATAGATATCCAAGGTAAGAAGTGAACCCTTAAAAAACATAAATGGTCTAGTTACGCATGAGGTTGTGTAAATTTAAATGTTTAACATGGCAAGGTTAGTTGGTGCAGTCAAAAATACCAAGCAAGGTCATCACAGAATATGCGATAGTTTGGGTCAAAAAATGGTCAATGTTGAGGTAGACATGGTCTAATGGTTGGTCGGAGAAGGGTAATCTCTAGAGGGTTTTGGTTTTGGTTTGGGAGAGAAAGGTCATCTCCAAAAATTTAGCACCTAGGTGTGGGTGCCTTAAAATTTTTTAAAATAGGGGCTTCCTAACCATCAATAATTAGGGGTCCTAAGGTCGATAGTTGATGGTCACCCTAACCATTGATGGTTAGGGGAAAACCTTAAAAAGTTTGAGGATAAAAATTGAAAATGAAATTTCATTTTCACTATTTTTCTATTTGACCTCTGAGTTTTTCATGTGGTTTGACGAGCTGGTGATTTGGAATTTTTATAAGAGAGGGTTGATTGAGCAATTATTGATGTGGTGATTGTTGATTGGTGAAGTGTGTGTTTGATGTGATCTAGCTTAGACCAATATTTAGGGAAATGAGGACATGGTCGAGTAGTTAGATGTGGGATTCATCCTCGACAATAGTCAAGGAATGAGGTAGGTGATGCTTTTGAATTGGTAGACTAATTTATTAGGTCATTTAGTTGAATTTAATTTTTTTTGGTTATTTGGATATCGTTTTGGTGGGTTTTGCCCTAGTTTAGGTTTTGGGTGAAATTTGGAAAATTAGGGGGTGAAATTTAAAATTAAGGGAGGTTTTACATTTGGGGTAGGTTATAGGATAGATTTAGGTAATTTAGTTATTAAATTTTTATGTTTTGATTAGTTTTTTTTGAACATATGTTAGGTATTTTACCACCAGTGATCACACATAGTGACTATTGGTGGTTAGACCTGACTGTCGATGGTCAAGCATGACCATTGGTGGTTGACCACCAAAGTACTAAATGCATTTGACCATCAGCAGTTGTAATGACCATTAGTAGTCAAGTGTTTTGGGAAGAGATGGTAGAAAGATATAGTAAAAGTGTTTAAAAATGTTTTAAAAGGGTTTGGGTGAGTTAAAATGTCAAATATGGGTTAAGATAGGTGATGTGTTGAGTGATGGGTTGAGATGGTTTAGGGAAATTGTCAAGTAGGAATGTTGTGTGGAGAAGGTTTTTGGGTAGAGTTAGGCGTTGGTTTGATAGATTTATGGAAGGTGTTATGGGTTAAGGTAGGATGTTGAAAATTTTATTGGTTAGGGTATATGTTTTTGATAGAAACATCAGGTATTGGTTTGATAGGTTAGGGTAGTTGTTAAAATGTTTGTGGGTGGGGGTCATTTTTAAGTGCTAGAGGTAATGTTGTAGAGATAATGGCTAGAATAGGTTAATGTAGGTGGATTTAGGTTGATAAAGAGGTTAATGTAGGTAGAATTAATGAAGATGAGCAATGGTAATGAAAAACTAAGTGGATGTGCTAACTTGATCTATTTATAGGTATGAGACCAGATCCAGATGAAGGATTGGGGTTTGAGAATTTTTATAGAGATCCATGGAGGGATGACTAGAGATGATTGGATGCACATGGAAAAGGTTGGTCTAGGAACCATGCAAAATTATCAATAGTTTCCATGAGATGTGATGATGATCATGGCCCTTATCAAGAGATGGGATTCGACCATGAACACCTTCCTGCTATTGATAGGAGAGACGACCATCCTATTAGAGGATGTTCATAGGATTACACATCTGCATATTCAAAGGGAGCATTTTTACCATATTGAGAGTGAGGAGAGGGATGAGAAGATGGAATAATTATATGGTGAGGATCAGGTCCATGTTAGGTGACATTCATGTGGCTTTAGTTATGGGCCATTATATCAGAGGTCTCTAGATGAGAGGCACATGATGACCATGATGATGATGGTAGTGTCCTATTTTTCATTCCTAGATTCAAGTAGTGGATGATTTCCTTATCTAATATTAGGAGTGTTGGTAGAGATGTTGCTTGGGAAGACAGTGTTTGGGTGGGCACTAATTTTTCTAGTTTAGATATACAGGGAAATTTGGGCATTCTAAGTTCACAAATGATATGGGATTAGTGTGGGGTTTGTGCTCCATTCTTGGGCATATGAGCACATTCAGGTTTTGATACCATTGGGACTACCATGGGATGGTTATGCATAGGTAGACTATAGAGTGGGTTTTCTATGGTAAGGGGGAGATTATAATTTGATAGGAGCTAGAGGAGGGATGAGAGACATTAAATGGTTTAGAGATGCATTGAAGGGTTTGGTTGTGGGTGATGTCATCTAGCAGTCATATGTGGGCTTTCCTAGGTGGCCCTCTATAGTTATCCCACTTTGTCTTTAAGGAGTTAAAGGTGGAATTATAGGAGGAGAGAGGGTGAGATTGAGATCATCCCATTTGATAGAGTGAGGAGGTAGTATGGCCTAGTACAAGGGATCCTAGGTCCTTTTTGAGGTACAAGAGGGAAGATGCTGAGTTTTTATTATCTGAGCCATAACCAGAGGAGGTGGTTTTAGATCATGAGGAGTTACCTATCAGAGCAGGGATAGATGATGCCAATTTTATCGATGGATATGCAAGATGGTAATAGGCTTGATATGTAATGATCAATTTTAGATGGGATGATGGGGGATGATATGCCATAGATGTGGATCCAATTGGAGCACAAGTATAGGGTGGTGGCCCTGATGGATATGTAGGGGCAACATTGACAGTTAAAAAAGCATAGATTATAAGGTTACAAGGATAGGTGGCCATATTGTAGGGCCAAATTATGAATTTATATGGTTAGGTTGCCACCATTATAGTTAAGAGAGATCAGGCTCAAACCTCACTAGGTTTGGTGACCCAGGAGAGGGATACCCTGAGATAGAGGGTAAGAGTAGTGACATTACCATTAGGACCACCAAGTACTATTCCTATGGTGTAGTACTTGGCCATAGTAGAGGAGTTGATATATTATGAGGCCATAATTATAGCATAGTGTCCACTGGAGCCCTGATGGGGCAAGTATAGAGCCAATTTAGTAGGTGGGGCAGTCGTGGCAACTCTAGGTCAATAGGTCGAATCAGTGAGTGGAAAAATAGGCATCCCAAGAGGATTGACACCAGATGGAAATGGTAGTGTGGGTGGGGGAGGGGATAGTGGTAGTGTTGCCCCAGGGGCATGACATGTGATATGCTATGTATAGATATAGATGTACATGATTTTGATACTGGCCTGCATGTCTATGCAGTGAGATGTACATGTTTTGAGAGAGAGATCATACATTATTACATGTATTATTTATTTGATGACATGATGTATATGATTCTCATGATATATATATATATATATATATGATGTATGTTCATGGTTCATGGTTTACATGTTTTGATGTTTTGTGCCTTATGCTTATGAGATGTGGATTCAATAGCTTTAGGTATGTGATGATTATGGATGATGTTTTGTTTTGGTCATGGATATGATGATCAATGGTTCGATTAGGGTTATTTATGTGGTTTATGGATAGGATGATACTTATGATTTACAGATAGATATATGATATGGTTCATGATGTTCTGATCATAGATTGATATATGATGTTTGTTGTTTTATGATCATGGAGATGTGATGTGATTATGGTTAAGGATGTAAGGAAAACACATAAAGTAAGTTAGATAACAAACTAAATGTGATGTCATATGATTTTTGATGGTAAATGGATAGGATGATACTTATGATTTACAGATAGATATATGATATGGTTCATGATGTTCTGATCATAGATAGATATATGATGTTTGTTGTTTTATGATCATGGAGATGTGATGTGATTATGGTTAAGGATGTAAGGAAAACACATAAAGTAAGTTAGATAACAAACTAAATGTAGGAAAAATAAATGAGAATGATGAGATGTATGTCTACATGAACCAATGATAAGAGGGTAAGGAAAAAACATGATGCCTTTTCATTGGTAAGGACTTAACAAAACCAAAGTTAGATTGGATTAAGGAACATAAACCTTTTGAATGCTTTGCATTAGCATGCTTAGATTGATAAAAAGATTATCTTGATCACATTGTGTCAAGTAAGCTCATAATCCATTGATTTATATATGGTATAAAGGGGAGATAGGTGATAGGTGAAAAGGTAATTGGTGATATGCAAGGTAACCTTATGTGGGTTAGTTTGCCCTTTCAATAGGTGACCTAAGAACCAAACTAGACAAGTCAATGTCTTCATACAAGGTGTAGACTTATCGATGTGAGAAGTCTACTAATGCTATATATGAAAGCTGATTGCAACTTTCTTGGGATAACTTATTTTGATTTTGTTATAGGGTCTTTTGTTTATTGCTTTTATTTTGATAGGTTATGAAGCTGATCAATACAAGAAGCTTCAAATGATTGTTTTTGACCCATTTGACTTAACCATCATTTAAGGGAGTGGTTTATGTTTTGGATTTGTTTATTTTGGTAGCTATCCTTCAAGGGAGCACTTTATCTTTTAAAAAATTTAGTTTTTTGGGTAGCTATCCTTCAAGGGAGTAGTCTAAAATGCTAGAGAGATATGACCCAAGTAATATTTTGGTATCCTAAATTATTTTTATGCAAGGTTTAGACATGGACTAGTCTAATTAGGCTTAGAGGTTTACCTTTATGAGGGCAAAAATTTTAGCACAAGAAGGTAATGATAGGTAAAAGGGGTGGTTTTGAGAGACAAATGACCATGGGATTGTATTTTGTTAGAGATGAAAAGAATCCATGAGAACCATTCCATGGGTAGAGTCATAGTACCCATATTTAGGATTAGGCTATGAATGTGATGGTTAATCACATGGTTCTACGTTATAATTGGTTATCCTCAAAGGGAGAGGGATAAGAGGAAGGTGTGAGTGTGAAAATATCATAAATCAAGGGATCAGCTTAAGTTAGTTAAGAAGGTGAGTTTGATCTTTATTTAACAAAAGAAATGACATAGATGCAAAGAATTGAAAGGCCCAGGTTCTGGTTTGCCTTCGAGAGAAGACAAATGGTAAGATCCTTATCCATACTTATGGGTTATGATGTAGGTTCCAAGCCAATTAAAAGTAAACTTTCCTCTTTTTATTTTTTACATATTGGTTACATGTTGGTTTTCCTTAAGGATGAGGTCTTCAATATTGAATTCCTATTATTTTAAGTGTTTTTTATAGGCATAGTGGATTCACTCTTAGTAGACACAAAGATTATTAAGCACTACGAGGTGATGCTCGTCAAGTAGCTTAAGTTGTGCTAAATGTTCTTGACAATAATTAATCTCAGAAATGATGTCTTGTAAGGATATGTGAAGAGAATGAATCTAGACTTTGAGAGCCAAGACTGCCTCTACTCTAAAGACTAGAGAGAAAGGGGAAACACCCATAGAGGTTTGAATACTAGTGTAATAGGTCCATAAAGTGAAAGGGATGTGCAAGTGCAAATCCTAACTTAAAGAAATGACAACTTTGGTTAATATTTTGTTAAGGATTTTTTTAGAGGCTTCTACCTATCCATTTGCTTGTGGATGGTAAGGTGAGGAAAAACTTAAATTGATGCCGAATGCATCGCAAAGACCTTGGAATTTCTTATTTTTTAAATATTTTCCATTATCAGTGATGATCTTATGGGGAACACTGAAGCAATAGATGATATTATGGTTGTTAAAGTTGACTATCTTGTCATATTTGGTTGAGATGAGAGGAATAACTTCCACCCACTTGGTGAAATACTCAGTGGTGGTGATGATGGATTGATGTCATTATGAATAATGAGGATTAATTTCCCCAATGAGATTGAGTCACCATTATGAGAAGGGCCAATAGTATTTTGATACTTGTAGGCCATGGGCAGGTGCATGATGTAAATTAGCATGCTATTGACATTTAACACACTTCTTTACATAATCATAATAGTCCTAGTTGAGGGTGGGCCAATAGTAGCCAAGACAAAGGATAGGTTTAGTGACAGCTAAACCACTAAAGTGTCCCCCATAGATTCCATCATGCATTTCCCTGATAGCATGGGAAGTTTCATGACTATGTAGACAATGAATAAGAAGGCCATCAAATCCATGATTATAAAGGATTACCCCGAGTATGGTGTAACAAGAGGTACTCTAAACAAAGGATTTATGGGCATTCCTAGAGAGATTGGGAGGAATGAGGCCGAGGTTGAGGTAGTTAAAGGTTTGTTCATACCATATGTCAGATGGAGATGCTTCATTACAACAAATGGTAGGAAGGTCATAATGGATATAAGAGGGTGTAATAAAATGGTGTATGATAATAAAGAGTTTAGAATCAGTAGGTTGAAATGGTATTTAGGAAGCAAGGAAAGCCATTGTGTCTATGAACTTATTGATATAATGAGGAATAAACTAGATAAGGTAATGATTGAATGATGCTAAGAGTACATATACAAGTTGTTTGTAATTTTTTAAGACATCATTCTTATATTGGTAGGATTCATTGACCTAGTTGACCACAAGTTAGGAATCACCAAAGACACTGATTATCTTGACTCCCAAGGCTAGAATGGTTTAGAGACCTATGACTAGGGCTTCATACTCAACCACATTATTGGTGCATTCAAATTCAATCTTAAAGGAAAGAGGAAGAGGTTCACCATCAATGGGAATGAGGATAACTCCATCACCCCCACCATGCTGGCATTTCGAGCCATTAAAGAACATGGTCATTTGGTAGGTGGGGTCCTCTTGAGAAAGAGTCATGATGGACTCATATAGAAATTCAAGAGGAAGCCATTGGTTGTCTAGTAGAGGAGATTAATCCAATTGATCGATAATGACTTGCCCCTTAATCAAATTTTATTAGAGTAACTTAAGATCAAACTCAACTAAAAACATGAGCCACTTAGCCATACACTTGTTTTGGTATGGTTTAGAATGCATGTACTTGAGTGGGTCAATGTTAGTGATGACATAGGTTTTGTGATTGAGAAGGTAATGATGAAGTTTGGAAGCCACAAATACTAAGGCAAGGCAAAGTTTCTTAGGATAGGTGTACCAAGTCTCATACTCTATAAGTATTTAGATTATGTAGTAGATAGCTTGCTCTTTGTTTTGTTCATCATGATGAGCCAACATTTCCCCTAAGGAATGGTCATTAATAGATATATAAAGGTAGAAAGGTTGGTAATCTTAAGGAGGGGTAAGAATGGGTGAGAAATAAGGTGTTATTTGAGTGAATCAAAGGCTTGTTGGTAGTCTTTGGTCTACTTAAAATATGTATCTTTCTTGAGAAGATGGTGAAAGGGTTGACATCTATCCAATAACTGAGAGATTAAGTGACGTATAGATTGGAGCTTCCCCTGCAAGTTACAAAGTTGATTTAGGTGGGTTGGAGGAAGCATCTCCAAAATTTCTCTAACTTTGGTAGGGTCTACTTTGATTTATTGAAGAGAGATGATAAAGCCAAGAAGCTTTCCAGATAGGACCCCAAAAAAAAATTTCTTAGGGTTGAGTCTAAAGTGGAAAGGATTATGTGTTCAAAGATGATTTTGAAAATGGTTAGGTGATCCTTGTGATGTTTATATTTTCTAAGGAGATTATCCATATAGTATTCTATGATTTTATGAATTAGATCATGGAAAATGTAGGTCATCACATGTTGGTAAGTTTCTCCATCATTATTTAGACCAAATAGCATGACCTTGTAACAAAAGGTTCCCCATGGGGTGATGAAAGAAGTTTTATGCTGATCTTTGGGGGCAATCAAGATTTGATTATATCCTAAGAACCCATTTATGAGAGATAACATATCATGGCCAGTTGTAAGATCAAAAAGTTGGTAAATGTTAGGCAAAGGGAAGTCATATTTTAGGTAAGCAAGGTTGAGGTCATGAAAGTCGATACATAGGTGAAGTCCCCCTATGGGTTTGATAATGGAAACAATGTTAAAAACCCATTGAGGATAATTAATGAGTTGGATGAAATTAACATACAAGAGACTGAAGCTCTTTTTTGACTGGAAAGGTGATACGAGGGTGCATCTTGTGAAAATTTTACCAAACTAGCTTAGCATCAGGATGGATGATAATTCTATGGAGGGAGATAAGGGGTCAATTTCAAGCATATCTTGATAGGACCAAGAAAATTATATACTATGGTTGTGAAGGAAAGAAGGGTGATCTTTTTGCTCTATGAAATCTAAGGATTGACCAATCTTGACAATACGAAGGTTATCCTGAGTACCTAAGTTGACATCAATGGTTGATTCATTCAACATGGTTTAGTTATCTAGAGGAAGGGACTTGTGGATATAAGAATTCCCCATATAGAGGTAGTTGAAAATAAAATCATCATCCTAATGTTGGTTGGTGTTGATGGTAGGACAATCATTTTCTACCATTTTAGGATGGATGAGAGGAAGGGTTTTAGTTTGACCATCCTTTTGATAAGTCAGGGGGCTTAATGTAATAGTATTGATAAATTTTTTTTAGAAAGAATGATGTTGAAATATTCTAACTTCAAAGGAGATGGGGTTGGTGAGGATGGTATATACTTATCAATGGTGGTGATGGGTTTGGGTGAATCGATCAGTTCTTTTGGTGGTATGAACTGAAGGCCAAATAGCTCACAGTTTTTTTAGGTTTTGATGGAAGGTAACTCATGAGGTCCATGCTCATAAAAACCTAGGACAAATACCTTCCAAGCACACTTGTGAAGGTATAATTTGGAAAATGTTGGTTTTTCAAGATAGGAGAAGTTAGAGGTGAATGGTTGGGTGGTAGAGGTAGTGGTAGAAGTAAGAAGTGGATGATCAAGTACCTCATAGATTAAGTTGGTTTGATGGTTGAGAGGCTTGAAAGGGATGATGGTTCTAATGTTGGGGTCATAACTAGAATCATGGGTAATATTCCCATACTTTTGAAGAATAGGGAAAGTATCCAAGTTTAAAAGATGATACTCCCCCAGTGAGAAATGTTGGAACGTGGGTTCCAAGGGGTCCTCTATGAGGATCTGAGAAGAAGGTATGGATGAGCTAGTTTAAGCTTAATCGATGGTAGGGGTGGAAGTGTTGTTGGTTGGTGGTGAGGTGGACGAGGGAGGAAAAAGAACATTATTAGGTCGATATGTCATGTTACATGATGTAAAAGGAGTAGGGTCAGATTTTATGGTAATAACTTGACCTTTGTGCTTAAATTTGATACATCAGTGTAAGGTAGATAGGACACAGCTCATGGAACATATTCAAGGATGTCCAAGTAAGATGTTTTTTTGGAACTCACCCTCTATAACATAAAATAGTTCTAGAATTATGTGAGGTCCCAAGTGGATGTGGAGGATGACTGTCCCCAAGGTAGTGGCCATAGTTTCATTAAAGGAGTGGAGGACCACTGTAATTTATGACATGATATTATTAGGCAATTAAAGTTGGTAATAAGCATGGGAGGAGATATGTTTAATTCTATATCCTCTATCAATCGTCACACTTTTGATGTGGGTTTGATTGATGTATGCAGTGATGAAGAAGGGAGGACCAAGATCTTCAAAGTGAATAGGAGGTATCTCTGAATCCTGGAAGGTGATGAAGGTAGAAAATTGAAGGACTCTGATAAAGGATGCAAGAGGTTGAGGATATTCTAGTTGAACCTCTATTGATTCCAGGGCCTCTATCAATTTTAGGGCCTCTATCAATGCTTGGTGATGATGGGGTAAGATGTTGATTAATTCATAACGGCTCATCTTCACTGGTGTCTGGTGAAGTTGTTTTAACACTACTCATTGAATGGATTCAAAAGGGTTGGAGGGATAGGCACCTAAAATGGATATTTTGCATTTTGGAGAAGGTGAAGGTAAAGGTGAGGGTGTGTGGTTTTAGTTGGAAGGTTGAGAGGTGTAAGGGTACATCCATGTTATGGACACTTTTGCTTTCCCCTTATCCTTTTGTTGGGCTTGAGATCGGGTAACCATATGGATAGTATGGATTAAGGGAGGTATTGGGATAGATGGTTGCTTTAGTTCCTCCTCACTTTCAAATGAGAGTGGAGGAGTAGATAAATGTTGGATGGGTTGAGTTGATGATTGGGTTGGTAATGGGCTCAAGGGAGGTTCATCTGATAATAGATCATCCTCATCCCATAAGATATGGACAAGTGTTTGGAGAGCTTTAAAATTCTCCATATTGTGTCCATGAGTCCTATGATATGATCAAATTAAATTGTCATTGAACCATGATGGTTTAGGATGTGAAGGGTTAAAAGTTTTGGTGGGTGGTAGGGTTAAGGAATAGGTTTGCAACAACATTTATAGAATGGTCAAATAAGATTCAATCAAAGGCATTGAGGGTGTTGGTTTTTTGGTTTTATGAGTGGGAGCCTTACTAAGAGTAGGCTTCACCACATAAATTATAGGTGGTGAAATGGTTTTGGTGGGTGGTTATGGTTGGGATTGTTTGGTTATGGTGGGTTTGGAGTGGATGATTTAGAGGTGGATGATGAGGGTTTGGTGATAGGTGGGAAGGTAGAGGTGGATAGGTTAATTAAAAATGATAGGGATTTTGATGATTTAGTGGAGGTAGGTATAGGTAGAGCAAAAATAGAAGGTTTACTAGATGAAGAATAGGTACTTATGGGAGGTTTCACCTTTTTGGTAAAAGGATGAGCTTGTGGGATGGTAGAAAGATGGGGTCCTAAGATAGAAGGTAAGTGTGAAGGAGGTGGTATAGGACTTATTTGATGTGGGAGTTTGGTTGGATCCACCTTATTAATTGGTTTGGTTGGGGTCTTATTTGGTAGACTAGAAGGGGTTAAGTCCAACTTCAAAGATGGGTGAGTAAGGCTTGGTGTAGGAAGTATTCCTAGATTCTTGATGGGTTTGGTTAGAGAGGCATAAGGTGTTTTGAAAATTTTAGATGGAGGTGGGTTGGATGGTTCTCCTATGGTTTTGGAAGGATAAGGGTTTGAGGTAAAGATAGGTTTGATGGTGGATGCAAGTGAGAGAAGGTTTAGGTTTGTTTTGGTAAGGGAGCCCAAGATGGTGCCAAAAGGTGGCTCTATCTAGGTTGGGTTGAAAAGTAAACTCTAGACTTTGGACTAATCTAGAAAAAGGCTTGTAAATGGGTTTGATCCATTGGTCATTTATTTTCAAATTTAAGCCCATAGGTTGAGGTGAGGGGATAGTTTCTTCATATATGTTCTTGGTGGAAGGTTCTAAGGTTTAAGTAAGGTGATCTCTTCTTTTGGGATGGTTCCTAAAGAGAGAATGAGACGTTCTAAGATAAGGGAGGAAGGTGTGATAGCCTCAAGTGAAGGGATGGAGATGGTTGTTTCCTTTATTTGGGTGTTCAAAGGTATGGAAGGTAATTCAACCACTTCAATAGGTAGAGTGGGTGAAGAGGTAGTTAAATAAATAGTTGCCTCCTTTGGTATTTCTATCAAAGGAGATGTGGATAGGTTCATGGTCTCATTGAGCAATAAAAGAGGGGAAAGGAATAGAGGGTGAGTCCACCAATTCAATAAGTGGAATGAGGGAAGGGGTAGATGAGGCAATGGTATCCTCAATGATAGGTTCACTAATAATGACATTAAATGTATGGATCTCATGAGCACGAGATGATTATAGTTTATTATCATCATAGTTGGTATAAGGGGCATGGTTGGGAAAAAGGTTTATGAAAGATGTCAAGGGACTGACTTTGGGGTGCATTGGGATTATCAAATAAAAATTATCCATTATCAATCATGTTTTGGACAATGGTATTAAAGTTATTTCACCTACTAACATCATGTCTAATGACACAATGGAAAGCACAAAGATCGTTCTCATTGTACCAACTAGGTGTAAGGTGAGAAGCATCAAATTATTGGGGAGGTTTTATCAGAGGAAGTTGTATAATGTTTTCTTTGAGTAATTTATCCAAAATTTAAGCCTAAGACTCCCATATCAGAGTATATTATTTTGGGAAACTTGGTTTTGGTTTTGGTTTTGTTGGTTAGAAGAATTAGAGGAATTGGTTGGGTTGGGTTGGTTGACAGTTGAAGAGAGAATGATTTTAAGGACAATCGTGTTTGTGGATGCCTTTGGTTTGGTATTGGGATGGTTAGATTGATTGGTAGTTTTGGTGGAGGAAGGTTCATTGGATTTAAATCTAGAATTTTTGTTTCGTAGTTTCAATTTCCCCTCATTAATGGCTTGGATTTCTAATGTACGTGCCATGGTGAAAGCCTCATCAAAAATCCTAAAAGTTTGAACCTAAAGAGTAGGGGAAATATGTTTAGCACAACCCCAAGATAAAATTTCAATCAATTCAGGTTGGGGTAAGGAGAAATAAACTTGGTTGGTAAGACCTCTCTATTTAGCTATGAAATTGATAATTGATTCATCATCAAATTGCCTAGTGGAGTAGAGGTCGGTAATAGAGACATTTTTAGATATATTGATTGAGAAATGATATAAAAAGACTTGGAAAAGTTGAAAAAAGGAAAATATGGAGTATTTAGTGAGAGCACTATACCAATCTAAGGATGGTCTAGATAAAGACATGGGGAAGGTACTAAGGAGAAGAGCATCATCATATGCAATTGAATAACAAGAATGGTGAAATGCTCTCAAGTGTTGTTGGGGGTCATCCTTGATTTAGAACTTGGAAAAATTGGGTAGTTCCTATTGAGGATGATAGGATCAGATAAGGATAGATGGATGGATAGGTTTGTTTCAGATTTGATCATAAGATAAAACGTTATGGGCCCCAGAGATAGATGACTATGGGTTAGTCAGTTTGTCCATTAACATTTTGAAAAAATCCATTTAAGGTTCGGAAGATCTATAATTGGATGGTAAGTTTGGTTGAGGTTGGGTGGAAGAAATATATGGATAACTGATGGAAGGTTGCGAGGATGCCACATATTGGTATGTGGTTAGTGGAGGTTGGGATGGTGCCACATAAGGGTTGATGGGCATAAAAGGTTAGGTAGAAGGTGCTATGTATCCTTGTGGATTAGGAACATATTCATAAGATGTCATGGGTATTTTTTGTGGGATCGATATGAGTTGATTTGGAGGTATGCATGGGTTGGTAGATGGTTGGGGTTGAGCTGTAACTCTTATGCTAATAGGTGGAAGAGTAGGAGGTATGGAAAACACCAAATTTTGAAGTGGGGTATAAATTGGTGGATTGGTAGTAATAATGGGAATGGTGGAAATAGGGGTAGAATATACCCCCATGGTGGATGAGGTATGGGAAACAAGAGGTAAGGTTGCTCTTATGTTAGAGGTGTTGGTTGGTATAGGGGGTGTTTGGCTATTGATTGGGATGTTGGATTGGGTTTGGGTGGTGGTAGTGGATGGGATATTGTTGGAAGAAGATGATTGGGTGATCAAAGGTTGAGTATAGGTAGAACCAATCATAAGATGGGGAGGCATACCATAAGGTGGATATGTGGGAGGAACTGAAGCAATGGGAGTGCAGTGAGCTAAGGTGTTGAGGTAATGTTGGAAGGCCATGGGGTTGTTATTAAGGAAGGTAGAAAAATTTGTATCACCCTCAATAACTATTTAAGGCATGGTCGGAGGGGGATAAATATGAAGAGAACTCTCAACATCAAAATTATACTCCATGGAAGTAGAGGAGGAGGAAGATGGTGGTTCTTGGTTGGTTTGATTCCTCAACTGTTGTCTAGTAAAGACCATGTGAGGAATAAAAAAGAAATGAAAAAAAGCTCATAACTCAAACATAAAGCAAGCAAAAGGAAAAGAATCCCAAGGCAATCAAAACATACATTAAAAATGCATTTAAAACTTAGGATTCTTTTTAGATTGCTTTTGGCTTATGCCTTAGAAAGTGTGAAGAAGAAATTTAGTTTATAGATCAAGTACTAAAGAGGAAATCTAAGGTTGGTTTCAGGTTATGTTTAGGTACTAAAAAATAATCTATATTAAATGTCAGTACGTGGATTGATATTGGGGCCTATCCCCTCACTTCACACACCATAGTGATAAGGGTGTCGAGTGATTATCCAAGATATACTAAATTTTAGAGTTTATACTCAACTAAAGAGTTGAGTTGGCTCTCCCCTTGGTAATGACCTCTAAGTAGGATTATCGAGAAAGGGTAAGGTTATTACTAGGTGATGAAATCCTAGTCGAGACTTGTCTCAAGTTTATTTTTATGTGTTGATTGATTATGTGGTTTGGTAAAGTGTGTGATAACAAGAGTAAAATTATAATTAATTACTTTGCTTTTAAGTTACTAGATGAACTAAAATAAGCAAGCACTAAATGTATGCAAGATTTATTTTAAGCCCAAATTTTTTTTAGATTCTTTTGCATGAGCAAAGAATAAAGGAAGAAAGGGGCACCTAGATGATGCTAGGGTCCCACCGGGCATGTCAAAATATTTCTCTTAATTTATGCTCATTTCTTAATTTTGGAAGAAGATAAGAAACTAGTAATAAGGGTGTGGTAGAAATACCTGGTTATTGATGCACACGTGATCCAGATGAATGTAGAGATATCATTTTTGTCTTGAAAGGAATAACTTGTAGATAAGAAATCAGTAATAAAATGGGTTGTTAGAAAAATAGTTAAGTGGAATACCTAGCGTGAGCTAGATCCAAGAAGCTTGAGCTTGCTAGGAGGCTATCAATCCACTCTTTGATGATAATTAAGTTATAAATGATAAAAGAAAGATGCTTGCATTAAATAACATAAAGAAACTAAAATGAAATATAAGAAGTAGATGAATGCTTCATAGAGAAAATGACTAAATATAGTAAAAGTAGGTCAATACTAGTGTTACAATGAATGGGGTTAGGTTCCAAAAATTGGGTAGGGGTTTGTGAATAAGCAACGACATAGAAAGTCAAATTTGGTTAGGGGTAAGGGTTAGAAATAACTTGGTATTATTTCATGCCACAGTGACTGTCGACAGTTAGGTAATCATCAACGGTTGGGGGTGACCATTAGGTTTGTGATAATTATCAATGGTTGTCTGTGTATTCTGAAAGTATTCAAAAAAATATTTTACAAGCTAGGTCAAAGGTCTGATAATGGTCTAGTAAAGATCTGGTCAGAAATGGGAGATTAGAAGATAGGTGCATAAGGGTCTAATGGGGTAGAAAGGTGAGAAACCAAAATAATAATGCTAAGTATAAATATACCTATTGCTTACTAAGTGGTTGATGGTTGATGGCTAGAGCAATTTCAATAAAGTAATAGTACTTTTGCCTCAAGATTAATTTTGATAGAGGTTCAGATCTCTATTGTTGTTAAATTACTGGAAGAAGACTAGGTGGCTAGAGAGATTGAATACCTATGTGTAAGAAAACTTGTGATGATCTATTTCACCTCCTACTCCCATCTTTTTATAGGCAAAGAGAGATGGAGGATAGAAGATTATTTAGTAGGTTGGCTTAATAATTTTTATGTTTGGGAGTTCATTAGCACCAGATAAGACAAACATATTTAATTATGCCTCATTAGCTTGCACACAACTAGTAATATGTTAGAAGGTTGAAGACTTGATCATCGATGGATAGGCTAATTATCGGTGGTTAAGCTGACCATTGACGATCAAGTATCTAGAGGCAAAGGGTCAAGGTGGGTTGAAAGAGGTTGGGTAATGGTTAGGTTAGTAAGTTATTGAGTTTAGTTAGCTAAGTAGTTAACTAAACCCAAGGTTCGATAAGTTAGTTAGTGGGTTGAGGAGGTTTAGGTGGTTCTTAAGGTATACTAAGGTATTTTGACATCTAGTATAGTTTTATAGTGTCTACAAGCTACCCAATAAATCCATAACTTCTATGACCTCTTTATGAGTAGACTTAATGAAAGGAAAAGTATCATCCATAAATTGGAGATGAGAGTAAGCAAATTATTTGGTTGTCAATTTAATCCCTTTAATCTTGTTCTCATTCCTAAGAGATATTACACATATTCTCAGTGCCTCTACCATTATAATGAAGAGATTGGGGGATAAAGGGTCACTTTTTCTGAGTCCCCTAGAGGAGGAGAAATACCCTTTTGGGGAACTGTTAATCATCACCAATAATTTTTAGGAGTAACAACTTCAAATCCATTTCCTCTATTCTGGGTTAAAACTAAAATTACCAAGAACTTCATTTAGAAAGGTCTAGTTGACTTTATCATAGGCCTTAAAAATGTCCATTTTAATCAACATGCCTTATCTCTTATTAGGCTATAGTGAATGTATGATTTTGTGGGCAATGACAATCCCATCTATGATTCATATCCACTTGATGAAACCTCCTTCTTCCTATGAGATAAGTTTGGGAAGAATTTTTTAGATTCGATTAGAAATGATTTTTGAGATGTTATTATAGATAGTGTTGTATAAATAGATTGGACAAAAGTCTTTAGCAGTCCTGCATTCTAATTTTTTTAGAATGAGGACCCAGAATGTGGGATTTATAACTTTAAAAATTCCTCAAGATTCCTTTGATTCCTCAATCACTCCCTTAATTTATTACCCTAAAAGGTCCCATAAATATTAGAATAAAATATCCAAAAAACCATCGGGCTTGGAACCCAGTCCCCTACCATTTCAAAGGTCAATTTCTTAGTTTCCTCCATGGAGATATCCTCCATCAAGGCTTGATTTTCTGAGTGAACAGTTGAGGTATCATTCTCTAAAAAGCTTCTTGGTCTTCCTATCTCTCTCTATTTTACTATTTTAGCATGTCTTCCCAGTAGCTCACTAAATAGTCTTTGATTTCCTTGTATTCTTCTGAACTAGTGCCTTTCAAGGTTTCTAATTTCCAAATGTAGTTATTATACCTTCTAACTTTACATGTTATATGGAAGAACTTGGTGTTCCTATCTCCCTCCTTTAGCGATCTAACCTTGGATTTTTGTTTCCAATAATTTTTTTCCTTTTCGTATAAGTCTTATAGATATCTTAAAATTTTCTCCTTTACCTCCATAAGTTCTTTGGAGTTGTGTCCCTCCATCCTATTTTCCTGTATCTCATTATTTCTTCTTTCCATCTCTATTTTTTCTTGGAAGATATTTTTGAAGATGAGATGATTCCATCTTTTCAAGGTAATTTTGAGCTCTTTCAATTTCTAAGAGAAAATGTACATCTTGGTCCTATATTTGTTGTTTGGGGATGTCTATTGTTGGGTCATGAAATCATCTAATTATGGATGTTCCAACCACATTTTCCTAACCCAAAAAGGGGTGGATACTCATCTTGCCTAAGATGCAGTACTATAAGCCAATCATCTGAACCAAAATTTTTGAGCACCTCTATTTCCATGATGTGACTATGTTCCATCTACTTTGTTGAAACCAAAAATCTATCTAGATGTTCAAGGATCAAGTCTTTCCCCATCCTTCTATTAATCCAAGTGAACCACCATTGCTTAGTTTTTAGGTCACATAATTTAACCTTTTCCATAAAATAATGGAGATATAGGTTGTTCTTGTCTTTCCCATTCCATCCCTTTTTATCTGAGGCATCCATTCTTGTATTAAAATCCCCCCTAATTATCCACAAGGTATTCTCTTCTAATTTTTTTTTATCCTCCAATAGTTTATAGGACAATTATCTTTCTCCCTTGTTTTGAGATATGCATATATTGATGAGAAAAAAAAAAGATCTATGCTCCATGAGAAAAATTTACTGATAATAAATTGATTATTGGATAGGGTAATTTATAGGCTAACTGAGTTATGATTCCATTCGAGAACCATGCCCCATACTATGCCTATAACATCCACCCTAGCTATTTCCCTTCCCAACAATCTAAACAATGCCTTGATATACTCTTTTAACCTTTCCAACTTGGTTTTTTATAGCATTACCACTTTAGGGTTATGCTATTTCATTAGATCCCTCAATGTTATCCTTTTGGAAGGGGCATCAAGACCTAGAAGTAGATCTTATCTTTGTCTGATTCATTGGAAAATATTCCAATGAATATCCTTTTAGCATAGGCCTTGATTTCATACTCACCATTTGGTTTCTAGTTTCTCGTAGTTCATGCATATACTTATTCCAAAGAGAGTTATACCCCTATGAATTTTTAGATTAGGATCCTACCATGTAACCTTTCTATGTTCTTAATTTTTGTAAGATCAAGCATGGATATTGGGTTCTTTTATGCCACCTGCATGCATGTTCTCCTGACACCATTTACTAGTTTTTGTAGTTGTTTTTTCCTTACCACTTTCATTAGGGCATTGATATTTATCTCCAACATCAAATATGAAGCTCCAACCACCATTTTATTGAAGGATGGTTTATGCAGGGAAGTAATTCCCCCTTGGAGGATTCATCTTGAAATCCACCAAGAAATCTAAGAGCCTAGTCTAAATCAAAACACATAAGAATGAAAATAATTATGAAAACCTTTAAACTCTAGTAGAGATCATTTATTTTCTCCTCCCTCTCAACTTTTTCAACTTTGATATTTTTAATTGTTCACTTGTAGTTATTCTCCAAACTTATAGGCTTTCTTGGTTTATTTTTTATGTGTGCATGAACACTATTTTTACAAATTAAAAATGAAAGTAGACCAAAATCAAAGAAAAAAAAATCATCGCATTCATAGAGTTAAAATACACATTCAAGTTTAAAAAAATTGATTTGGGTCATTTTGCATTGACCCTATCATCCATGATAATTTTCACTAGGAGCTGAGTCAAAACTAACCCAAGTTTTGATTTGAATTTGGGTAACAATCCATCAGTTGAAATGAAATTTAGTAAAAATCCCTTCCCTTAAAATCAAGAAAATGATTGTCATACTGATAATCATGTTGATCAAAGTGTTTATGACCAAGATAATACTATCCAATGGTTTAAAATAGATTAAGGAAAAGCCTATCTAGAACAATACCTCTGTTAAAATAAAGGTTAATTCATGTCATGTCTATCCTAAGTAAGCGATTCCACGTATGTTAAAAAGTCTCTACACACCTAGATTATAGACAAGACCAAGAGATCCATGACTAAGAAAAACCACTACTAGTTATCACATCAATCAATATGAACACCATACTAAAAGCCTTCATTTAGATCATGAAGCTACTGGCAAAGGAAAATCAACTTTAATAGAGTAGTCTTCTCAATACCCAAATAGAGTCATAATCAACCAACTTCTTAAAGTTGGCCAAATCATATTAACTTTGGTCTCAAATTTTGTGGCCAAATCATCCAATCCTCAAAAATCATCCAATTAGCAACAACAAATCCCACCTAATCAACAAAAACACATCTAATTTAGTCAACAACAACAACAACCCAATAATTTTAAATTTGGTAATAAGGTGTGCATACCCCTATATCCAATGCCAATTTACATTCATTTCCTAATCAACCTCCATTATTCCATAAACTTACAATGAACCTCCATTATTCCATCAACATACATCAAATCCTTCTCTAAATACTCCTTTTGATCACGAGTGGCAAGATATGAAACACACTCTTCAATGATTACAAATAGGGAACCAAAACACAATTAAAGTTTTAGGAGCTATGTTTGTATCCCTTCAATGAGAATATTTTGAAAGTCATCTTTCCACCTCATTTTTAAGTGCCAAAATTTGATAAATTAAAGGGAAAGGATATCCATGAGACCATCTTAAATATTTCTTCATGGTTTGTCAAGAAGTGGTGCATAATCACATATTCTTGCTAGAGTTATTTCCCCAAAGCTTGGGTGGCCAAGCATTGGAATGGTTCGTCAATGAATCCATCACTAAATTTGTAGACTTGTCAGAACATTTTATGAATCATTTTTCATATGGTAGAACATGAGTTGACATTTATGGACATTTTAAACTCCAAACAAAGAAATGGGGAAAATTTCTCATCCTTTTTATAATGATGGAAGAGTTTGGCTAGCTGATTTCCTCATTCATTTCCTGAAAAATAATTAGCATATTTTTTTGTGGAAAATCTTAATTATTAAAAAAGTGATGCCACCACATTTGATGAAATCATCCAAAAAGGACTCCAAATTGAAAAGGCTCTCATTAGTAAGGGTCTAATTAAAGTGTTATATAAATATAATTTGCATCAACCTCAGGTTAGTGCTCTAGAAATGTTTAAACAAGACATGTTCAAAACATCCAATCCACTCCAAAATTCACTCTTAAGAGACCAACCATCAATACTCCATATCGAAGGATGATCCTTTATCCTCTTGGAGAACAAATATAATCAGTTTCCTAATAGATTATTATGGCAAACATGATTGTATTTCCACCAATAAAACCTTTTAAATTGAGACAACCTAAGCCATAATGGTACAGGGATGATGAATAATGTGAGTATCATCATATTAAAGGTCATGATATTTATCGATGCATGCAATTCAAATATTAAATTTAAAATATATTAGATATTTATCATATTAAAGCTCAATAATTAGGTAGCCACATCACATAATCAAAATATAGGAATTTTTAAGGATCCATTCCCAAAACATAATCAACATAATCAATAATAGAAAAATCAAGATCACCACCAAGGTCAAAATAACTGCACCAATTGTGTAAACTATCACACTATTTCACATAAATATGATAATGTTGTGGCCAATATAAAAATTAATTCCTACAATTATCCTAACATAACTCAATGTGCTAGAGTCATTACCCCATGACCTTATACATCTTAATCCCATAACTTTGTCCAAGACTGAGAATTTTCTATTACTACTTGAAACCCAAAGGTCACAATTCAAGGGCCTTCCACTTTAAAATCCCATAATCAAATCCCAAACCATTCCATGTCTAAAATAAAACCATCCACATTTGTAACTAAAAATTAATATGACCTTATAGAATAATTGGAGAATACCCCCACACAAATTTCCATCTTGGGTCTATTACAGACATCCTCTATTCATAAAGACATCTTACACTAAACCCTACAACAATCAAAGGTCCCTATTAATATTTACCAATCACAATTTCAAGAAATTTTAGGACATTTATCCTCAAGTCAAAAAATCACATTTATTCACAATGATATTTTACCAAAGGGACCATCCCATAATTATCCTCTCTATAAAGAGGTGATTATTTCCAAACACAAAATTAAGTGGGTATTCATAGGCAATGGGTTAGCTTTGAAAATTTTTACACTCAATTTGATCATGTGCCTCAAGTATTCAGAATCATACATGAAATCAAACATCATTACCATCAAGGGATATGATAATGCTAAAAGATAATCATTTAGAACTATTTATCTATGTATCATTTTTGGTCCTTTCACACATCAAAACCTATTTCATGTCTTTGACATTGAGTTACAATATAACCTCCTCCTTGGTCATCCATGGATTCATGACATGCACATTGTTCCTTCCACTTTGCATCAATGTCTATAATTCCCACACTCTGATATAGAGGTCACAATCCTTGGTGATACATAGCCTTGTTAGTATTTTAAGATGATGGAAGTTAAAAATTTCCATATCCATCATTATATCATTAATAATATGCCCCTAAAAAGGATAAAAATGTGCTTCTAAGTATTAAATCATCATACATTCATTCGAATAATCTTCCTTCCACCTCTAAAAATCCCCATCCAAAAGCATATGCACACTTTACAATCAAAGATAAATGTTATGGAGAATATGAATTGAAAGATGTTCCATAATTCAAAAATTACACTATCCCTAAAAACCTATGGCATGCCTAACATGGAGTGACAAAAGAATTATTGATACATATAAGCTAGTTTATATTTCATTTTCTAAGAATGGTCTTCTCAGTAATGAATAATTAAAATATCTTGGCAATTCATGGTCATATGGTGATGGAATAGCTTCATTCTATGAAAAAAATAAATATCCTATCCCTAGAAAGATGTTTTAGAGGGTAAATTACAAGTGTACAAGCTTGGGAGCAAAGGAGTAGGGAATTATTGAGCCTATCGCATCTACTTAGCATAAAGGAAATCATGGCATCAGATAAAAACCACTCAGAGGGGACCCCTTGATCTTGAAAGTGATAAAACTATGATGAATAATGATGAATTTATTGATAACAACACAATATTTTTATAGCATTTATGATGAGCTTGCCTATATGAATATTTTTGATACCAACGCCATCCTTACCATCCATCTAGACCTCCCTTTTCCCGACCTCATAAACCGGTACTAACATGACCATGTACCTTTGAAATTTTTTCATAATGATGAAATAATTACATAATTATTGGGACTTAGAGAGATGATTTTTAATTTGGGGACAACAAGCAGGGATTTGAAATTAGTTTGGACCCTAATTCTTACTTTGGAGAGTAGGTGGATTTCCTTAGTCAAGAAAACAAATCAAAATTAATGTCCTCTGGTGAAAAATTCTTTGAGGTGTTATTAAACAATGAAAAAAAGTAAAAACAAAGATGTGTTCATTGGTGAAAACCTTTCATAGGTGATAATGAATGAGGAAATCCACTCTCTTTATTAAAAAGTGTGTTCCTATAAGTCCTTATATCATCTTCAGTTTAGATATTAGTCTTGAGGAACAACACACATTTGAACACTTGGTTCAAGAATCTCCATAGACATTCAATGAGTGGTATTTGCACAAAATGAATGAATCTGATTCTTCTTATATGGGTGAGCTCAATGAAAAAATTGGGTCACAATTAGATGAATACTATTAGTAACCTCCAACACCTACTTTATTAGAGGATGATTCCATGTTACTTATGGAATATACCATTGAGTCAACCTTGGTATAGGGGACAATCCATACATAATTAAGCTCGGTGCCTTCTCACTAAAGAGGAATGCGAGCCCATTATTTTTATCCTCAAATAATTCATTGATATATTTACATGGTCCTATTTTGACATGTTTGGACTAGATCCATCCTTGGTCATTCATCATATTGCAGTGCATCTAAATACCAAACCCATCAAGCATAAATTGTAAAAAATGCATATGTATTGCCATTTTGGTCAAGAAATAACTCAAAAAACTATTAGAATCTAAGTTCATTAGACATATTGATTATTCAAAGAGGACCTCTAACATTATTCTTGTTAACAAGAAATACTCAGGAATCTTCGTTTACATAGATTTCCATTATATTAATAAAGCTTGCCAAAAGGATGATTTTGCTTTGCCCACTATTGATAAGACAGTCAATTCTATATCCAGATATGAGATGCCATCACTTATGGATGTCTTTTAAAAATAAAACCAAATTAAGATAGCACCTAAGGATTAACATAAGACTGCATTCACCACCATATGGGGTATGTTTTATTATCAATTCATGATTTTTATCTTGAAGAATGTTTGTGTCACTTATTAGAGAGCTGTGATTGTTATCTTACACTACATGATGCATGATATTATGTGGATGATACCCTTGGAAAGTTAAAAATAAGAGTAGAACATTTGACAATTTTAGGTAGGATCTTTGAATGAATTCAAACATACAAGGTTAGATTGAATCCTAAGAAGTGTGTCTTTGGTGTCACATCTAGTAAGTTGTTGGGTTTCATTATCTCCAGGAGAGGTATTGAAGTAGACCCAACTAAGGTCAATGCCATAATAGAAATGCTTCCAACATCTAATCTAAAATAGTTGCATAGATTATAAGGAAAAATTCAAGTGATTCGCTAATTCATTTCACAACTTGTAGACTGTTGTCATCCCTTCACACACTTCCGAAAAAATAGAACTTCATTCCAATGGAACAAGGATTGTCAAGAGGCATTTTATTAGATAAAATCATATTTGGATAATAAACTAGTGTTGTCCCCTCCAACTCCAAACAAGCTGTTATTACTTTAAATATCATCTACTTGGCATGCCTTGGGGGCACTTTTGGCTCAACATGATGAAAATGGTTAAGAAAGAATAGTGTATTAATTGAGCAGGACATTGGTTGCCTATGAAAATTATTATAAATCTCTTGAAAAAACATGTTTAGCATTAGTTTTCACCTCCAAAAACTTGTGACGTTATATGTTCAACAATCATACCATTATCATTGTAAAATTTGATCTACTCAAGTATCTTATATCTAAAGTAATATTGATAGGGCATATGGCCAAATGGATTATGCTCTTAACTAAATTTGACTTTGAATACACTAATAAAAAATCTATTAAATGGTAGGTCTTTGTTGATCAATCAGTAGAAAATCTATTAGAAGATATATAACCATTAACTATTGGGTTTCTAAATGAGTTCATTTTCTCCAATAAATAATCAAAACAATGGAATCTCTATTTTGATGGGTCATTCACATCCTGGGGCTTAGGGGAAGGTGTTTTGTTTTTCAAACCATAAGGAGATCTTATCCCCAAGGGTTTTCACATAGAATTCCCATGTATAAATAATGTTGTAAAATATGAGGCCTTTCTTGCAAGAATTTGCATTTTCATCTAATGGGACATTAAACACTTGTTAGTATTCAGTGATTCATAATTAATTATCAATCAAGTAAATGATCAATATCAAACAAAAGATGAGAAACTCATTCCATAAAAAGTTATGGTAGATAGCCTTAATCAATATTTTGAGCACATATAGTTTGAGCAAGTACCAAGGGCCAATAACATGTCATCATATTCCATGGCTACTATTGGTTCACTTCTTGAAATGTCTTCAAACATCCATCAATATTAGTTCCTAATTGAACAACTCATCATCCCCGCATCTGATTATTCATAATATAAAATGTAATGTGAGATATTGATCTAGGTTCACCTTGGTATAAAAATATTTACATTTACCTTCATGATCACATCCTTACAAAATACTCATCACATAATCAAGACAAATACTTCATCCATAACACATCTCAATATACCTTACTTGGAGGCATACTCTATGATAGAGGCTATGATGGAACCCTATTTTATTGTTTAAATTTAGGAGAGCCTAATTTAACCATTAAATATGGGATTTATTGGACCCATACTAGTGGAGTGGTCCTTACTAATAAATTCCTTTGCACAGGATACTATTGGTCAACTTGAAAACCACTCCATGTGCATATGTTAAACAATATGTTACTTGTGAGAAGCATTGTGATCTGATTCATGTTTTGTCATAAGCATTATAGTTGATTACAACTCCTTAGCCATTTTTAACATGGGCACTCAATATCATAGGAAAGATATACCCCACTTCATCTGATGGTCATAAACACATCCTAACTACTATTGAGTATTTTATAAAGTGGGTTGACACAATCCCTCTCACTTATGTAACTGGGAAGTAGATATCTAAATTTATTTTTAATCATATCATTTATTAGTATGACATCCCAACCAATATAATTTTTAATCATATAAAGGGGATCCATTATACTTGACTCACCTATTTCATATGTATGTATATGTTCAATAGGAATGTATTGCTTAGGTGGTACTAATGTAGGGAAGCCTTTAGTTTTAGAATGTATCATTCTATAAAATTTGAAAGGTCCATCATCGACTGACATGGATAATAAGGTCTCCTCATGTATGCATTTTACACATCGAAGTCCAATTATATGTATCCAAGGTCTACCCAAAAGCAAATTATAATGTAAGGATTTAGATAAGACCTAATTAGTAGTTGAAAATTTTTTAGGTCCAAAGGTCAAATCCAATGTAATTTGTCCAATTGGAGGGCTATGTGAATTATCAAATCCTTTGATGTGCATAAAAGTGTTTTGAATAAGGATAATGTTGATACTTATGGTGGTTAAAAATTGCATGCTACAAATGTTTAGGCTTGATCTATTATCTATGAGCACTCTTTTGATACCTTTAAATTCTATTGTTAATTATATGAACAAAGGTAAATTTTGGTCAATAATATATTTGGATGGTAAGTATATTGGATCAAAGGTGATGATTTTGTTATTATTATTAAAATCTTTCATAATATCCATAAAATAAGCAAGCTCAATATCACTTGGAAATTGTCTCATGCAATGCTTTGTAGGATATACTTATAAATAGTAGATTATTTTAGGAGCTCAAGTATTGAAATATTAGCATGTGTATTGCTCAACTTGTCAACAATGTCATATTCCTTAGATTTTATTACAAGCCTTATTTTTGGTGGCACCTGTTGTATATTAATAGGTGTAAAGATGAGTTGAGAAACCTTACCTCTTCGAGTAGTAATAACATGGACCAAATAATCCAATATAAGTCATGTGTGAATAATAGGTGTGGGATGGTAGACATCATTCAAATAAGACATAGGTAGGACAAATTTTTGAGAAAAAGCATGTTGGCATCTATATATTAGCTATATAACATTACAAAATTAATTTTGAAAAGAGATTAATTATTGTGTTCACTTTAAAATCATCTCATTAATGGCACATGCTTATTTATAAGAATTGACAAGGTAAGTAATGTATAAAACCATATCAACTATGACATATTAGAATCCAAAATGGGTAATAAATTCATCCATGTTGCACTTATTTTTTGAAAATTAGGGATCACTAATAGAAAGCATCAGAAATCCTAAGTGATATAAGGTTTGATGTTTATAGATCAGGTTCACCAAATGTTTAACCCTAAAATGGATCTAGATTGGGGTTATATAAATTATTAAATGGGTATATATAAATGAAATAACACAAGGGTGATAATAAGATCTATAACAAGCCAATTTGATGCTAAACTAAGATATAAACATGCACTAAATTTATTATGCTAAGATAGTCTAAATATGGAAAGTAAAACTATGCTAAATATAGAAATGTGAAAGAAGTGAATTAATTAGCTTATTATATTAATAATGTAGTTCTTGATTTAGAACAATCTAAAATCAAGCAGGAAGGAGATTCTGAAACATTATCAAATTCTAGATTTGACACCTCTGGGTTTTTGGATAGTAACATCAGCCTAGGATAGTTGCATCGATGCTACTATCTAGGTTTTATGATAGTGTCCTATACATAATATCTAATAAAAAAGGATACAACCACCTGGATACTTGTAGGTTTTGCTTCATCTTCACTCTAGTGTATTTAGATCTAGGTTATAAACAATCTCTCCTTATGAAATGGTAAAACCCCAACTTTTCACCTTCAATGCAACCTTGGGAAAAAATGGGTTAGTGGGCACACAAAGTTGAGATAACCCTAATGAACCTAATGTCAAAGGATGATACCTATATAAATAATACTCTAAAGAGGTCCTCAAACTGATATAGTTCTCCCCTACGTGTTAGCTTATGTGTGAATCATATAATATGTGTAAAGCAAGTACAATAGTGACCTAGATTGTAACTTGGAAAATAGGGATCTTGGGATTCTTATTGAGTAATTTAGACCTATATATGTGTTATACCTATGATTGGTATGGAAATAGGGAAGATTTGATCAATTAAATGCTTGATAAAGTGCTTTTGAAAAATTGCCTTTGGTCTCTTTGGTAATTTTTTAGGTGAGGAATGAATGAGGGTTGATCTTGTATTCATATCAATACTTTTAGAGTAATAAATCTCATTAAATCACTTAGGCCAATCATTAAGATAAATTCCATTTATAAACTATATGATGTTAGGGCACTAGACACTTACCTCAGGATAAGACAATAACATCAACACTATTATCTATCTCAGACGTTAGTGTCTAGGGAATATGAGAGTAGGTACAAGTTTTAAACTTGCAGAGATAGAAGAGAAGTACATTTTAATCATTCTAGGCAAGATAGAAGGCATGGGTCATCAACATAATACTAGTTAGATTAAAAGATATAGGAAAAGGGGCATAAATATAAAGTAGATGCAAGACTTGTAGAAGTGGGAAAGGTAAAGAAATGAGAGTAACAACCAAGGTCTGAGTTTACTAAGTGTACAAGATTGAGGTGATATATAACCATAACATATCATCTACACCTAGATCAGTTTAATATTCTTTGTATCTACATGAATTCTTTCATGGTTAATGATGTATACCAAGTATTGTATTTATGTGATGTGTGTTCGAAACATTTTACATCATTATTTTTTCTTTGTGTATTTCATTGACTCACCCAATGGGAAATAAACATAAAATTGAAATAATGAAGAAATCACAATGGAACGGTTGATTTTACTCTATGTTTTAAAGTGGAATCTCTTTCGTATGATAGGGTATTTTTAGGTTTTTTGAGTAATTTTAACTCAAAATTAAAAAAATTATAGAACAAAAAAGAAATTGGAGCCTCTTTTCTAATCTCACATTCACATGCACCTTTACGATAAAACATTAATAAGTATTTTTATGACTTTGCACTTAATAATAATAATTAATTCAAAATAATTAATTAATTGGACCTAAAAAAATCACCTGATGCTTAACTTGGACCCACCACACTACTTGTAGTTTACTTGAGTTTGTTTGACATTACTTTACCTTACTAAAACTTCTTTAATTTATATGTTTTATATATTCTAGGAATTTTACAAAAGACATGGACATTGCATGATGAATTTGCATATTTTAATAATGTTAATTAATTATATAAAGAATTAATTTAGCTCACCAAAGCCAAGTCACTTAAATTGATCCCACATATATCAACTATCCCTTGTGATATACTTGATTTTTTCACCTTTCATACATTTGAGTTTTTCACTTTTGGGGGTTTTATACTTTAAGTCATTTTAGAAGTGAAAAAAATTTAGATTGACTTATAAAAATAAATTAATCCTAAAAGGATACATATGATTTAATATTAAGTCATTTAGAATTCAATTTGGATTAATAACCTTTTACTCATCTAATTTATATTAAATGCTAACGTGACCTTTCATGAAAATTTTATTTAGAGGTATTTGTGAGAAAACAAACCAATTTTTGATGAGTAGCGTCCTTAAGACAACCTAGCACACTGAATGACACCTACTAAGCTTGATCCATCTAGTGATATAACCAATAATGTCACTTTTCAACCTCTAACTATATATAACTCAATTTTAACATTAAATAAATTTGACGTTGATGTTAATTTGACTTGGAATGGACTGGCTAACATTGATGTTAAATATTATTTTTTTCACCTTTTAAATTTAGTTTAGACTCACAAAAATTAGCTTTGGGTGGTTTGATTTTTAATTTAATTCTACCTTAATGTTGAATCAAATTGATTCCAAAATTTGTCTTGACACTTAAAATAAATTTATCATTAAATTATTTTAGCACCAAATAAAAAAGTCAAATAAGATGAAACAAGTGCTAGATCAGATAAAAAAAGTAATGGATTGAACTAATGCCAAATATAGTGAACACCAAATTCAAGTAAATGCCAAATTCAAATAAATGCCAAATGAAAATAAACACTAGTTTAAACAAGTGCCAAATTAAACATATGCCAAATTGAACTAGTGCCAAATACAATAAGCACAAAATTCTATAAGTACCAAGTGCCACTAATGCCAAATGCTTGATGTCAATGTTAATTTTTTCCTTGTCACATTCATGAGCATATGTACCTAATAACATTAATAAATTATTTTTTGATTTTATTTGAAAACTTGACATGTTCAGTTGTCATAACCTTGAATGAAATTGAATTAATTTGAAGAGAATTAATAAGACTTAATATCAAAAATTTCTCAAATTTGGTTCTAACCCATGAACTTCTTTTCCTACATTTTTTCTATGTAGAATTTCCCATGTGGATCTATTTAGGCATGAAACTCTAAGTGAGTTTGTTAATCCTTGTCCATTGGGTAATAGAGATAGCATCCTCATTCTTCCATTTCTTGTTTTTCCTTGTCCTAAATTTACCTCCAATCACTTATTAGGAGTATAATTGGGGGTTTATCCTAAAGTTTAAAAATGGGGGATAATATCACCAAAAGTAAAATTTTAAAAATTGGCTTGCAACTTGTTTTGGCACAAGGTCTCTAAGATGCATGAGGTATTTTACACATGGTCATCCCAAGAATTGTTAAATATTAATATGTCATGTAATTAGACGAAGAAAAAGGAGACAAGGCAGGGCCCAAGCAGATCATCCATGAAACACATGAATGTATTTGGCTCATTAGTTAAGTAAAAAGGCATGACCAACCATTTGTATAGTCTTTCTTATCAGTTGAAAGTTGTCTTCCATGCATCTTAGGGATGGAATATAACTTGGTGTAACCTAACTTTAAGTTGATCTTGGTGAAGTATTTCATGCCTCAAAGCTAGTACAAGATTTTATCAATGTGTGATAATGGGTATCGATTCTTCATCATGATTTTATTGAGTGTAAAATAGTCTATTAAAATATGCCAAGACCCATCCTTCTTGGGTGCAAGGACTATTGGATTCCAACAAGGGGAATTATTAGGCATGATCTTACCCATATCAAGGATCTATTTTATTTGGAATCAAACTTTATCATTATTCCAAATTGCTTAGTGATAGAGAGGGATATTTGGAAGAGGGGATCCTAAAACCAAATCTACGTAGTGTTTTATTACATAGTGTGTTGGAAGACCTTTGGGATCTACAAAGACTTCATTTTGATGTTTTAATAAAATTTTGATCTATTATTGTGAGATTAGTTACATTATGTGCACAAAAATGTGTCTTTTTCTCACACAAATGTCTCAAGACTGACCATGAGCAACATGAAGATCCACATATATGAGATAAGTTTAGGATATTATTTGGTAGAGACCAAGGTGACTTTTATTATTGGAGCTGACTCTATGAGGTTTAGAAAGAGATATTTTACATGTATATTCCATTGATGTGGTTTGGATTTATATGTAGTATCTTGGTCATACAAATATAATTTTTATAATAAGCTATTGTATATCTCTCAATTATAATGTCATCAGTGAAAATGTCCTCCATAATCTTAACTTTATAGTGGAAGTTGCATTATAACTAAACTTGTATATCCCTTCCTTGTTTATCCCACCCAAAGGAGTATGAATTAAATTCACAACATGGAAAGGCCTAGATGCTAGGTTGTGCCTTGTATGATGATGTTATTATAACTTCCATTGGTAATGATTAGATGAATAAGCTAAAATTTCATAAAAAATTGGTGTGGAAGAGGTATTATCACTCCTCAAAGGTGTTTATGGTAATGACACTAGTTCATAAACTAGTGGCATTTTGATCAGTGTCATCCATCTACATGAGACTAGATGTAGTTTGCATAGCAAGGATTGTTTTGAGTAGAAATAAGATTCATCATGGGTGTGTGAGTGATTTCAATGACACCAATATCACTTAGATTATTATTACCTTTGTCTGAAGTAGAATGTGTAGGAGCCTTTGAGTTTTCTATAGCTTTTTAAACCTATTCTCATTTAAGAAAATATTTCATCTTCTATGTAGGAGGTTGATGTAACTGTTGTCATCAAATTGAGAACCCTAGGAAATTATATGAAGCTCATTGAATTTTATGCAACATTGGATCATGCTTAGAGCTTGTGGTAACTTGTAAGAGAGATGAGTCTCTAGGATTGAAAAGGGCTAGCTCCCTAGATATAACTTGATGTGCTTATGCTACTAAAACTACCTAACATGGGTGAAAAGGGAGAGAAAGATACATAAAGTGAACCTAAAATATGAGGTGATACACTAAGATTTGCTTCCATTCATATAATTAGGATTTGTATAATGAACTAAGATAATCAAACTAGCCTCACATCATTAATGGAGCTCCCTAACATGAATGTTTCTCATGAAGACAAATACTAACTCAGCAAATGAAGGAAAGTGAAGGGAAGGTTAGATATGACACTACCAAACTCATAAAAACTTAAAAATTATATTGTAGTACCATACACTTCGTGAAACCTATTAGGATAGAAGTCATTTACAACAACACATTCAAGGATTGCATGAAACAAGATGAACTCAATCTATACTTGACTTTCAAGATGGATCACTTCAACACAGTGAAAATAGACTTAGAGTATAACCAACTTACTTATAATTATCTTAAGTATAAATAAAGGTAAAATTTTGGTAGGGATTTACCATACCAAGATTTGGAATCTAAACAATGGACAAAAAGGCCCAATTTATAGAACTTAGAAGGAGAGAGAGAGAGAAAAGAAGTTGAAATGACACAAGGACATGTGTCAACAATTGAAAATAAGATAAAATTTCATGTGGAGGAGAGGTGAGGTGATATATTCTAGGTCATGAAGGTGTACTTGTCCACACAAGTCATTAAAATAGTGAAAAATTGCATAAAATTACCATTTTGGCAAAAGAAACTACCCACTTGAGTTGCCTTCCAAAACTACCCCTATCCCTATATATGGTTAAGTATGATGATTGATATAAGCAATAGGGGTGAAAAAAGGTCCCCACATGCATTTTATTGATCCTTGACCATCCCTATTCTTGTGGACATGTAAAATCATCATTGACAGTTTCAAAAGGGCTCTTTTCCATGTACCTTCTCCACTTGGTATTCAAAACTCCTCAAAAATACAAACTAATATATACAATGGATTATATGACACCTTTAGGGACACCTCATATGCTTGGATTCATCAAATACATCATAAAAATCCACTAAAATTGAGTTACCATACCCTTCACTATGTCATTCTAGATGCCAATTTAGATAGGTTGAAGTTAGAGACCTAGTAGAGGCACTTATGTGTATTTTCAAGCTCTCAAAATGTATTGAGAGTTTGTTAAAGTCCAAAGTTACCCTCCCAAATGGTTGATATCCTTTGATCATCTTTAAGACCTAAAAAACATAAGAAAATGTCAAAGAAAACTAATTTTTGATCCATATATATGGATTATATACAATCTAATTCCATGGATCTAATACCCATGAAGTTTTAAACAACTTATATTTTATACTCATGGTCCAATTAATCCATTTAGATGCACTTTTGGCTTGATTTCCACCATCAGGTCAGGAATCAAAATTCGCAAGGGTTTTTTGAGTGATATAGACTCTTAACATTTGCTCATAAATAAAAGACATTGGAGTCCTTTATAAATGCCACTGAGGGATTCTTAGTAATCCTAATTAACTCCTCTAAATATCTCTAGATCCAATGTAAAGGCTTATGAAATTTCTAAGCTCTTTAAGTTGCCCTTTGAGCTCCATTTCTTGCATTTGAGAGGTTTGTGCCTGTTTTCAAGCCTATCATGGCTTCTTGGGGAATTAAACTACAAAAATAAGGTTCAAAAACTTCTTTATATTCCCCAAGAACATTCTCCAAGAATTATAATGGTTCTCCAAGAGATCGGAATGAAGAATGACCCTATTTTGAAGCTAGGCTTAGATCTTGTCAATAGGTCTGCCTATACCTTTCAACTCCATCTAATATTTCAATGGATTCATTTTCCCCTTTATGGCTTGAAAATATATAATATTATTTGACACACATGGAACAATACATTAGAGGACTTTCTAAAATCTAGAATCAAGAATGACCCTCTATTTGGCATTAAACCCATTGCTTGTACAACGGGATACACTTGCAAACCTAGTAGATCCAAATATCTTGTATGGTTTAAAACCATAAAATAAATTTTTAATTATGGTACTATATTTTATTTAACTCACCAAATCTTCTTGGAAACCTTCCTTCACTTTTGGTGTGTGGTTTTGACCATTTTCCCCAATTTTACAAGGTCCATGCAAGGGAAAAGTGACCCCTATTTGAGACAAAATAGGGGGAAAATCCATTGTTATTATAAAACAAAAAATATTTTAGATGATACTATGGTTCATTAGTATTACCTCCACCAATTTTTAGCTCTTGACTCTGAGAGATGACCCTCTAACTGATTTAAAACTCAAGACTGAGTTTTTTAAGAAATTACCTACAGGGTTAGAGAGAGAAGGACTGTGTTTTTATGATTTATTGCCTCCAAAGGATATAAACCAATACTATACATTTTTTTTTAAGTTACACTCATTCAATGAAGGTATTCCAACCTTTCCTTACTCCCTTGACCTATCTTTTGGAGCTTGGCTTGTATGTTGCTTTACTAGGCATGTATACAAACCTTATTGTATGGAACCATCCTATTTAGATTAAAACCTTATAATTTGATTTTATGGATAATTAAGAGTGTTTCCAAGCTTAAACCACATTTACTTATGACCTCTAACATCCCTTATCCACCTAATCCCCTTTTCCCTCACAAACTACCTGTATATTGCTTAAGGAAGGTACCCCTGTTCTGAGATAGAATAGGGGATGTTTTCATAAAAAATATAGGGGATATATAATATTATAATATTTACCTAGGTTATCCAAACAAAAATTTTGTTCTTTATCAGGTCATTTGACCCTTCAAATACCTCAATCTTCAAGATAGGCTCCTTGAAATGTAACTGTTCAGGATTGTTTGAGAATGACTGAGTTTTACTTGAAGGGCACCCTTATTTACATTGTTTGTATAGGTTAGGTATTTGAAATATATCATGGGAGATCCTATAATAATTCATTATTATAATTACATACCTGGGACTCATGCAATATTGCTCTAGATAATTTACCAAACCATGCTCTTTGCTCACTGTCTGACCTGTAGGTGCATATTAGGAACTTGAAAATTGTTTGTAGGTGATTTGATCATTATTGAACGGTAAAAAAGTAAAAAAACACTTTATTATTTTTTAAATCTTGAAATAAGGTCAAAAAATTAACTTTATACTTCATACACCTCATCCTTCACACAACCATTTAACAGGATTATGTTTCTTGCACCCAGGGCCTACCTGTAGGCCTTCATGTGAGAAAATGGTTTAAAAAGTATATAATTTATTTGAGTTATCCCTATATCACATATTTTATTCATTAAATCTGACTACATTCTCCACTTCAGCTTAAAAACTTCACTTTACCTTGACTGAGATAAAACTCAAAACTAGGCTATAAGTGCCTATTTTCTTGGGCCTGTAGGTTAGTGAGGATGAGTTTAGAGCATGTTAATCTTGTCTATGGACTTGTTTATATTTTATATATTATTATATCATTCATATTATGACTTATTTAATTCTTATGAACCCTCAAAACCATCTCCTTATGCCAATCATTGAAACACTACCTCCACTACCTCTCTGCCTTGTGTACGGACAGGGGATGGCCAAGAAAGGCCATTTGATGAAATCACTTATTTTAACATGATAAATAAGATTAGATTTGATTTTTATAGTGTCTTTAATTATTTAATATTTCAATAATAGGTCTAGGACTAGTCAAGTGTCTTTTAGGGCAAGTGCTCATCAGGAATCCTATAGATATCATTGTCTAATTTCAATGATTTATTGGCTATTTAGAGGGGATCAAAATTCACCTTCCACTTACTCTTTAGCTCCCAAATTTGGAATAGTTGTCCTATTTATATATAAATAAAAATAAAAAATAATAATTTTTTTTAGATCATCCTTTATCATATCAAACAATAATACATAAAAACCTTAGGACCTCTATTTTCTGCCTTTGGGGACTGAGGGCCTAAACACAGTCCACCCATCTTCTTGAAACTTTAAATGATATTTTTAATCCTATTCATCAATTTTGAATCAATCCAAACTTCATAAAAATTAATTATATACATATCCAAGGCTTGAAACCATTATCAAGGCTACTATCTAGGTATGATGACATCATAAGGCTGCTGTAGATGCCAATTTTTGATATAAGGCATTGAGAATACAATTGGATGTTGCCATGTTGACTTATATGCCTTATAAAGATAAAAATTAAATTTAAAAATGAAAATATACAATTATGACACCTTAAGAGTAACCTTACAACAATTTAAATGGCACCTTTAAGTGAAAATACCTTTGTGAGAGCTGACAGTCATGGAAAGCGTGGTTTTAAGAGCATTGTTTGGTCATTTTATGAGTTGTAAACTTTTTAAAACACCATTAAATACATATTAATGGATCCAAAATCTTGAAAACATATCTCATTCCTACATCCAATGTGGAAAATCCCCTCTATAAAGGTTGAGATAACTGTAATAGTAGAGAGACCAATTTAGGAGCATTTACAAGCCTAAAAGCAGTTTTCTTGGACACTTGAAATATAAAAATCTAAGAGTACCATGGTAATGTCTTGGAAATCATGGGTAAACTCATATAACACACAAAACCATCAAACCAAATCAAGAAAACCTAAAATAGATACAAATAGTGATCCCCTCATGGATGCAAGTACATAAAAGGCTACCTGGAGTATTAGCATTTGTTCATAGAGTATAATGCACCATTATGAAACTTATTACCATAAATTTGAATTTTAATAAGATTAATATCCACCACCAAGACCATTATTCCTTACTTCACTTGTACGGCCCATAGTGAATGCTTAATTTTGCCCTTCCTTGGCTTGTTAATGGAAAATGAAGGAAAAAGAGTTGCAGATGCAAAATTTTGAATTATTATTGAAAAAAAGAATTTAAATGAGATTAGGGAGATTCAAGGACACCCTTACCACATATATTAGAAACACTTCATCCAACCTAATGTTTATACATATATTAAACATTAGGTTGGATGCATATATTACATATTTATACATAAAATGCAAGAAACTAGTTACAACTATTGGTGGTTATAAAGAGAACATTACAAGTTTCATTTTCTTCCTACACACTTGTTAAAATTATTGAAAGTGTGCGATAATTGACATAATTAGTTAGACAATTAATTTGAGGGATTATTTGACAAGTCACATAGTTGAGAAGGCAAATCTATAAATCCACATAGATGTGGTGTGATGACAAGCTCTGCATGGGGTGTTCAAGATGTGGAAAATGTTTTACTAAGAGTAAGAGGATCTACATGAAAGTGAAGTGTTGGGTTGAGATGTGGCGGTGTGCAAGGGTTTTACTAGGTGAAATAGGATCTACATATAAGTGTAATAATACTTGTGTGCATGTGCAAAGAATGCACTATGAAGGACTCCAAGCTAAGTTGTGTAGAATATGTGTAAGTTTGGAAAGGACAAGTGTACATAGTTATGTAGCTACACACATAGAACTGATGTGAAATTTCAAAAATCATCAACAATACCTCTAAATACATCTTAACATGACCCCTTATGACATGCAAACATCATATAATGATAACACCCCAATGGTGCATTGTAAGTTAGCTTAAATTCACATATAAATTTATTATAATGTTGTGTATTAAAATCGTGTGTTCTAAATACATCCCAACATCGCCCTCTAGATATGCCTCTATCATGCGACTTTAAATCCAACTTGAGGGTCTTAGTTTTGATAAATAAAATCCTATGTGAATTTTAAGGTGATTTTAGAGGGTGACTTTAATTGGTCTAAATGTTGAAGTGTGTATGTGAATTTGTGTGTGAGTATTCTCTTATCTCTCACTATCTCTGAGAGATGCAAGGTTTGTAATTTTTTTTGTACATCTAAAACTCTCAAAAATGTCAAAAATCAATCTAGAAGGCCAAAAAACTACAAAATGACAAATGTTTTTTCCAAAATAGATGCTAGATGTAAAAATTACACCCAAATAATCTTATGTTCAATAGTGAAAATATGAAAATGACTAAATACTAACCCGCTTGGATTTTGAATAATTATATTCTAAACACTTACTCATATAGCTATATAATTGATTTTAGAAGACCCAAAATGGCCCTACTTTATTATTTTTATTAAAATAAACATTTAAGTATAAGTTTACATTTACTTTTTATTTTTTTTTACATTTTATGCTAAAAGAATATAAAATGTAAAATGTAGTAAAAATTAAATATAAACTTACATTTAAATGTTTATTTTACTAAATATACAACTTGTACAAACATACAAAATACTATGAAATGTAGTGTAAAGGGTGTGAGTTGTATGCACTACATAGGGTACACACCCTTTGCAATAAAAAGGGCATAAAACCTTTTTGGAGGGGCATGCAATCCTTTTAAAGGGTGTGTTCCATTTTTAAAGGGTATGCACCCTTTTAAAAAGGTGTGCACCCTTTACACTAATAGGGAAATTACTCTTTATTCTATATTTTTTAAGATTTTGTTCATTTCCTTCAAAAATATAGCAAAAAATGGCATGAACCATTTTAATTACATAAGGCACACAAAATTTAGGCTTGGTAATCAAATCCAATTCAAATTTAGGCTTGTAATCATCCTTCAAATGACATGCACCCTTTTTAAAAGGGCAATTACTATTTTTAAGTCACGACTTTTTTTTTCTAAAGTGGCACTTTTGGGTCTGCCATCTTTGTGTATCCACCTTGCCATCACCAATCCCAATATCGGGATCCATGCTTATTATAGATGCCTATTTCTAGAACTCCCACCCACTAGACTCAATTTAAACCCTTAAAATCTCATCTCATCATTATTATATAAATGAAATTATAACACATTCATAACCCCTATTACCAACACATAAACCAAGCTCATCATGATACATATATGGTATGAAGAGATATAACCCAAAACATAATAACCAAATGCTTATTTATCTAAAAAATAATCATATATTTACTTTTTTGTGATCTAATATGAAATAATCAAAGGCCACATGAAACATAACATGATCCCTTATCATATGAGATAACTCAATTAATGGGTCTAGCCCTGATTAATATTTAACCATTGGCTTAAGTAAAGGTTAAACTAGGTGGGGCACTACATACTTCCCCCTTTAGGAAACTTCATATTTGAATTTTAATTATCACAATGAGCTTGCACTTAGTTTCATTTATTTATCATCCAATATTAATGCATTTCTTGAAAGCAACAATATAACATCATCCAACAAATTCCAATAGTAGTGAGAGTAAAACCAATACATGTTATTTCTAAACAACAAGAATAATTGAAAATATAAAATTAAGGATGCATATCATACATATAAACATCATACTACATTATTAAATCATTATCACAATTTATTTGAGAAAAGTGATGGCTATGAGAATTCATTAAAATTAAACATCAACTACCATCATGGATTCAACCATGTAATAGCATTGGCATTCACAAAAACTAGCATTAGCAATAATCAACATCATCAATAAATAACATCAATAAAAAATATAATATATATAAGCTTAACTCCATCCCTCACCGTGACAGAGGTCTCAATGTGCGCTATTGCATAGAGCTCATATCTTGTAATTCAAACATTAAAGCATACGTAAGTAGGAATATATCACAATGGTACATCTCAATATTAAGAATCACATGAATGTATCCATTTTCACATAATCAACCATATACAAATAAGCATTCATTAGGAGATGCATTTTTAGTTTAAGCAAATGATTGCACATAAATTTTCACCCAAGCCATTGATATGTCTAGCACAACAAGAGGCAACAAAGCAATCATTTATCTCACACATGGGAAATGTCATTATTTAATTTACCATAAGTCAAACATCCATAACACATGGTAAATTTTGATTAAAAAACAATAGTCTATCATTATTATAACCAAATAATATAAAGCAAAAATCAATTATACATTTGAAATTACAATAAGAAAGAAATAATCCATCATTATTGTAATCAAATAATATAAATCAAATATACATCACACGTAGAGAATTAAAAAAAACTAATTCAACATTAATTATTACATTTAAATCATGGGAGATTAAACATCCATATCACACATGGGAAATTACATTAATAAATTTACCATAAAATAAACATCCCTCACATATGGGAAATTGCAACAAATCATTCAACATAGAGCCAAGATACATATAAATCATGGGAAATTACAAAAACTAATATATAAACCATCCATATCACATGTAGGAAATTTAAATAGTATAATTATAGCTTTCAATATGTATGCAATGTTGGTTGGATCAACCAATCACACTCCAAAACTGCTCATTTTTATTTAATCAACATACACAATACCATAAATAATTTACTTCTAAAACATAAATAATATTAATACATGGATCAACCATCCACATAAATCAAAATGCATAAGAAATTTATATCCCAATGGATCATCACTTTCAAAATACACCTTTAATAATAGTTGTCACACATTCAAGAGCAACATGCACATACACAATCATGAGTAGTTTTCACCCAAAGGTCATGTTGTGTCCAAGATAACAATACATCATAAACCAAACATGATTTATCAATATCATACAAAGATATTAACCAAGTAGTTAAATAACCATAATATTTTAGTGCATGGTATGGTAACAACCATACTCATTCATAGCACAACAATGAAAATACGTTCATCAAATAATAGTAGAGAAGGTCAAACACACTTTATATCAAATATTATCAACAAATCACCCTCAATCACCATGGGAACTAAACTACACATAATAAAATCATACTTGAATTTTCCACCAAACATTTTATTTTTGATGTCCACATCAAAGAGAAGATCAACAAATCACCTTCAATTATCATGGAAACTAAATTTCAACAAGATAATCATACTTGAATGTTGTATCAAGCATTGATCCACATCAAAGTGTCAATCCATATGGGAATTCCACCACATATAGTGTTATAATGGTTGTGAAAAACAAGAAAAACCATGTAAATGAATTCTCCCACAAAGCTTCAATGGGTCACCCAAGTAATAAAAATCACATGGTACCATTTTCTTCTTCTTGTCAGAACAATAAGACTCATTTCCCATTCTCAAATGGGGATCTCACACAAACACATTTTGTCAAGTTTTGAATATTGGAATGACATTTAAAATAATTTAATTCAAGATTAAATAATATATTTAAACAATGGTAGGGTAATTAAATTAACCCACACATTATTATTTCCCATAAAGGGATCATCACCATGATAAAAATCTATTCACAATTTTGCTATCTTACTATCTATAAGAGAGCCTTAACTATCTTGATAACACTAAAATATCATACAAACATCCCTATTTTAGTTACATTCATCCATATTTATATTACAAGTTCCTATCAGACCTATCCCTATAGTCTCTAGTCTTTTAGGACAAGTTTGTGTTAGGTTGAATAGGGCCGCACTATGGTCTTGTCCATTAGCATGACCTTGTCCCCTATGGTCTAAAAATCACTTTTATGAATTGACACATTTCATAATAACTCTACCATGAATTTTTTAGATTTGGATAGTGAAAATATTCTAAATATTCTCCTATTTAAGCACATCAAGGCCACTCATTACACCCATGAATACTTTACTTGGCAATTCTATTGCACACTGAGCAAAAGAACACTATTTCTTCTAATTTTAATTATATTTAATTATAATAGTCATAATCCAATTCTAAATATTATTTATTTCATGTCAAGGGCATCCATTGTTAATCATATCAATAAATATTCTATCTCTAGTAATATAGTTACATAATCATGAATCACACAATCACCTTAGGAGGGAAAACTACATTAGTCTGAGGCCCATTTAGGATATGTAAGCAGGGATCAGTTACATAGGGTTTTTGAGGCCAACTCAACTATTCCCAATTTTTCATTTGATCTCTATCTTTTTTATTGTATAGGAACTAAGGTTTTTATCTTACAAGTCCTATGCATATGACATTATCACATAAATTAATTAAAAAACTATCGCATAAAATCAAACAAAAAAATTAGGCTCATAATTAAATAATATGTAGCTACTATCAAAAAAAAATTACAATGGGACCCTGTCTTCCTCCTTCAAACTTGTCCCAATGCACGATCAATTACTGCTTTCGATCACGACACAATTCACAGGTCCTACCAAGCTATTCTCTATCATAGTTAGCCTACATAGTCAGTAAAGTGCATATTTTAGGGAGGTTTATGCATCCTTATGTGCATTTACTATTTATTAATTTCCTAATTTTATAAAATTATCTTGGGATTTAGGTGTTGTAGGTTGAGACCATATCTTCCTTCTTATGGCAGGAGGTGTTTTTTATTCTGTAGGCCAAAATATATCTTTTCCTTATAGATTAGTCCTTATTTGACTCTCTCAAGATTTGAAAGGGACTTGATTCACTTCGATGTAAGATTCACTTCGATGTAAGATAGTCTTCTTAAACAGATCTTTGTTGGGTCTTGTCCTAATCTTGGGATGTAGACTCTCCTCCCTAGATGGTCCTATCTAGGATGAGTCAGATGTTTTTTATGTCTAGTTTTAGATCTCTTCCAATTAGTCTAAGGATACGACTTCCCCACTAATGAAAAAATCCTTTCCCTTTAGGTCTTGGGCCTGGATGGATTCTCCTGAATGGTGGTTTGAGCCTTCCCCTGTTTGGAGTTATTCAGGTAAAGACTCAAAGATTGCCAAGGCCATTGCTATTATAGATTTGAAAAGAATGGAGCTCATTGGTATTAAATGAATCCACATTGTTGTTCTCCAAACATGTGAGGATAATAGAGGTTTTTAACTTGTTTTATCTTTATGTGCAGGCTCATGCACTATTTTGGAGTTATTTTTGGGTTGGGAGCTCCTGTAGGAACCTTATTAAAACCCTTATTTGGCCAGTTTTAGGATTCTAGGTTAATGGGGATGATAGAGGATTCGTCACAAGGTTATATGGAGTATGGTATAATATTGTTGAGCCATTTTTATGGGTTATGGTTTCAATGAGTGGGTATGTAAGCTCACTATTTCTCTTAGGGTTTGCAAAGGATATGCAAAAACTTTGTTGAAGACTAGATCTATGGGGGACTGTATTCAGTTTTGATTATGGTGGATAAATGAAACTAAACCAAACTTTGTATTATTATAGTGAATTATAGAGGATTACACCCTCATCTCTTCTAGGTTTTGAGATTTTCCCTAGAATATATATGTATTATTCATGTTTGGCTAAAAAGGCCTATTTTGTTTCAATATGCGACCAAATTGCTGAGGATGACTTGGATAGTTCTTTGCTATGATTTAGCTATTATTGGGCTCAGTGGGATGGAAAGATCACTTATTGTGCTTAAATTGTTTAGAGGATGTGCAGATGTCCTAAGAGATAGAATACTAGAAAAAGAAATTCTACTCCTGGTGGGCTCTTGTTCTGTAGTAGAAGTTTTAGGGAAGTTTTGATAAAATGCATCCATTATTTGAGTTTCATTTGGAAGTAACCTCCTTGTTTATACTAAGGTTGTGGGAACCTTAAAACACTCTTGGTGTTATGGTTTCAGGATCCTTAAAACCCTCTTGTTGTTTGAGCTAATAAGGTTGTGGGATCCTTTAAACCCTCTAGCTATGCTTGTTTGGTTGTGGGAACAATAAAACCCTCTTGTTGTGGCTTGTAAATGTTGTGGGATCCTCAAAAACCTCTTGGTTGTGGGTCCATCATTCCAAACCTTCTCTTTGGTTATGGGTTCAATAATCAAAACTCTCACTTGTTTAGTTCATAACTCTAAATTTAAAAGCATTTAACCCATCATATAAAAAACATTTAAATTTTAATAGTTTATTTTTATTTGTTTATATTTTATTCAAATTAAAATAAGGTTTAAACATTCTAGTGAACTTATTATTTTTATAACATTGCTTGCTTAATTTTTGTGTGGTATAGGGTTTTAATATAATTTTATAAAAAATAAGAAATTCCTTATTCCTTGCACATTTTTTTTGATTTTATTTTCTCTTTATTTTCATTTACTTTTTCTTGTCTTAGAAACTATTTTATGGTAGTTTTCAAACTACTTAGTGGCTATCATGAGGGGCTATGCGGTATTTTTTTACAAACATCAGGGTGTGAGGGGTTTAACCTAATACTCATAGCCATATTTTAATACCAAATATGGAGTTAAATTTTCATGTACCTCATAGTATATTAAAAATGCCTAGGGTCCTTTATTTATACCATAAGAAGCCTCTTTTAGCCGTTTGATTTGTGGTGCACCTAAGAGAAGCGTATCACCCAAAGAAGTTGTTCTTAACATACCCTTAGAAATAGGGTTACTGGTTTAACAACATGGTTCTACCTCCTCCTTGGTCATCCATGGATTCATGACATGCACGTCATTCCTTCCACTTTGCATCAATGTCTATAATTCCCATACTATGGTATAGAGGTCACAATCCTGGGTGATACATAACCTTATCAATATTATAAGATGTTGGAAGCTAAACATCACCATGTCCATCATTATCCCATTAATTATATGCCCCTAAAAATGATAAAAATATGCTTCTAAGTCCTAAATCATCATACATACATTCATTCAAACAATCTTCCTTCCACTTCCAACAATACGCATCCAAAAGCATATGCACACTTTATAATCAAAGATAAAGGTTGTGAAGAATATGAATTGAAATATGCTTTCCATATTTCAAAACTTACACTATCCCAAAAACCCATGGTATGCCTAATATGGGGTGGAAAAATATTTACTAATCCATATAAGGTAGATTATATTTCATTTGCCAAGAATGGTCTTCTCAATAACTAATAGTTAAAATATCTTGTCAATTCATGGTTATATGGTGATGTACAAGCTTCATGCTATGAAAATAATAAATATCCTATCCATATCAAGATGTTTGAAAGGGTGAATTATAATTGTATGATCTTAAGAGCAAAATAAAAGGGAATTCTTGAGCTTATCACATCTACTTAGCATGAAGGAAATTATGGCATCAAATACAAACCACTCAGAGGGGACTCCCCTGATCTTGAAAGTGATAAAACTATGATGAATAATGCTAAGTCATTTTATATCATCTATGATGATCTTACCTATACTAATATTTTTGATACCAATGACATCCTTACCATCCATCTAGACCTCCCTTATCCTGATCTCATAAGCTAGGACCAACATGACCATGTACCTTTTGATTTTTTTCATAATGATGAAGCAATTATAAAATTATTGGGACTTAGAGATGATTTTGCACTTGGGGACCAAAATTAGGGATTTGAAATAAATTTGGACCCTACTACCTATTTTGGAGAGAATGTGGATTTCTTTAGTCAAGAAAACAAATAAAAATAAAAATTAATGTCCTCTGGTAAAAGTGTTATTAAATAGTGAAAAAAGTAAAAATAAAGGCACGTTCATTGGTAAGAACCTTTCTGAGGTGATAATGAATGAGGAAATTCACTCTCTTCATCAAAAATCATGGTTTTATAAGTCCCTACATCATCTTTAGTTCATATGTCAGTCTTTAGGAGCAACACACATTTGAGCACTTGGTTCAAGAATATCCACAGACATTTAATGAGTGGCCATTTCATGAAATGAATGACTCTAGTTCTTATTATAAGGGTGAGATCAATGAAAAATTTGGGTCATAATTAGATGAATATTGTTAGTTCCATTTAGTACCTACTTTGTTTGAGGATGGTTCCATGTTACTTATGGAATATACCATTGAGGTCAACCTTGGTACATAGGATAATACATACAAAATTAAGCTTGATGCCTCTCTCACTGAAGAGGAATGTGAGCCCATTATTTTTATCCTAAAATAATTCATTGATATCTTTGCATGGTCCTATTACAACATGCCTATATTAGATCTATCCTTAGTCATTCATCATCTTGCAGTGTATCTAGACACCAAACCCGTCAAGCAAAAATTATAAAAAATGCATAAGTGTATTGCCATTTTGGTCAAGAAAGAACTCATAAAACTATTGGAAGCCAAGTTAATTAGACATATTTATTATTCAAAGTGGATCTCCAAAATTATTCCTATAAACAAGAAACCCTCAGGAATCCACATTTACATTGATTTCTATGATATAAACAAAGCTTGCCCAAAGGATGATTTTAATTTGCCCACTATTGATATGATAGTCAATTATATAGCTGGGATGAGATGTTATCACTTATGGAGGTCTTATCAAGCTACAACCAATTCAAGATAGCACCTGAGGATCAACATAAAACTACATTCACCACCTATGGGGAACATTTTATTATTAGGTCATGCCTTTGTCCTAAAGAATGTTTGTGCCACTTATCATAGAGCCATGACTATTATCTTGTACTAAATAATACATTATATTATGGAATATTATGTGGATGATACCCTTGGAAAGTTAAAAGTAAGATCATAACATCCAATAATTTTATGCAAGATATTTGAATGAATTCAAACATACAAGGTTAGATTGAATCCTAAGAAGTGTGTCTTTAGTGTCACATATAGTAAGTTTTTGGGTTTCATTATCTCTAGGTGGGGTATTGAAGTAGAACCAATTAAGGTCAAGGCCATAATGGAAATAATTCCACCATATAATCTAAAAGAGTTACATAGCTTACAATGAAAAAATCAAGCAATTCACCAATTCATTTCACAACTTGAAAACTATTGTCATCCCTTCACACACCTCTTGAAAAATAGAACTTCAATCCAATGGAATAAGGATTATTAGGAGGCATTTGATAAAATAAAAGAATATTTGGCTTATTCACTAGTTTTGGCCTCTCCTATGCTAGGCAAGCCATTTTTACTTTAAATATCACCAACTCAACATACCTTGGTAGCATTTTTGGCTCAACATGATGAAAATGATAAAGACAAAGTAGTTTGTTACTTGAGTAGGAAATTGGTTGCCTATGAACATTATTATAAATCTCTTGAAAAGACATGTTTAGCATTAGTTTTCACCTCCCAAAACTTTTGACACTACATGCTTAACAATTAGACCATTATCATTGTAAAAGTCAATCTACTCAAGTGTCTTATATCTAAAGCAACATTGATAGGTCATATGGCTAAATGGATTATGCTCTTAAGTGAATTTAACTTTGAATACACTAATAAAAATTTGTTAAATGGTTAGATCCTTGTTGATAAATTAGTACAAACTCCATTAGAATATATTTAACCATTAACTATTGGAATTCCAAATGAGTCCATTTTCTCCATCAAACAATAAATTTATTGGAAGCTCTATTTTAATGGGTCATTCACATCCTGAGGCTTAGGGGAAGGTGTCTTGATTTTCAAATCAACTTATTTTTTATAAATAATGTTGAAAAATATGAGTCCCTTCTTGTAAGAATTTGCATTTTCATCTAATGGGATATTTAACACTTTTTAGTATTCAGTGATTCATAATTAATTATTAATCAAATGAATGATCAATATCAAATAAAATATTATAATCCCATCATTAGTCATCACTTATAAAACCCATTCAAGCCTAAAATCTCTCACTTGTTCCAAACTAATTCACATATAATCCATTTTTTTAATCTCAAAATCATCTTCACAATCTTCCAGATAATTTTCATATTCTGGCTGATGATCAATGGGTGATAAGTCTACAGGGAATATTTTGAATTCAAGCGATGGGCGAGAAGAGGGTGAATTATAGTCTAGAGATGATCCCATGAAGGAGGTACTTAATCACGCATTGGTCTTAAGATAGGGTCTACTTTCCATTTTGAAGGAGGATCTAGATCACATAATTATTTTAGGATAGGGTCCATCTGCCACTTATATAGGCAAAAGATCCAACCAAACTAGTGGAAAGAAATCAATCTCATAGGAAGATATGGTGTTTGGAGAGTGGCTAAAAATAAAAATCATTAAAGACTCCCCACTATTACCCACCTACTAAAGAAATGAGGTAGGCCTTGACATCCCTAATTCTATCATCGATAAAGTTGACTCTTCACTCATGTTGGCCATTTTATCCCACATACCAAGCTTCTGCCTGGTTTTGACAAGATGAGAGGGGTCACAATTAATGAATGGATCAGGTGGATTTGAAGTAGGCCCAACATTGAAAGTGGAGGGATCCAAGAAGGTTTTTCATGGTAATGAATAATTGTAGGGATAGATCCAGAAAAGGCCTAAGTTTACACATATTCAACTTTTGGGCCAAGTGTTAACATTCAGATTTACTTCGACAGAAGTGTTCCACATAAACCTGTGATAAAGGTACAAGGATTATTTTTTTTAGGTATTTTTGTTCCACTTAATTTAATTAAGTATTTGAATTATTTCAAGGGGATTTCTTTTGGGAGTTTTATTTTGTCCTTTTGTTCAAGTATCGGGAATTGTTTCAGACATTTTTGTCTAAAATAATTTCCCCAAAGGGTCATTTATTTGAAGAGGTCCTTTTCATTTTTTCCAAAGGGTACTTTTTGAGCCAAGGTCCAATACACTTTTCTAGAAAGACCATTCTACAAGAAAGTGGACCTTTGCAAAATCCTAAAGGATATCTTCTTTAAGAAAAGTGTCCTCCTATACATTTTTCCCTAAGGGTATTATCTTTCAGAAAATGGTCCACTTCTGAAATTTAAAGGACCTTTTATAAGTTTCTGAAGGACCATTTCAAATTTCTGAAGGGCCATTCTAAAGACATAATTCCTTTAAGAAAATTATCTAGGACTTTTTCTCAAAGGCAAATTTCTTTCAGAGCTTTTGTCCTGAAGAAAAAGACTTAGTCATAATTCTTTTAAACATTTTGTCTGAAAGAATTTTTCAAAGAAAAGTGTCCTATGCACTAATTCCAAAACCTACTTTCCTCAAGGAAATGGCGCATTGAATTTTTTTTGAAGAATATGTCTCTTATGGAAATGGTTCACTTCAAGGTTTCCAAAGGGTACTTTTCTTTTGGAAAGGGCACTTTTCAAAAGTTTGAAGGGTTAGTTTCTTGGGCAAGTATCCTCTAAACTTTATCTGAGGGATCTTTCTACACTAAGGTGGACCAAGTCAAAATTTTGAAGGCACTTTTCAAGAGGCCTAGGGACCAAGACATAGATTCTTTAAGAGAATTTCTCAATGGTAGAGATAAAGCAAGCAATTTCTTTTGAAGAATATGCTCCACACAAAGCTCAAAATAATTGTCCAGCAAAAGGTCCAAAGGAATAACTACTTGATTTCAAAAGGTCCTAGGTAGCCCCACATACATCAAATTCAAGCCCATTTAACTAGCTATTTGGATTTAAAAATCCAAGGATGTTCACATAGATGTCAAGTTTAGGCCTCATGAAATAACCATCTACATTCAAAAATCATCAAAGGGGTCCCCAATTGAGTGTAAGCTCAAAAAGTGTCCAAATATTAGGTACCTAGATCAAATCTAATGGTGAGTGGGAAAAGATAGGGTAATGGGCTCATATCAGATCAATGACACACATTCAATCATGGATTTTAGATTGATAGTCCATAAGCATGTTAAAGGATCAATGAATCTTAAGAGCAAAGGTGTGATGAATAAGTGGTACAAACATGTGAGTCTAGATAAAGAATGGATGAATCACATTCATTCACTTTGGGTAGATTCGATGATGAGAGTTAAGGATTTGAGTTAGTTTTTGATGACTAGTCAAAGCAAAAAAGAGCCCAAAATGACTTAGATAGAGGTTGAAGAGTTAATTTTTGAGTAAAGAAAGCAAGCATGGTAGAGCCAAGCTTGAGCACATTTTAGTTGGGTCTAATAGCAGATATTTTAGGATCAGATAGTGTTATTAAGAATATGTAGGGATAATATAGGTCTATTTAGACCTAATATAGATCAGGGTGGGCTACTAGCTGTTCATACAATATAGATATGTCCAGGTGGATGTACCAACTATAGGAAAACCAATAATTTAATTTTTTTTTCAATCCATAGTAGGCCCAGGTTCACATTTCAAAGTAGAGGTGTAGACACCTAAAATTGGCCATCAATAACCTCCATCTAGGCTTTTGGCCAATTTCCACTCAAAATGCACAATTTGGCCTAAAAACACTAAAACAAGATAAATGATGTGAAACTGACATATTCAAGTGCTGATTTTGGCCAGGGTATCCCTAAATGAAGAAATACAATTTATGAGTTAGCTAACTTTAATCAGTCTATTTCAAGTCAAAATGTCAAATTTACACTTGGGTGCTCTAGATTGCTCTTTCCTATCAAATATTTTAGACAAGAGATGTGCCTTTATTATTTGTTGTTGGAAACATCCTAAATGGGAATATGCATATGATGTGGACTTCCAATTCCAATCCAATCAAATTTAAGACTAATAACAAGGCATTCTGATCAATTTGAGTAAATTGTGCATAAAGCGCTTAATCATGCTAAAGAGCTAATTAACCCAAATCAAGGCCTAATCAAACATTCCATGGAAACTTGTGGAATACTTGTTTTTAGAAATGAATATTAAATATCTACATCATTAGGTGACCTCATTTCTTGGGAAGACATCCCTAGGCCATAAATGCCATAAATATCAAGATTCATGCCCTCCATGCCTCATCAATGCCTTCTATGATTCCTCCATGCCTCTTAATTGCCCTTTCTTCCAATGTCATGATGAGGATAATTACAAAATTAATTCCAAAAATTGAATTAATCCTCAACCACACATGTCAATCTTGAGATGGATGGTTGAAGTTGATTTTGATCGAATCCAAAAATATATAAATATGAGGCCTCACAACATCATTTCTAAGCTTTTTTGATACAAAATTATAATGACAAATTGGTTCCAAAAGCTTCAAGCAACTAGTGTTACCATGCCAAATTGATTTTAAGCCAAGCCAAGCCATAAGCCAAAGGTGCCAAGGAGAGATGGAGGTAGCCAAGCTTCCATTGCCAAGGACTTCATGAGCACAAGCCGAGCAAGCTACTACTACAAAGGCATTTGGAGCATCCAAGGAAGGTAAAGGAATTATTATGTTTTTATTCCTTGTTTTTTAGTTATGTTTGTCATTTGATTTTGTTAACTAAGCTCTCCCTAGTGTCTAAGCCTAGAGATGTTATGCTATTAGTGTGTTTATTTCATTTTGTTTTCATTTTGGAACTAACACCATACTAACTATCCTCTCTTGAGTCAAATTCCTAGATCACATAATGGCATGCTCAGTAGGACTAGACACATCCTACATATGAAAGAGATCATTTTTCAACTCTAAAATATTTATTTGAGACTTTAACACTCTTTCAAATTAATTTTCTAACTTTATTTTGCCATTTTTATTTGCCACAATTTTACATAGTAATTGACGTCGATAAGTAATACTAACATCAATTACTTGTCTTAACTAATGTTAGTTAGCAAAACTGACATTAGTTAAATCTCAGTTAGCCAGAGTAATTGATGTTAGTGGTAATAATCGACATCGATCACTATGTTTTTCCAAAAAACATAGACCCAAGAGCTACTGTTCCAAAGTTTATTATTTCAAGCTAAAAGGTGCTTCAAAGATAAAGGACATGCTAATAATTTTGATATAAGACCAAGCTTGATATTTTCTTAAAATATGTTTAAATCACCTTTGCATGCTTAAAAATCAATTAAGAATCTTGTTTTGGGTATTTAACAAAGAATTTAGATGTTTTTGGTGAATGTTTTCAAAGTTTGCAACTAAGACCAAGAGGTCAAATGAACACCACCAAACTTTTCATTTGGGTATAAAATTGAACACACTTGTCAATTTTTATTTGTAATAGTTGTTTAGTAATTTTTTTTTTTGGAAAAAAGAGGAATGTTGCATGTATGCTCTTCCATTTGTTCCCTATAGGGAACCCTTGAAATCAAAAGTGCCATTCCTATTGCAAGTAGCCTAGTCCAAGGCTTAGAAAGAAAGTCGTCTAAAGCACTCCCCAAAAAAAAAACTCATAAAATTTTGGGTGACCTTGAAAATGATCCTAAAGTATTTCTACTTTTCATGTTTTCTATATTTTTATGAATCTTGGTTTGTGAGGGGGACTTCATCACCTCCCACAAGTTCTTTAGAGAAGCTTTGACCTAGGGTTTCATCTCCTGACATTGACTTCATTTGGATCCTTTAGAGTTACACACGGGATGTAATGGCATTTTAGACATCGTACTACACTGAGTGAATAGTAGGATGTAGTGGTTACAAAAAGGACTAGACCTTTTTGCAACAAGCCAAGTGATACGGACCCAAAATACATACTTTTATTTTGCATTATTTGGCATGAAAGTCATTGTGCAATTGATTCCCCTAGATCATTTAGAAACTTTTTACATCTTAGACAAATCCCCACTTACCACAAAATTATTATTGGTGCAAGGTGTACCTCAAGGTCCATATCACAATACTATCATTTGAGAGAAGGGGGGTGTAAAAACCTTACTATATAATGCATATTTACTTTTGGATGAACACTTAAAATCCTCTAAAATGATGTATATTGATGGATTCCAACAATACCAAGCAACCTTGTTAGTTTAGAATCTAAAGGAAATTAATTAGTTGGTATTGTCCTAGATTAAAGTCTTGTTTGGAGTCAAAACTTGGTGTAAACAAATAATCCAAACCAAACACATAGTCTAAATTTTCTTTTGAACAAAGAGTCATTATGCTGCCCATGTGAGATCATCAATTTTCCTTGTTCAAAAGTTCATCAAAAGCTTGAGAGTCATATCATCCACTTTGGCACAATTATGCTACCTAGTTGAGTCTAGACCTTTACCAACATTGTTTAAGTCCTTCACTTATAATCTAGATTCAGAATTACACCTTTACAATTTCATAGGGTTGATGTGTTAAGTGGGTTCACGATTTTCACTAAACTTGAGGGAACTTAGGTTTAATTTACAATTTGTGTTGAAGGCTATTTAAAACTCATAATCATTGTCATCACTTGATAGACTTAAGCCATTTTATACTAAACACTTGCACTTTGGGTCTATGCACCATGACATTTTGAGTCAAGAAAAGTAGTGTTATGCTATCAAAATTATAGGAAAGCATATTTTCCCTAGAGAGTTTTTGAAACAAACCTTTTTATCACACCTTTTTGGGTAGTATAGCATCATCACACTGTCTAAATCATTTCAAATATTATTTCATAGATCTTATTGCATAGAGTTGTAAATTTGTTCCTACATTTTTAGGCTAATCCAAGTATACTTTTGCGATCCTTTGTCTAAAGTATAGTTATACTATTCACCTTTGTCTAGATTTTTTGTCAAAAGAACCAAGTTTTATACCATTGTTTGTGAGGAAAGTAAACTATAGCTAAAAGTGCCTTTTGTTTCATACCTTATACCTAGTTGATCAGGTTCATGTCCAAGAATCAAATTCCTAGTGTTTGTTAGAAGTGTTTTAAATCCATTAGATTTAGCTTTTATCTAGTTTCAAAGTCTATCTTTTGATGTTGTTTGGCCAAGAGTCCTATCACATGCCTTGTTTGAGCCTATATTTTGACATCGCATTTGACCAAAAGACCTAGCAACTTTTAAATTTCCTAGATTAGATTGATTTGAAATACTTTGACCTTAGAGTTTGGCATTTTGATTTTTGGTCCATTTACTTGATTACCTTTGTGTGAACAGTGAAACATTAGGTACTTCACTCTAGCTTGTTTCCTCAAAAACCTTTGCATAAACATATTGGTCCTTTTGACAAATCTAGACTAAGTTGGAACATCATCTATTTTAGACATTATCCTTTTTAGAGTTTGTAGAACTCCTTGAAATTTTATTGCAAAGCATTGACTATGGATCCCAACATGTATGCCTACACTCATAGTGGACTCATGTACAATCCAGGGATTAGTAATGTAGTTGCATAGGAAGAAATGGTGCAAGACCCCTATGTGTATAGTGTTTCTTATGAGATGGATTCTTATCCCTCTTATAATACTCAATTAGGGGCATAAAGCTAAGATCCATTGGCTAACTATTTGGTTAACACACCACATTACACAGAACATGGCCAAGAGCAAACCATGCAATACCTAGCTACAATACCCATGGGGGATGAGCCAGTTCTTCAACAGTCATATTCTACTAATACATATTCCACATATGATCCATTTTTATTTGAGTGACATTTTTTAGATAACAAAGATGAGATTTAGGTTAGAGCCATCGAGGTATGGGCCTAATTTCTAGTATACTTCCCCCATGAAAATTTACCAAGTCTATTAAGAGTGCCTCACAATATCATTTATGATCAACAAGCTTCTTCAAGCAATCTTATGGCTCTAGACCAAACAACATACCATGATATTAATATATCTGATTAAGGAAAAAACATCGTGGAAGAGAACTTTAACCAAATACAAATAGCATATCAAACATATCTAAATCTAGCACGTGATTTCAATTAGTTGAACATGGTAAGTAAGACTCTTATTGACCTATTACCTTTGATAGGAGTTTTGATAGAGTTAACTGGACAAGAAAATCCAAATTCTAACCCATTCATACAAACTGATTCAATAGATAACTTGATGCATATGCCCATTATTGAATAAGGGTCTTTGGACTCTACACTGAATAGTGAGCTAAACATAGTGGACAATGTGAAAATAACATCCAATCCCAATCAAAATGGTACTCAAGTAGTTGCTTCCTCAAGTGTACAACCTATGGGATTAGGTAATCAAACAATGGTTAATGTCATGCCTCATTGATAGAATGTGACAAATCCTACTCCTCCGTAACAGGTAATGAGTAGTACTCCACATCAACATGCATAATCTAGTGTATCAATGCAACTGAGGACAAATGCATTACCACCTCAATCGGGGGCAATACATGTTTCACCTCACCAAGTAATGACAAACATACCTCTTTAGCTATAGACTAATATGCTAATCCAAAATCAAGTAATAACTAATCAACAATGTGAAAATATTGGTCAATGACAGATGCTAAATCTACAACCTACTTTTAGTTCCTCACAAGGAGTCATACAATAAGGAGGTCTCCATGTTTCTTAGGTAGCTACTAGACAACCACTATATATAAATGTGCCACAAATCTAGAGGTAGGGTCTTGGTCCATAAGTTCCCACTCAATAGTAAGGTTTGATTAGTCCACAACATATCCCTTTTCAACCATATCGGGCATAATATAGTTATATCTCTCCATTCCAAACACAAAATCCTCCAAGTCAAACCTTTATCACCAACTCGAACCATAACATCCCATAACCAAATGTATAATTTCATGTACATCCTAATCCATGTATGCGTATTCCTAATCCATTCCCTAACCCATCCAATATACCCTAACATGTATCTCCATCAAACCTTGGTCAAAGTGTTCCACTTGTGACCTCCCAACCATCTATCCAAACCCAAATTCTCCCTCAAACCAATAATCCATCTAGTTTCTTATCCTAAGAATTTCAATATATGAAGGATGCAATTGCTACCATTCAAGCTGGTAAACAAACTAAAAAGTTGAAATTAGATGATGTGTGTTCCTATCCATTAAACATGGAGTATTTGTAGATACCATTTCATCTAGGATATAAACCATCAAAATTTGATAAATACAAAATGAGAGGTGACCCTAAGGTTTATTTGACTGAATTCTTTGTCGCATGTCAACTAGTGGCATATAATGACATATACCTTTTGCTATTATTTCCAAGAATATTGGTTGGACAATCCTTGGAGTGGTTTTTGAAGTTGCCCAAAAATTTAGTAACGGACTTTGATGATTTTTTTGATAAATTTATGCAGCACTTTTCCTATAATCTCAAGCATGAGATTTCATTAGTGGACCTGACACAAGCAAAGAAAAAAGTTAGGGAGAGTTTTTAAAGTTATTTATAGTGATGGAGATCCCTTACAAGATGTTTCACCCATAGTTTATTAGATAAACAATTAGCCACTATGTTTACCACAAATTTGCATAGTGAGATAACTTATCATTTAGAACTACAATGTGCGTATATGTTCAAAGAGATCATTGATAAAGGTTTATTGTTAGAGAGGGAACTCATTAATAAAGGAGTCATCAAGCTTATTCAACTAATCAAAATCAAGGTACCAATAAAGGAAATTACCAACATCCTATCTAGGTGTAAGCATCACAACTAGCATAGGCCAATAACCATGAAAGACTGAAGTAATTGAACTGCAATAGGAATGTTATGGGAAATAGAGTAACCAAATTCTATCATGTGCAAATATTGTAAACATCATCTTCACCACCTTTTTAGATTAATCCTACCCAACAACCTCTTTAACTAATACCGCAAGCACAACATCCAAAACCTACACAATAAGTACAATAGCCATTACCATTACAAACCCCTCCTCTTAGAATAACTATGCCTGCACATCGTGTCTTTAGTGACCTAGGAGAACTTATTGAGTCTGTATTTCACAAGCTTTCTATTGCTAATCTGATTTGTTGGCCTATACCAAAGCATTATCTGTAAGGCATTCTTTACCCTAATTAGCACCATGAAAATGAATTCTATGACTATCATTAGGTCAATAGACATAATCTTTGAAGATGTGTCCAAATTAAGCATTTAATTGAGAATATGTTGGAGAATGGAGAAATAAAATTGGATAATAGTGCTTCCACTTTAAATCAAACACTTAAGATCTATCAAAACCCCTTTCTCTGACATAATAATCAACAAAAACATAATAATTAGCAACAATAACAACAGTTAGTGCAACAACAAAATCAACAGTATCAAAATCAAAGGTCAAACTATTAGAATCAACAAAATCAGCAATAAAACCCACAACAATAGAACAATAGACAAAACCAAGGTCAAAATAATAAAAACCAACAAACCTACCATACAGTTTCATGTGACTACAACAAGGTTGTAGGTCATATTGTAGGGGGTAACATTAATAGCATGTCTATTAATCCTAGAACAAAAACTAACCAGTCTAGACCATTGCTAAAAAACAACATTCAACCAAATCACATGGATAATCCTTCTTTGAACTGGGAGTACATATAGGGAAACCAACAAACTAGGACTTCCCCTTTTAGATTTTATAGCAACAACTCGTTCTTGCCACATGACCACATCTAAGTGCACCAACAACTGAGATTGATCCTATCTAATCCTACACCATTCCCAAATTTTTTTAGCAATAATAGTCTAGTATTTAATCCTGATTGTGCAATCACAACTTGAAGGTCAAAGATTACTATCCCAGGCCCACAACCATCAACCACTTTTCCTGTCATCCAACCAACCATTTAGCCTCAGAATAAACCATTCACTACTAACCAAGATAATGAGTTTGATATTATGGAATAATTATAAAAGACACCAACACAAATTTCTATTTTAGATTTGATGTGGATGTCAATAATCGATAAGAACATATTGAATGAGTTTTTAGCCTAATCCACTATTGCTAGTGACATATCTCCTGATAAATTTCAAGCTTTGGTTAGAAATCTAGCTCCAACCTAACAAATCACATTCAATCAAAGCGATATGTCTTCTCTTGGCCCACTTCATAATAACCCATCGTACATATAAGTTTGTATCAGATGGAATAAAGTGAAATGTGTCCTTATAGACAATGGATTAGGCCTTAAAATAGTGTCTCTAAAGCTCATCAATATTATTGGGTACACATGATAGATCTCTAAACAAAAATAATAACTATTAAAGCTTATGATAATTAGGAAAGAGACTCATAGGGCACCATTAGTTTGCCAATTATCATTGGGAATTTAACCCATGATACACTTTGCCATGTGTTGGATCTTGAGTTATCATACAACATGCTTCTAGGCATGCCTTGGTTACATGAAATTATTGTAGTCTCATCAAAATTGCATCAATGTATCAAGTTTTCCCACTCAGGGATGGAAGTGAATATTCCAAGAGATTTACACCCATATGAACACTACAAGCATCTTGAGGCTAAATTTCAAAGATATAATTATCAATACGGTATGAATCCTAGTTCCAAGCATGATAAATGAAATGCCATATTTATTGATCCTTCATCAGATAATTGCATAGATCCTAATACCTTGGATTCTCTTTCCCATATGCCACCTCTTGAATCTTCTAATCATTTCACCATTTCAAATAATGGATCAGGAGAGTATGTGATGCATGATACATTTCATATTGCTAATATTTCTCAGAATCTAAAAACCTTTGGGTGACCTAAAGTCACCCCACATATGCATTGACAAAAAAAAAATAAGGGACCTGTCACATTTATACTAGCATTGGGCCTAGAACCTGACCCTCTTGAAGGAGATGAATCATGGTATACAATGACAACCATGTTGATTATTATAAAAGTGCCAAGTATCCTATTCTTAATAGGATCATGGAGCATCACAAATATGAAGGAAGAGGCCTCAGACTGAATCAACAAGGAACCGTTGAGCCAATTTCTATGACTAAGTATGAAAGACCTTATGGACTTGGATTTAAACTACCTGGGGGTGACCCCACATATATTATTCAAACTCCATCACCAATGACTAGTGATGATGATGTCGAGTCTAATCATGGCCTCACCTTTGATGATCTAGTTGAAACTAACCTATTTGATAACCATGCTATTTTTACCCTTACCCTGGCCATTCATCACAACCATTTGCCATTATATTATCCCCAATTGATAGATTGGGACCAACAAGAATCTAGTCTACCGATTGATGAGTTATAGAATGATGAGGCATTCTATGATTTCTTAGGCCTTAGGGGCAATGTTCTATTAGGAGATCACAAATCAAGATTCTCAATCACATTGGATCCTTCAACCTATTTTGGAGAATGAGTGAACACCTTTAGCCAAAAAGAAAAAGTAAAATATGGAGGTCCCAGAGTGGAAACCTCTTTGAGGTGCTTTTTGACTAGGGAAAAAGTAAAAATAAAAGCTAGTCTAGTGGTGAAAACCTATCTCAGGTGACATTAGATGGGGGTGTTCATTCTTATTTTAATTTAGACTAGGAGACTATTGATGTAGAAGATTGCACCCTTGGCAGGAGGCCGAGCTCCTACCTTCTTCACGCAATAATGGAAACTCCCCTCTCACCTGTGGGACCGGTGAAGCTAGAGGGGAGAGTCTCTAGATAAGGGCTAGCTCCCTTTGATGCATCATGTTTATTCTAGCAAGTGAAAAACACACACACACACACACATAATAAAGGGGGGGGGATGAAAAGGGAGAGAGATGCACGAAAAACAAACCTACTCTAAAAGAGGTGATGCACCAAAATAAGGTCGACCTTCACACATCCACTCTTGAAATCAGACAAATGCATACGTACACTTCACACTTGGCAGAAAGACCAGGCTACTGGAAACTAGCGGGGAGGCCTTAATGGAAGATACAAAAAAGAAAGAGATTACCAAAGGTGCTGTGAGATGCACACTTATGTAGTAACTTCCTCTGTTTCACACTTCTCAAATACTACTCTTCTCCTGTCAGCTGTAGAGATGGTGCCTTGTAGATAATAGGTATGCTGGTGCTGAACCTGTGAGAGCATCAAGAAAACAATGACTAGACACTGAACAAACACTCAAGACATACTCGGATATATCTATCCAAATGGAGGTAAAAACTACTTTTGTATTGATCCAGGTGAAATTTTACCAGAGCTATGCCTTACAAATGTGGAAGATTCTTTTATAAATGACAAGTCTTTCATATATAGGAGAAACAAGGAGGCCATTTGGTGCTCCTTTTTTACAAGTGGCCCATGCGTCCCTTCATTGGGAAGATTAGGCTACCTAAAAGTAAATGATGTGTCACCCTTGCTTTGACTTCAGGCATCTTTTGATGTGGCTATGCAGTTTTCCTCATTAACCGAGGCTGCATCTTGAAGGCACCTACGCAGCTTGTCTGCTCATAAATATGAAATTGAGAAAAGGGGTACATGATTAGCTGCTCACATCCTTTAGTGATCAATTGCAGCCACTATGCCACTTGCTGGAGTTATTTCTTGAACTAACACCTCCCTTCACCACTTAGATGACCTATTTGCTCCATGATTGGCACTTAGTCTTTTTCCTATCTTGTCTCTTCTGGCTCCTTTGGCCCTCGGGTGAATATCTTGGTAGGTCATTGCCTTTTTAGCTCCTGGTTGGTTAGCACTTTCTTTTTTGCTTTTTTTAAAAGCAACGACCGTTTCATTTATCAAACTTCGACATCCTCAGGGATGTCATCAGTCCTTAGCTAGCTTCTTGATGGCTTGCCTTTTCCTCTGTTTTAACGCACCCAACCTTTGCATTTATTTAATGATGTGACCCAGCCTGGCCCTTTTTGTGAATGTTTGAAGTGAAGCACCTATCTTACGTAAGGGCATGAACATGAACTTGAACTAGGCCGAAACAATGAACTAGATGCTGAACCAAAAAACCAGGCCGCTGACCGAAGTGTTGAATTGAGCTGAAACAAGGCCATTGGACCTTGAAGAAGATAAAACCAATGATGATAAACCAACTAGTTGAACCAAAATACTGAACCAAGTTGTGAATTAGATTTATTGAACTCGTGCAACCTGAAGATGATTGGCATTAAACATCAGGGGAAGAAGGTGACTAAAATTTTGCCTATGGAAAAAAATTGGTCAACAGATGGCGACTCATAGGGGAAGCATGCTTGCCATGCTTAGAACCTAGCTACCTTGCAGTCCATTGGGCACGGAGTCAGATTGTAGCTATAACGAAAGTTAGCAACATCCCCAAAAGATCTGAGAATCAAACACGAAGCTTTACCCCACATGCAAAGGGAAACACACAAGGCTAAAAAACACTACCTGTGCAACTACACTTAGGGAAAGAAGGAAAAGAAACTGAAAACAAACTACTATTTATAGCTAACCAAGAAAGCTCGCCTCCCTCCTAGATCGAAGGGAAAATTTCTTAAGTCCCCTTCTTGGTGAGAAGACTTATGGTGGCAGGCAAGTAGCTAAAAGAAAATGAGATTTGGTGACTTGCTCCTCTTGCCTGTCACCTGAGTTGGCTGGAGTCTGAGTGGATCAAAATTGAACATGCCTCTGACATATATGTAATTTGTTTGTCCTTGGAAGCCTGTTGAATGTTGGTTCTTGATATAAGTGCTCTTCACCAAGAAATTAATGGCTGCTGACTCATCACCATAAGCCCCTTGACCTGCACAATTCCTCTACAATGTATCATGGTCTGATTTGTTTCCTTCTACCTCATTGAAAACTCTGTCAGACTTGTCCTCTACTTCCTCTTGGCCTTCTTGAAGAAGGGTGACTATGGTGATGTCTGAAATGGACTCACAAATTGATTTCTCATCTCACAGAACATTGCCTCTTTATTCAAAGCACTCTTCTTCAAGGCCTTCCTCAAGGAAGACAGACCTCTCCTTTTCCTCCTCCAACTCAGGCTCTTCAGCGTAGTCAACCTCATCATCAAAACAATAAGGAAGTTCATCAAATAGAGGAGAAGAGAGATTACCATGTATTTGTTCCTCTTCAAATTGTTGGAACATCTGCATATATGCAAGACCTACATCTTCTCCATTACTGATAAGGTCTTCAAAAGGAGCGTCAATGATGATTTATTCTTTGTTGTCGCTCATGACAGCCTCTTGAAGGACTGCAGATTGTATCTTTTGCTCCTCACTTGCCTCCTGCAGAACAGGTTCTTTCTTGAGAAGGGGTGAAGTGGCAAAAACATGTGGAAGAGGAGGCAATCCTTGAGCTAGAATCGAATGATTCTCCTCTCTCCACTTGATCAACACTTCATCAATATCATGCACGGCCTGATAACTCTCTTGGAAATGTGTAGGTGGGGTGTGTTCAGGCATGGAATGTGCTATTTGGTCTGAACCGTCCACCACACATTGGCTGAGGAATTTCTCTTTGGATTCCAACTCTGCTATTCTCCTAGCCAGATATTCTTGGAAAAGCTTTTCTCGGAGGCTGCTAGCATCATCATAAGTAGATGCAGCTTTAGCTTCTTCAAGGTTTGAGAAAAACTTTGCTTTTCTTCTTCTATTCTACCCCATTATTCAACTATTTTCCCCTAGTTCAGGATCTCTGAAATAAAATTTTGCTCCTGTGAATAGGTAGTAACTTTGTTTTCTCCAAGGTACTGGGGCTCCTCCACAAGGTCTATAAATTTCATCACTTTTTCAAGAAGCAGTCTCATCCTAGCTTCTAAATCTTCATTTTTCTTGGCTAGGTTGTCCTGGAAGAGTCTTTCTTGGAGATGACCAACATCATCCTGTTGAGTAGGATCAGCATTGAGTGAGATGTGATGGTTCATGGCATTTCTGCCAGTGGAAAATTCACAATCTAAGGAATTTAGAAAGTTCATTTCCATGGGAGGTTGTTCTGATATCATCTGATGTTGGAAAGCCAGGCGCACTGGATTGGGAGCAGGTACATTTGATAAGCTGGAGTGAGCAAGTGCAATCTGGTAAAAAGGATTTAGCACCAAAGAGGGGGTCTACACTTGCCTGAACAAGCACTCCTCTTTATACATCAGCTCGTGTTGATATCTATACTGCTCTTCTAGCCTATTAATCTCCAATTCCAAGGCCACCTCCCTTTTCATTGCAGTGCAACTAGGAGAGCTACTTGAGGGGATTCTCTAAATATTTTGAGTCTAATCCAAATTATATGAAGGAAAACAAAACCCATAATTTTTTGCAAAAGAAGTATACATACAAGAAATGATTCTTGATGGCACCAGGTTGCTTAACTAACAGATTTAACTTAGAGTTGCCAGATGCTAGAAAATTAAATGATCTACTATAACAAGACCAACATCAATCTTGAAACTTTACTTCGTTATCAAACTGTGTCCCACCGGTGTGCCAAAACTATTGATGCAGAAGATTGCACGCCTGGCAGGAGGCTGAGCTCTTGCCTTCTTCACGAAACAATGGAAACTCCCCTCTCGCCTATGGGACCGGCGAAGCTGGAGGGGAGAGTCTCTAGATAAGGGCTAGCTCCCTTTGATGCATCGTATTTATTCCATCAAGTGTAAAACACACACACACACACACACACACACACACACACACACATATAATAAAGGGGGGGATGAAAAGGGAGAGAGATGCAGGAAAAACAAACCTACTCTAAAAGAGGTGATGCACCAAAATAAGGTCAACCTTCACACATCCACTCTTGAAATCAGACAAATGCATACGTACACTTCACACTTGAAAAAAGGACCAGGCTACTAAAAAATGGTAGGGAGGCCTTAATGGAAGATACAAAAAAAGAAAGAGATCACCAAAGGTGCTATGAGATGCACACTTATGTAGTAACTTCCTCTATTTTGCACTTCTTGAATACTGCTCTTCTCCTGTCAGCTGCAGAGATGACACCTTGTAGATAACAGGTATGCTGGTGCTGAACCTATGAGAGCATTAAGAAAACAATGACTGGACACAGAACAAACACTCAAGACATACTCGGATATATCTATCCAAATAGAGGTAAAAACTTCTTTTGTATTTGATTCAGGTGGAAATTCTGCCAGGGCTACGCCTTAGCAAAATATGGAAGATCCTTACAAAAATGACAAGTATTTCAAATATATATGAGAGAACAAAGAAGCCTATGTGGCATTCCTTCAACAAGTGGCCATCGCGTCCCTTCAACAAGTTGCTCAAAACATTAATGAGACGTGGCTTTGTCTACTCGAAGTCCACATTTTTTAATGTCAAAATGTGGTTTGTCCACCCATTAAATGTAAAATAGAGAAAAAGGGGTTACATTACTTAGCTGTTGCATCTTGTCATGATCAATTCAAAGGAACTATTTCACCCGCTGAAGTCACTTCTCAAATTGGTGCCACTTGGACTTAACTGCTTGATCATTTCATGAATGTCTTCTTGTCCTTTTCTCAATTTTGTCTCTATCTAGCTTGTTCAACCCCTAGGGGCGAATATCTTGGTAGGTCGCTACCTTTTTAGCTCCTGGTTGGTTAGTGCTTTCTTTTTTGCTTTTTTAAAAAACAATGGCCATTTCATTTGTCAAACTTCAATGTCCTCGGGGACGTCATCAGTCCTTAGCTGGCTTCTCGATGGCTTGCCTTTTCCTTTGTTTTAATGCACTCGACCTTTGCATTTGTTTAATGATGCGACCCGACCTAGCCCTTTTTGTGAATGTTTGAAGTGAAGCACCTATCTTACGTAAGGGCATGAACATGAAACTTGAACTAGGCTGAAACAATGAACTAGATGCCGAACCAAAGAACTAGGCCGTGACTGAAGTGTTAAACTGAGCTGAAACAAGGCTGTTGGACCTTGAAGAAGATAAAACTAATGCTGAAAAACCAACCAGTTGAACCAAAATACTAAACCAAGCTGTGAATCAGATTTATTGAACTCGTGCAACCTGAAGATGACTGGCATTAAACAGCAAGGGAAGAAGGTGACCAAACTTTTGACTGTGGGCAAAAATTGGTCAATAGAGACCACCAATGATGAACTTGCCTATGGATCTAAGTGTAGTTTTGAGAAACAATAAGTATTTGATCAAATTCTCCAAGAATTTCTAACTATTTTTGTTACATGGATAGATATCCCATTAGGAAACTCAAATTCATCATGCCTAGTAGAGGTTGAGCAAGTCCTAACAAATATCCCTAACATAATCTAATAGTTTAAGTCACTACCTACTATCCTAGAAGATGGTTTGACCCTTTTAGTCAAAGATATAATATAGGTAAATATCAGGACTCCATCAAACTTGAAATGGATAAAATTAGGTGCATCCCTAACTAAGGAGGAAAGCAACATATTTGTAGCTTTGTTGAGAGAGTTTATAGATATTTTTTGATGGGCCTATTCTGACATGCCAAGTTTAGACCTCACCTTGGTTCTACACCACCTTGTGGTTAATCCTGACACCAAATCGGTAAAAAAAAAGTTATGTAAGATACATCCTCACATTATTGTATTGGTAAAGAAAGAGTTGGAAAAACTCTTAGAAGCAGGATGTATCAGATCCAATGACTACTTAGAATGGATCTCTAATGTTGTACTTATTAGTAAAAATCTTGAAAGGATCAGAATCTGTACTAATTTTTGAGACATCAACAAATATTGTCCTAAATATGATTGTTCCTTGCCTAATATTAACATGATCATCAAATCCATGGCTAGTTATGAAATTCTTTCTCTCATGGATGGATTTTTAGGATATAATCAAATTAAAATAACACCAGAAGATCAACATAAAATAGCATTCACCACTCCATGGGGAACATTTTGTTATCAAGTGATGCCATTTGGTCTTAAGAATTTTGGAGCTACGTATCAAGGAGCCATGACTGTCATATTCCATGATATGATGCATGATATTATTAAAGACTATGTTGATGACATATTAGGAAAATCCAAAACCAGGGCCAACCATCCAGCAGTGATGTGTAAGATATTTGAAAGACTATGAGAGTATAAAGTTATACTAAATCCAAAAAAATGTGTGTTTGATGTAACTTCAGGCAAATTTCTTGACTTCATCATGTCTCATAGAGGTATTGAAGTCAATCTGGCTAAATTTTATGCTATAACCAAGATGCAACCACCAACCAATTTGAAGTAACTCTGTAGTTTGCAAGGTAAGATTCAGTCCATCTGATGTTTCATTTCTTAGTTAGTAGATAAGTGCCATCTATTTACATACCTTTTGAAGAAGGGAGTTGCATTTCCTTGGGATGATCACTACCAAATAGCTTTTTCAACAACTTAAAGACTAACTTGTTAATCCACCTATTTTATTACCTCCTATGCTAAGAAATCCATTTTTGTTATATCTATCAACTACCGACCATGTTCTGGGGGCACTCTTGGTTGTATACTATCTAAGCCATACCCTGGTTACATATGAACATAACTATGCACCTGTTGAAAAAGCTTGTCTAGCCATGGTTTTTGTAGCTCAGAAATTGTCATTACATGTTGAATAATAAAACCATGGTCATTTCAAAAGTAGATCTGCTCAAGTATCTACTATCTAAAATAGCTTTGTAAGTTAGAATGGCTAAATGGATCATGCTTCTTAGTGAGTTTGAAATAGAGTATGCCAATCAGAAGGTAATTAAAGGATAAGTTCTTATAGATTAACTTGTTGAAGCACCTCTCATAAACACCCAAACACTCACATTTCAATTTCTTGATGAATCTATCATAACCATCATTGACACACCCCTTGAGGAGCAACCCTAAAATCTATATTTTGATGGTTCATTCATTGCATATGGAACGGGGGTAAGCCTATTGTTTATTACAACATAGGGGGATTTAATCCCTAAATCATTTAGAATCAGTTTTCCTTGTATAAATAACATGTCTAAGTATGGATCACTTGTTATAGGACTTTGACAAGTAGTGCATTAGAATATATCTCATCTCCAAGTTTATGGTGATTCTCATTTAATCATCAAATAGGTTACATATCATTTTTAGACCAAAGATGACAAGCTAGTTCCATATAAAGTCATGGTCGATACTCTTAAGTGACAAATTGCCAATATTCATTTTGAGCACATAATAAGGGCTAGTAATAGAATGGTAGATGCCATGACTAGTATTGGCTCTCTGATTTGAAAAATAGATAAATCTAGAGAGTATCAGTTCCTCATCGATAATTTGTTAGCACCAACTCATGAACCTTCAACTATTGCCATGATTTGTGGTATTGTTAGTCCTAATTCTATCTAGTACTCAAACCTTTACAACTACCTTCATGACCAAGTTCTACCACCAAACCTATCTCAAAAAAAAACCAAAGCCTTCATTCATCATTCCACTCATTATACTCTACTTGGATCCACCCTTTACTATCATAGTTTTGATAGAACTCTGCTTCATTATTTAACTTCGGCAAAGTCTACATTAACATTAAGAGAATTTCATGAAGGAGTATGTGGTGCTCATTCTAGTAGGGTAGTCATATCCAAAAATCTCTTACATACTAGTTATTATTGGACCATAATGGATACATATGCCACTATATATATAAAAAAGTGTGACAAATGTCAATGGCATGCTAATTTGATTCATGCCCCAGAAAAAACTCTGAAACTGATGTTGACACCATGGCCATTTTCTACATAGGGACTTGACCTCATTGGGAAGATCAACCTCACTTCATCTGATGGACATAAATATATCCTTACCACCATTGAGTATTTCACTAAGTGGGTTGAAGCTATACCCCTCACATGATTGGAAAGAAAATTTCTAAATTCATTTTGAACCACCTCATTTGCCACTACGGTATCCCCTCTGACATTATATTTGATAATGGAGGATCATTCAAGAACAAAGATGTAGATTATCTGTGTACTAAATATAATATCACACAACATTTTTTTACAGCGTATTACCCTCAAGGTAATGGCTAGGCTGAGGTATCCAATAAAAAATTTGTTAACATCCTCAAAAAGATTGTCAATAATTCTGATCATGATTGGCACCTCTAGATATTCCATACCCTTTAGGCATACCATACCAATCATTGTAACCCCATAGGAGCCACTCCATACTCTCTTATTTATGGTACTGAAGCCATCCTTCCCATTAATGTTGAATTTCCTTTACTATGCATCTCTTTCAAGCATGTCCTTGATGATCATGACTATCAAGTAACTCACCTACAAGAGCTAGACCTACTTGATGAGAAATGCATAATTGTACTCAATAATCTTCAAGCATATCAGAATTGACTCAAAAGCCACTATAATTAGCATGTTAAGTATAAAAAATTTAAACTTGGTGATCTTTTTCTTAAATAAAACTAAAAGAATACCATGGATGAGAAGAAACATAAAAGGGAAATTCAAACCAAACTAGATAGGGCCTTTCATCATCACTATAGATTGTGGATCAGGAGCATATAGGCTTTCCAAACTAGACAATGATGAACTTCTAAAGCCAATGAATATTATTCATCTCAAGTGGTACTATGCTTGAGCACTAAGGTGTATTATTTTTAAGGACCATTTTAGTGATGCCATTTTATCACTATTCTTCTATGTGTCAATACCATCCTTATCCATTCTCTTTGCCATGATCACTTGCCATTTTTGACCTACCAAACTAGTGTGTTCTAAAACATAGCCCATTTGACCTTGGTTTTTATCATTCATTACGTAGTTTTAGCATTGAGGTATTTGATCAGTTCATCAGTTAGTTCAAGTACTTCAGACAAGGAGCATATTTTGGGATAGTGTGATAGAAGTTTTGATAGTTACATCCTTCATTTGTTAGTCCTTTCTTACCACTAGTCTTGCTATTAATTATAACCACCTTTGGAAAAATTAGTACCATTGTTCTATGCCATTATGTCCCAGTTATAACCACCTATGGGAAAACTAGGGGCAACATTAACCCTGTTTACCAACTTGCCACTTCCTATACCATGTTGTGCCTTTTTACCAACTATGCCTATTTTGTTTGCATTGACTGCCACACTAGTCAAATTCCTCCACTATAAGGGTGGAACTATAGTGATTTGAGGTCCTGCTCTAAAACTATGTAGGTAGTTCTCAATACTTGTTGAGGTCAGCTCAGTCACCCTTCCCATATGCTCTCGTCATTTTGTGAGCAACCTAAGCCACACTCTCACAGTTTTGTGAGTTTGAACCATGTAGTGTCTCATCAATCTTGACCGAGTTAAGATACTTCAAAAAATTCCAAAAATCATTATAAAAAAATAAAAACATTGACCACTTCTTTGCCTTATGAATTTTGGGAACCCTTACTAAGTTACAAGCAAAACACTTGTCATTTAGTTTCCCCATATTTTTTTGGCCTTTTCTATCACACACTTGTCATTTTTCAAGACCATTCCTATTCTTCTATTACATCCATTCTATTTATTTTCATCAATTATCATTTTCTTCCCATTCCCTGGGAGAACTACATTTGGCCTAAAGTTTTTTTATTGGACATTACATCCATGGAACTATGTAGGCAATGTCTACTTACCTAGTGCACATGGAGACAACTCAACCACCCCATTCCTTTTCTTCTATTCCCCCATTTTGTTCATTTGTTAAGTTGTCATCTTTCTAGGGGATATGTTCGTAAGGTTTTTATTGTGTTATTTGTTTATCTATTTATACTTATTTTGTGTTTTTGTCTATTTATTTATTTGCTTTCAACACTGTTGCCTTGATTTAGTTTATGTTTATTCATTGGGTGATTCCTTACCCACACTTACACTTGAATCTATCCATATTCATATGTTTACATTGTCATCATGGTTTCTATCATTAGAGCATTGTTTTCTATTGAGTATTAGCTTATGGGAGTCAGTCCTCATGCATATTTTGGCCAAGCATTTATGTTCTATCATGAAGCCTACCATCACATGCTATAACAAACCCCAGCTTCAAGAAGTCTACTTAATAATGGTTGCATCTCTTTGGCACTGACATCTTGATTTCACTCCCAATCATATCCCAGAGTAATTAAACATGAAATAATTTCAATCTTTATTAGTTCAGATGAGTATCTACCTACTAGTAGGTTGTTTCAATTCATCATTACCCTCAGTGTTAATTTATCATCATCGTCAGCCAAGTTTATCATGTTTTTCATAATCGAGGTCCAATGATTATAACCACCTATGGGAAAATAATTTCACACCATCCCACCTACATTTCTCAATGATTATAACCACCTTTGGGTAAATCATTGTGTTGTCACCACTTTACTTTTTCTACTTGTATAGGGGCATGTTATTATCTTGTTTGTCTATCTTGACTGGGGTAGCTCCATCTTCTCAATAATTATAACTACCTTTGGGAAAATCATTGTGTTATCATACCACATTGCCACTATCGAGGTACAATGCTTATAACTACCTTTAGGCAAACCATTTTACACCATCCCACTTACATTCTCAATGATTTTGATTAATTTTTCATTATCATTATGTTTTCACTCCATCATCTTTCCTTTCTTTAGTCCCCTTATTTTGCTTCTTTATTTTCAAGGGACCATTTGCCGACCTGCTTGTGCCAACCGCTCCCTCAAGGGGGCATCATACAATTAGTTTATCATTATTAAAATTGTAGGCATATATGACCTTTTCATTCTTTGAGAATACATTACTATGCTTATAGCTTGAAACGCCTTCTCAAATAGGGGAAAATTGTAGACACCTAAAACTGGCCATCGATAACCTCTAACTAGGCTTTTGGCCAATTTCTACTCAAAATACACAATTTAGCCTAAAAACACCAAAACACAATAAATGATGTGAAATTGACATATTTAAGTGTCTATTTTGGCTAGGGTATCCCTAAATGGGGCAATATAATTTATGGGCCAGCTAACTTGATTAGTCCATTTTAAGTCAAAAAGCTAAATTTGCACCTGGGTGCTCTAGATTGCTCTTTCCTATCAAATCTTTTGCACAAGACATGTGCCTTTGTTATTTTTTGTTGGAAACATCCTAAATGGGAATACACATCCAATGCATCTTACGTGGTCTTCCAATCCCAATTTAGTCAAATTTAGGACCAATAACAAGGCATTCTGATCAATTTGAATAAATTATGCACAAAGTGCTTAATCATGCTTAAGATCTAATTAACCCAAATCAAGGCCTAATAAAAAATTCCATGGAAACTTGTGGAATACTTGTTTTTAGAAATGAATATTGAATATCTGCATCATCAGGTAACCTCATTTCTTAGGAAGACATTCATAGGCCATAAATGCCACAAATATCAAGATTCATGCCCTCCATGCCTTCCATGATGCCCTCCATACCTCTTAATTTCCCATTATTCCAATGCCATGATGAGGATAATTAAAAACTTAATTCCAAAAATTGAATTAATCCTCAACCACACATCTCAATCTTGAGATGGATGGTTAAGGTTGATTCTGATCAAATCCAAAAATCTATAAATAAGAGGCCTCACAACATCATTTCTAAGATTTTTTGATGCAAAGTTATAATGCCAAATTGCTTCCAAAAGCTTCAAGAAATTACTGTTACCATGCCAAATTGATTCCAAGCCAAGCCAAACCACAAGCCAAAGGTGCCAAGGAGAGATGGGGGTAGCCAAGATTCCATTGCCAAGGACTTCATGAGCACAAGCTGAGTAAGCCACTAGTACAAAGGCATTTAGAGCATCCAAAGAAGGTGGAAGAATTATTATGTTTTTATTCCTTGCTTTTTAGTTGTGTTTGTCATTTGATTTTATTAACTAAGCTCTCCCTAGTCTCTAAGCCTAGAGATGTTATGCTATTAGTGTGTTTATCTCATTTCGAAACTAACACCATACTAACCATCCTCTCTTGAGTCAAATTCCTAGATCACAAGAGGTAGATATGTGTAATTAATGGAGGAGTGTCCTAAGCCATACTCTCAACAAATAACCATCCAAAGTAGACTTAAAGGTGGCTCGTGGATATGAGGACTCTATCCTTGTAATCTTAGTGGCATTAATGCAATCAAGAGCTTGAGGAGGCTACAAAAATATCAACCATTATGACCCATTCTCCACTCTCCCATGCAAGTTCTCCATTTTTCTCATCCCTTTATGTTATATATGTATGATTTTGAGCCTTAAAATAGATCCCTCTCTTGGGCATGATTAGACTCTATCGATATTGAGCCATATAACCTCTTGAGATAAATAAGATGACTATTTTCAGATTTCATGATATTAGCCTAGTGTGTTCATGTTAGTTTGATTTGTATAAGTGGTAAGCTTTCTCCCTTGCCAAGTCCTGATCCTACCTAGCTGGTAGATTGTCTAGTTATGTAGGTTATGTTTAGTGTTGATGTTATTTGATTGAAGCCAATAATGGACATGTTGACTAGATTAGTTCCTTAAACTAGGCCTCTTCACCATCTCCCTTAGGTTTCACTCACTTGATGAGCCTCTTCATGAAATGTTGATGCATGATAGGCATTTGGAGTCATAGATCCTGTTATTTTTTTTGTCTCACTAGTGTTTTAGAGGCTCAAGTATGAGTAGATAGATAATATTCATGGTGCATCACCACAAGTTAGAATAGGTTTTCCTTTTGTAATTCTTTCTCCCTTTTCACCCCAACTAGTTTTAGGTTTTAGAAGAAAAGATCCAAAATGATACATTAGATGAGTTAGCCTCATTAAAAATCCTAGAGGTCTGGTCTAGATATAGGTAACCCATAGCCTTAGACCATTCCCATGTTAGTCCAAGTTTGAGGGTAGGACTTGAACACTCCTCCTTTTATCTAAGGTGCAACTTAGAGTCATTAAAATTTTTGGCACACCCAGTGGGACCGGTTTCAATTGCCTTGAAGCATACTCTAAAAGTATTGGAGGGCATTTGGAAGATGAAGACATCAACAACAACATCTATAATCATCTTGGTGTTTAATCAAGCATATTTGGGAGGTTTGAAATCAGAATCAAGTTCATAGGTACCGTTGGTTTCATGGTTTCAAAGGTAAGAAGGATTTGTCATGATTTTGGTTCAATTCACATATTGCATAAGGAGCCATGATGTCTTATGAGAAAGATTTCTGCTATCCACCCCCATATCCACCATACCATAATGCATATGACCCATATAATTCACATCCTCTGATGAGACCATAAAATGGCTCATTATATCAATGAAATAACATATTTTTTCCTTACATAAGAAGTGGATCTAAGTGTATTTTTTGAACTTATGATTTATCTAGAATGAAATAGAGAACTATATCTTGGTTATTTATTTATAAATCATTGTCTTCTTGTTTGTTGATTCTTGTTACTAAATATATATAAAAAGTTGTTAATGTGTATTTATGTAGCCCATAATAAGCTATATTAGACAAAGCATGAGGTGCCAACTAAATATCAACTTTGAGGTGAGATACATGCACTCTAAACATAGCTATGACTGACCTAGTCTTGCTACGAACTCACCCAGATTTACTATGAACTCACTCAATTCATATCTATGGACTTAGATAGTATCTATACATTCATTTATTTTATTTATTAAACACTAGTTAAAAGAATCAAACATCAAGGGATCCATTATAGTCATCAACAGTTTGAATAATGCAACTTGAAGAAAATCTATGAACTCTACATGTTCTAAAATCTACAGACTCTATAGGTCTAAAATCTATGGACTCTGTAGGTTCTAAAATCTATAGACTCTACAGGTTTTAAAATATATAGACTCTATAGGTATAAAATATATGGATGCTTTAGGTCTAAAATTATGGACTTTGTAATTTCTAAAATCTATGGACTTTGCATGTTTTAAAATCTATGGACTCTGCAGGCACATCTATGGATTATACAGGTCTATCTACGAACTAGTTCAAGATTGTATCTAAATTTAGATTTATATAATTTTATTCCATAATTAATTCTCTTCATATTTCATGAATATTAAGCTTATGTTGTAAATAGACAATAACATCTCTCTCCATATTTTGTGGAAGATTGAGATAAGCTAGAATATATAAGTTGTTATGTTTCTCTCCATATTTGGTGGAGAGTATCTAGGATTGTTATTCTTGAATAAGGAGTTGGTTGGAAGCATGAGATTATAAATGCAACCCCCACACCATTTTAATTAATCTTGGTTATCAATAATACATTCTGAAGCTTTGTGACATAAATCTAGTGTTCTGATTAAAATCCTCTTCCAAGGAATGAGCTGACCACTCATTCCAAGGAAGATGGATAAATGTATTTTTATTTATTTATTTATTATGTAATTATGTTTTTGAATTTTTATTATTTATTTTTCATGTAAACATTTATTTTTTATAAAGTTTGTTTTGAACTTGCTGGTGTTTTTTGTATTTATCATTCATTTTCAATTCAACAATTTACTTTCTTGCAAGTGTGATTTAATTTCTACAAGTGTGATTTAATTTCTTACAAGTGTGGTGTGATTTAATTTATTAAAAATGTGATTTTTAATTCTTGTAAGTGTGGAGTGTGGTAGAAGAGATCGATTGCTAGAAATCTCTTTCTCCTATTGCATATAGCCTTGGACACTAGCCCTGGATTGACATTATTAAATGATGAATTGATGACTCATCATCCTCCATATTACCAATATCATATACCATAATTTAATCCCACTCCACCTCCATGGAAACCCCCTCATTCTTATGACCAAACCTATTATCAACCTTCTTCCCCTTGTAATCCACCTGCACCAAACAATGACTACCTGTATTCAGAGATTGAGAGACTAAGAAAAGAAAGAGATGGGTTGCAAGAGAACCTTAAACAAAAAAAAAAGGGGAGAGTTCAAAGCTATTATCACTCACCAAAATACTCCTACAAACCAGCCACAATTAGCTAAATTGGTTACCCCATCTCCCTTTCTTACCTCCTTAGTCATAGGATATTTCTTGGTCTATAATTGTTTGCTTAATGACAAAGTAAATCTCTCTATTATCCCTAAATCAATAGTAGATGCTTTGAATGTGAGGTATGAACCTGTACCTAACATTATTTTAAAATGGAATGGGTCTCCCATGAAAGTATTTGGTGTTATTAGAAGCCTCCAACTTACTCTTCATGCCTACCCCAATATTTTAGTTGTACAACACCTTATGGTAACATATTTGTTGCCTCATCATGCCTTATTTTTGGGTAGTGACTTCATGACTAAGGTTGGAGGGTAATTTTTCAAAGACATATCTTATATGTTGTGCAAGCTTAAACATGGTGTAGAGGTGAAAATCAAGTCTAAGCCACTCTCTAAGTTCCATGTTTAGCCTCTTCCCACAACCAACCAAAAGGTAGTTTGTCTTCACTTTCATTCTCTAAAGAAATCCACTTGAGCTCAAGATCCCATACCTACCAAAGAACCTGAGGTGATACCCATGTGGAAGCCTTCATGGGCCATGGATCCTAATTTCATCATGCCCACCCTTAACAAGGAAGATAAGAAAGAAGGATAAATTGTAAAGTCTATTATTGATCCTTAATATGTTGTTACTCAAACACCTACTCCCCCTTTTCACATCCCTCCTCAATCCCAATAGCTTCCCAAAAGAGCATTTAAGATCCCTATTTGGAAAAATACCCTTTCTAACATCAAGCAACCTAATGTTATCTACTTTCCACCCACCCCCTCCTTTCTTCAAGAGTAATCAAGTACACCAAATTTAGAATTAGATCATTCCAACATGGTGGACACATTATTTAAGTCGATAGAGGAAGGGTCAATCATTTAAGAGATTGACAATGATGTAGTTGTAGCTGAGTGTCAATAATACCTTAGAGAAGACACTTATAATGTCTATGAATAAGAGATCCAAATTGAAACCCTTATGTACCCTAATAGATTAGAAGGTAATCATAGGTATGAATTGAGTGATAAAAGGTGGCTATAATGTTTTAATGATGCAACTAAATCAAGTGAAACACAAGTTGATATTTCCCTAGGAGATCAATTAGATGGTAGCATTAATAATAATGCTATTGATACTGAAGTCAAGAATTCATTGGAAGACTAGTGAAAACACTTATGTTGGGAATTCTTGGGTGAGATTGAGCAACTTGGTGTGGTATATTTTAGTGATGAAATTAAATAACAAACTATTATTTCAGATGAGGAATGTAGTACAAATTTAGAGCTACCAATTCAAGAAGAGATTTTGCTTGAGTGGATTGATGATTTATCACCCCTCTCTATTGATGAAGTGGATGAACAAACCTCATGTGGGCCAAGAGCCTTGTGATGACCTTGTCTAGAAAAAGAAGTGGGTAATCAACCTAATGTCTTGTAAATAGATGTCAGAAGGAGAAAAGAAACTTGTGGTTTGTACATCAAAAAAGATGAGATATCATTTTGGGAAGACTTAAAAGACTTCTGCATGAACCTAGATGCCTCACCTTTCCATTAGCCAAGGCTCAAATAAAAAGAGCTCATCAAGGATTTTGTGATAGTTGGCCACTTGAAGTCCAAAGAACAGAGTCAGTTATAGCCCTTGACTAATGAGGTAGAGAGAACAATTTTTATGCAAGAAAAAAGATTTTAAAAGGAAGATGATTGGGTCTTGGATCCATATCTTCAATCCCTACTACACTTAAGGGTGGAAATAAGAGGTCCAGTTGCATCATCAAAAAGACATGAGCATCCTTTTTCTCCCATCTACAAGAAGATACCATCAAGGAGAAACAATCATGTTTCAAAGATCCATGATGCATTAAATAAATTCCCTTTTGACCCTGGAGGAAGGCTTGTTACCTCAAGTTAGTTTTTCTAGGTTTGTCTTGTTTCAATAAGTGAGTAGCACATGCATCTTCTATTCCCCTTTTCACTATTTTTTTTTTAGGTTAGTTGTCCTTGTGTTGGTCATTTAGGTTCCCCCTTCTATTTTATTTTGCTAATTTTTTGGTCTTTATTTTATTTCAAGAGGTTAGAGAAAGATTGTCAATATGGTTTGGGTTCCTCAAGCATAGGCAGACATGCAACCCTTGTGAGTCACCAAAATCATTGGCTATTTTGGACCACATACCAAACTTCTGCCTGGTTTTGACAAGATGAGAAGGGTCCTAATTGATGAATGGATTAGGTGGCTTGGAACTAGGCCTACCATTTAAAGTGTAGGGATCCAACTAGTTTTTTTGTGGTGATGAAAAATTATAGGGATAGATCTAGAAAAGGCCTAAGTTTACACATCTTTAACTTTTGGGCCAAGTGTTAACATTCAGATTTCCTTCGGTAGAAGTGTTCTACATAAAACCTATAGCAAAGGTACAAGGCTTATTTATTTTAGGAAGTTTTGTTCCACTAAATTTTACTAAGTATTGGAATTATTTTGGGGGGATTTCTTTTGAGAGTTTTGTTACAGCCTTTTCTTCAAGTATCATGAATTGTTTTAGACATTTTGTCTGAAACAATTTCCTCAAAGGGTCATTTCTTTGAAGAGGTCCTTTTCATTTTTTCCAAGGGCACTTTTTGAGCCAAGGTCTAATACACTTTTCTCAAAGGACCATTATACAAGAAAGTGGACCTTTGCAAAATCTTGAAGGATATCTTCTTCAAGAAAAGTGTCCTATACATTTTTCCTGAAGGGTACTTTCTTTCAAAAAATGGTCCACTTCCAAAATCTGAAGGACCTTTTTAAAGTTTCAAAAGGACCATTTCAAAGTTCTAAAGGGCCATTCTAAGGACATCATTCCTTTGAGAAAATTGTCCAAGACTTTTTCCCAAAGTCAAATTTCTTTGGAGCTTTTGTCCCAAAGAAAAAGACTAAGGCAAAATTCTTTCAGACATTTTATCTAAAAGAATTGTTTAGAGAAAAGTGTCCTATGTACTTCTTTCAAAAAGTACTTTACTTGGGGAAATGGTCCAATGAATTTTTTTTGAAGGATATTTCTCTTGGGGAAATGGTCCACTTCAAGGTTTCTGAAGGGAATTTTATTTCAAAAAGGGTACTTTTCTAAAGTCTGAAGGGTTAGTTTTTTGGGCAAGTGTCATCTACATTTTCTATAAGGGATATTTCTATAGTAGGTAGACCAAGTCAAAATTTTGAAGGGAATTTTTCAAGAGGGATAGGGACCAAGACATGGATTCTTTCAGAGAATTTGTCCAAGATGGAGATCTTAAAAGAATTATTGAAGGAATATCTATTTGATTTCAAAAGGTTCTGGGCAGCCCCATAGATATTAAATTCAAGCCCCTTCAACTAGTTGTTTGGATTTGAAAATCTAAGGACGTTCATGCAAATGTCAAGTTTGGGCCTTATGAAATAGCCATTTGCATTCAAAAATCATCAAAGGGGTTCCCACCTGAGTGTAGGCTTGATGAGTTTCCAAATCTTGGGTACCCAGATGAAATCTAAAAAAGAGCAGGTAAAAATAGGGCAATGGGCTTAGATATTATTAATGACATGTGTTCAATCATGGATTTTAGATCAATGGTGCACAAGTATGTCAAAAAGTAAATAAATCTCAAGAGCAAAGGTATGATGGTCAAGTATCACAAGCACGTGAGTCTAGACAAAGGAACAATGAATCATGTTCATTTGCTCTGGGTAGATTTGAGGGTAAGAGTTAAGGATTTGAGTCAATTTTTGGTGACCAATTAGAGTAAAGGGTAGCCCAAAATGACTTAGAGGTCAAAGATTTGATTTTTAACTAAAACAAGCAAGCATGGGAGAGCCAAGCTTGAGCATGTTTTAGTTGGGTCTAGTAGAAGATATTTTGGGATCAAACATCACCATTAAGACTTCATAGGGATTGAATAGGTCTGTTTAAACCTAATATAGATTAGGGTAGGATATTAGCTATTCATATGTTATATATATGTCCAGGTGGATGTACCAACTATAGGAAAACCAATAATTTAAATAGGTTTTCAATCCATAATAGGCCCAGGTTAACATTTCAAAGCAGAGGTAGATATATGTAATTAATATAGGAGCATCTTAAGCCATACTCTCAACAAATAACTACCCAAAGTAGACTTAATCATAGCCCATGGATATGAGGACTCTATCCTTGCAGTCCTGATGGCATTAATATAATCAAGAGCTTGAGGAGGCTAAAAAATCTTGGTCATTATGACCCTTTCTCCACTCTTCAATGTAGGTTCTCCATTTTTTCTCATCCCTTTATGCTATATATGTAGGCTTTTGAGCCTTAAAATGGGTCTCTCTCTTGGGCATGATTAGGATCTACCAAGATTGAGCCTTGTAATCTCTTGAGATAAATAAGATGATTGTTTTCAAATTTCATGATATTAGCCTAGTGTGTTCATGTTAGTTTGATTTGTATAAATGGTAGAGCTTTCTTCCTTGCCAAGTCCTGATCTCACCTAGCTAGTAGATTGTCTGGTTATATAGGTTATGTTTAGTGTTAGATTTCATTTGACTAAAGTCAATAGTGGACATTTTAATTGGATTAGTGCTTTAAACAAGGTCTATCCATCATCTCCCTTCGATTTTTCTCACTTGATGAGCCTCTTCATGAAATGTTGATACATGATAGGCTTTTGGAGTCATAGATCCCATTATTTGTTTTTTTCTCACAAGTGTTTTAGAGGCTCAATTATGAGTGGATAGACAATCTTCATGGTGTATCACCATAATTTATAATAGGTTTTACTTTTGTAACTCTTCCCTTTTTACCCCAACTAGTTTTAGGTTTTATAAGTAAAAGTCCAAAATGATGCATCAAAGGAGCTAGCCTCATTAAAAATCCAAGAGGTTTGGTCTAGATATAGGTAACCCATGAGTTTATATTATTCCCATGTTAGTCCAAGTTTGAGGGTATGACATGAACACTTCTTTTAGTTAGGGTGTAACCTAGAGTCATTAATAGTTCTCCCCTTGCCCTAACAAGTGAGTCTATGTGGAGGGTGACCTTCCCAAGGAATTGAAGAAGTTTATTGAAATCCAAGTTGGGGAGACCCAATGGTCATAAAAGGTTATTTATTTTAACCTTCCCAACACTTGATTTCATTTTTAGGCTTCAAATCAAGGTTATGAATTTCACACCCTCACCAACAAAATAGCTTTACAACATTGGTGGATTTTGAGGATGGGCAAGTAGAGATTTAAATGGGTGACCCTTCCCTATGAATGTATTATCATGAAATGTTAGGGGTCTTATAGAGTTTAAAATAAATAATATGTGTGAGCTTCATGTTATCATGTTGGTTTTTTAGATATTATCAATCTATAAGAAGTTAAAGTATCTAGCTTTCTCCTCTAGATGTCCTTGTAAAGCATTTGCCCTGACATCACCTAGTTCATTACCTTGTATGAGGTGGGATATGGTAGGGATTATATTTTAGTTACTCCAAAGGTCTCTCCTGGCATCATTGCCATGGGAGAGGACCCATCACATTAAACAATCTAGATTATTTTTAGCATTGACGACCATCTATTTGGCATTCTCAACATCTATATTCCCAATGATGACCTTGATCGCTCCTCACTTTGGTGATCTTTGGTAGATGAGCTACCTAATACCACATGGCTTGTGTGTGATGATTTTAATATGATTCAACACCCTTAAAACAAGGTTGGGGCCCTCCTTATGCATTGGTGTATTGGTGAATGTGAGGCTAGGTATTATTTCAAAAATAATGGGGGTTAGTAGACTCTTTCCTCTGATGGTAGATAATTAACCCCATGTCTTAGTTTACATGGTCTAACTACCAATTAGGGGATCATCACGTGCTCAAATAGATCGACCAATTTATGATGTCAAAACAAAATCATTTTTATTTTTTTAATATTGATACCTAACCTATCAACATCCACTTAGGTATTATTTTGTTAGACCACTCACCCATTTCTTGCAAAGTAGAATGGACCTTCAAGTAATATAATATGCCATGTAATTAGTTTATTTTCAATACTTCCATGCTTAGTCATGCTGGTACCATATGACTCATCCAATAAATCTAGAATCTGGCCCCATAACTTCCATATGCCCCCATCTAGATTGAGTGGTAGAATAAGGCCATTTTATGCACTACCTTCTTCCTTTTCCACCATGGCAAACATGTCATCCAAATTCACAAGTACTTAGAGGAGGCCACACTCAATGAGTTAAAATGGGTTTCTAACTCTCTCAAGACTAATCCTTTCAATGTGCAACTACAAAGGCTAGCTACCTCCTTTAAACACCACCTCAAGGTGGTGGATAGTCATGCAACTAGAGGCACCCAGCTCCACACTTAACTGCACTGGCTCAAAATTGGTGAATATTGACTAATTTAACCCCAAGTAAAATTAGGTAAACCCATATGTAGTTTAAACTTGTCATAGGGTCCCTTAGGGTGTAAAATGTGTACCATGGTCTTAATAAGGTCAACCATTATGTTTTCACCCTTGTCACTTTTATATAGTTAGTCTTATATCATCTAGGGGTCACTTTTTGAGTCATTTAATGAAGTGGTATAATTTCATAAGAAAATAAAGGTGTCAATAGATACTCTAACATCACACATGCTAGTTACATATCTGAGAAACCATTTTTAGACTGATATCCTACAGGTTCAATATTAAAAATAAGAAGAATAGGTAGTTTCATGTGGTTATAGGTAGTTTTACAACCTATACAAGATTTTAGGAACATGTGGATACTCCATAAGTGTCTCCTCAAGTCACCTCAGTTCATTTCCATGCTTGGGTAGCTTTGACAAGTCTAAAAATAAGCAAAACCATTATATCTTTCTCATCAGTCTCCTAGACAAATAAAAAAGGTCAATTGGTTTCCACATGATATAGACAGGACGAGGTGACTTGGAGAAAATTATTTTGAGGGATAATATTACTCCCTATGTACTTGAAATTCATGGTAATAGTTGCAAGTTTAGTTTCTTTTTCTTCATGAACCATTGCTAAGAAGGTTGGCTTCTTAAAACTGGTTGCACACCCCTATTACCTCATTTTTCCTTCTCTATCTAGATTGATCTGAGTAAGTTAATTATTGCACATATTCTGGAAGGGCATGACCATAATTATCACATGGTTTTTATTCTATTTTTCACATGTGGAATTCAATAAATAAGTATAACTACCTCATTTTGCTAGTTGAAGACACCACTGAGGTCTATAGACATTATTTCATTAGTTGCACTAGTTTCTCTCTCCTATAGTGGTCTCAGATCAAAAGATACATGTTGTTTCCACTATCACATTGTATGGTAATTAGTTTTTATTTTAGAGGTTGGGTCTCAAGGAATAACACTAGATGGAGTGAAGAGGTCTAGAAACATGGCACAATTAAGAAGCCCTATAATATCCACCTACTTTTAGGAACCTGTGTCCTACCTTTCTCTTTATGTTATTAGTGTAGTAGTTGCTATGGATGAATTTTATTTGTAAGTCATCCTTGGAGCACATTTGTATTATCCCACATGTATGGGAAAAAATAGTTAGAATAGAATTAGTATTTAAGTAAGTGTTAAGGCCCAATGAAGACATGCACAAATTATATTGAATTGATCTTAATTAAAGGAGTAACCCCCTCAAAGAGGCCAATGATTCTACAATTTAACCATTGTAATTTAGTTATGTTTATTTGAGTTAATATATTACTAATTTTCATAATTTATTTCATGTATTTGCAATTATCTGCTAACTTGTTCAAGAATGATCCTCTCATCTGGTATCAAAGTACTTTCCAGGGCCATATTTTTTTTACTACCCACCATATGCTCTCATATTACTATAACATGACCTCATTGATTAGAAAGTGGTAACAAATCCTTTTCCAACCCTTCTATGCCACAATCTAGATCTATAGTTTCATTTTGGCAATAGGTCATCATCACTATGAGTATTAATAATTTTTTTTCTCGACTGCATTGTGTTTTTTTCTACTACAGATCCTATCATCTATTTTGGATAATGGTAAAAACTTGTCTACATAACTATGGGAAGTGTTTGGGCATAAGCCATAAAACTCATTGTGAGGAGTACCATAGGAACCCTGAAGTAGATGGTCTACTGAGAGGACCTGCCAACAAAAAGAGTAATGGCCCCATCTTGATTGAGTAGCTCCCACCCATGAGGAAAACTAAGAGTTATCATTTAGGGGTAAATACGTAGCCAATTTTTTTTTGGAATGGTATTCATTCAAATAACATTGGTGGCTAGAGAGATTTATAAAAAACTTTAGGTAGTCATTCAAAATTTGAGCCCATCTCCATCATATCAGTTTTAGAAGATTGTTAGTAGAGTATCAGAAGACTATCAGAGGACTTGCCACCAAACATTTGATAAAAACCAAAAAAAAGTAATTTTTTTCATTTTTTTACCATATCTCTCCATATGTATCCCTATTGCTTCTCAAAATTTACTAGGACACCTAAAATTCATTCTACACATTTTCTTCCTTGAGGTCCCATATCTCGATTCCACTTCTAATTCCCATAAATCTCAATTTTCCCTTTTTTTGGGTTTTGCCATAACTTCTATTTTTGTCTGTTTGCCTCAAAATTTTTCCATAATGTTCATCTCCCTTTTGTGATCCTTTATCCATCTTTGATAAATTTTCTAGTTTTTCCATTTTGATTTTGAAATTTCCCTCACCTTCGTTAATCATACTCAAACTATGAAAAAAAATAGTAAAAGTACCTTTACCCCTTCTGATTTCATCCAAATTAAAAGATTCCCTTACTAACCATGTCTTAAATCTAGTTTTTATATCCATTGAAAATATATGTATATATATATTTATATTCAATAGGTTATGGTAGCTGCCTATGCAGGCACCAAGATCATTAAGAAAGAAATCACAACCTTAAAGGCCTAGGTTACTAACTTAATCGATATGATGTGTGGACTAAATCAACGGAATGGACTTTTGCTCAGTAAATTATAGAAGGATTCTTCTTTTGAGATTACTTTCTCTTCCACACACAAACCATGTGGGCCCAAACTATAATTTTTAAGGTTCAATGGTATAGATCCTATAAGCTGGCTTTATCACACTGAGCGATACTTCAACCTTCACAATACTTATCTTGTCAACAAAGTCATAATTACTTCCTTCCACTTAGAATAAGATGTACTCCAATGGTACCATTGGTATCTCAAATAAAATGATAAACTTGATTGGACAACATTTGCATCCCTACTTTTGGGTAGGTTTGGTCCCTCAACATTTGATTTTATGGGAGCCCTCACCAAACTCTATCAGATAGATACCATTCTTTATTATCAAATTGAATTTGAAAAACTAGATAATCACATTGAAGGGTTATTAGATGAAGTCTTCAATATTTGTTTTATTAGTGGCCTCAAATATCCCATCCACTTTGAGGTCAAAATCTTCTAACCTCACACCATGATGGTAGTCTTGGGTCTCACAAAGCTTGCTAAAGACAAAATCACCTCTTAGCATCACACTTCTAATTAGGCACCATTAAATACCTCTTTCAAGTAGCCAAACACTAGGACAACCCCCATCAAATGTCTAATAGGAGATAAAATGCATGCATGCCATAAAAAAGGGCTTTGTTATAATTGTGATGATAAATGGGTTCTAGGGAACAAATGCATAGAGAAAAAATTATACCTACTAGATATCAATTCTCCACCAGATACCATTTATTATGAGGATACCACCAAGGAGATTAGATAGGAAGCTGATGTTTCTATGCACTTAGATTCCCATCCTAAAATATCCATGCATGATTTGGCAGGAGTCATTACCCACCAAACAATGCATATCCAAGGTTATTTTAAGAAACAATTCCTCACCATCCTTATTGACTTTGGTAGCACTCACAACTTCATTGAACCTTGGTTATCTAAGCAAGTAGATTATTTTATCCACCCTTGTTCTAGTTTTGAGGTCATGATTACCAATGAAGGCACATTACCCTACAAGGGAAAGTGTAGTAATGTTCATATTTTAGTGGGTGACTATAACCTTCAGGCCAACATGTTTGATTTATCTTTAGGTGGATATGATGTTATTCTAGGTGCCCAATAGTTATGAACCCTTGGACCTATCCTTTAGGATTTTTTAGATCTATAGATGTAGTTCTCAGAGAATGGATAGAAGTACACCCTACAAGGCATTCTTCTTAGCTCCACTAGCATTATTAGCTCTCACAGTGTGGAGAAAATTCTAAAATGAGGATCCCACGACATCATTGCCCAACTCTTTTCTCTTCACAGTACTTCACCAAACTCTCACCCACCTTTTGAATTACACAACCTTTTGGTCAAACATACCACAATTTTTAAGGAGCCTATAGGATTGTCACCTCACCAACCTTAGGACCACCACATCCCACTACTTTTTGGTAGTGCACCTCTTAACATTTGGCCCTATCGATACCCATTTCATCAAAAGATTAAGATTAAAAATATCATCCATGATATTTTTTAGGTTGGGCTCATTCGACCTAACACTAGTCTATATTCTTCACCAGTCTTACTTGTTCATGAGAAGGATAGATCTTGGTACCTCTACATTGATTATTGGGATCTGAACAAACTAACCATCAAGGATAAGTTTCCCATTCCTATCATTGATGAACTCCACGGTGTATAATTTTTCTCTAAATTAGACTTATGCTTTGGGTATCACCAAATTCATCTTCATGATGCTGACATTCCAAAGATAACCTTCCATACACATGATGACTACTATGAGTTCTTGGTCATGCCATTTAGGCTTACTAATGCCCCGTTCACCTTGTAAAGTTTGATGAACCAAGTATTTCACCCCTTAAATTTTTTTTATCTTTGTCTTCTTTGATAACATTCTCATTTACAGTCCTACATGGGAGGATCACTTCCACCACCTTGACACTGCCTTAGGAGTTCTTACTACCAACCACCTATGTGCCAAACATTCAAAGTGTTCTTTTAGGCAAATAGAGATTGAGTATCTAGGGCATATTATTGCATCTGATGGTGTTTATGTTGACCCCACCAAAATTGTAACTATGACAAATTAGCCACAACTAAAGACCCTCAAAATCTTACATGGATTTATTGGTTTGATAAGGTACTAAAAAAATTTGTCAATGGTTATGGCACAATTGCATTTCCATTGAAATCTAAGCTCAAGAAAGATGAATTTATATGGTCATTCACATCTTTCCAAGCATTTTCCCACCTTAAACATGCCATGTGTACCATGGCAGTCTTGGCCATGCCTAATTTTTCAAAGCCATTTGTGCTTGGGTGTGATACATGTGGAATTGGTCTTGGTGATGTACTTATGCAGGAAGGCCACCCCATCACCTTCACCAACAAGGCCTTCAATAGACATAATTTGGTATGTTCCACATATGAAAAATGAATGATGGCTATTCTCCATGAAGTTCATAAATGGTATCCATATTTAATTGGATGATACTTATACATCAAAACTTACCATAAAAGCCTCAAATATTTTTTTATAATAGTAGGCATCTTCCCTAGATCAATAGAAATGGGTTTTTAAACTCATGGGATATGATTATGAAATTACCTAAAAAAAGGTATGGAAAATTTGGCGGTTGATACTCTCTCTCAATAGTTAAAAGACCTAGTGTAGTTCTATGTAGTATCTCTTCCCATTTCCACTTGGATCCATGATCTTCAAAATGAGTGGCATAATGACAACCTAACCCAACAACTCATGCTTCAACTATTTGCTGATCCATCTGTCAAACCTCACTATATTTAGGATGGCCACACATTACAATATAAAGGTCACCTTTTATTACCAGTAGGTTCTAAGCAAAAAAATAGTATTGAAGGAGATGCATGCTTCCCCTTCCAATAGTCATTTATGGATTCTAAAAAAAATTTAGCGGGTTCACCATAATTTATTTTGGCTAGGCCTCAAGTAGGATATCAAAAAAATTGTTACTGAATGTGATATTTTCCAATGTACTAAAGGCGAAATAGTTATCCCACCTAGTCTACTCCAACCACTTCTAATTCTCACACATATTTGGACTAGAATTTTCATATATTTTATTAAAGGCCTTCCCAAATCTAGTGGTAAATCAATGATTCTCATTGTAGTGGACCACCTTTCCAAATATGCTCATTTTTTCACTTTGGTCCATTCCTACACTAATTCCACTATTGCTTAGACATTTCTTGATCAAATATTCTGACTCCATGGTGTTCTTACCTTTATTATCTCAGATCATGATTCTACCTTCATAATCCATTTTTGGCAAGAACTCTTCAAACATCTAGGTACATAATTGAAAATGAGTTTTGGATATCATCCACAAACTGATGCCCAGACTAAAATCATCAATAAATGTCTAAAAACCTATCTTCATTGTTTTATCACAGAGTAGCCACAATAGTGGGTCAAATGGTTACTATTATCTATTTTATCTCACATGCTAAGATTTTTCTTGGATAGATCAGTTGATTAGAGTCCTGATTGAAATGGATGATCAAGAAATGACTTGAGCAAGCCTAGAAGAACTAGGCCATCATCAAATATCATGCACAAATGAAAAGATCAAGTTGGTTATGCATTTAATAGATTTACTTGGAAAGCCTCTTAGGCCAGAAAAATTATATGGACATGATGTATTTCATTCCTAGATCATCCTCTATAAATTTCATATATTGATGTGTTTTCTATATCAAGATATAAAGCTTAAAAGTTAAACCAATAGTCTAGGATGTGCACAGAGATGTCAAGATAAAGCCATGAAAAGTAGCCATGTGGGTTCAAATGATATTAAAGTTGAATGTAGATCTAATAAGTGTTAAGATCTTGGGTACTTAAATAAAAATCTAATGGTGCATGGTAACTAACAAAGATAGTGGGTCTAATCAAATCAATGGTGCATGATCCATCATGTAAAAGCATATCAATGGTGAGTGAAAGGTCAACATGTCAGTAGATCCTAAAAGCAAATGAGAAGTGGCCGAGTGTTAAGACCATGGTAAATTCTAGATAAATTAATGGAGCATGTGAAATCTATGTAAAAACATATTAACATTGTATGTAAGGTCAAAGAGTCAATATTCTTGAGGATGAATGCGAGGCCACCACATGGCAAAAGTGTAGGAACTAACTAGGAATGATTGTGGGGCCCATAGAATATATAAGGGGTTGATAGATGGCACAATTGTAGGAGCCCAGATCAAGATCAATGATTGATACTAAAAGTCAAAGATAGGATATTTCAAGTAGAAGTTGAATGCGATTCAAGTCAAACCAAGAAAAAATGCTTCAAAGAGTTATGTTGCCATTAGAGCTTGGTTGAATGTCACAAGCAAATGTAGCCATACAATCAAGGTTGTTAATAGTGAATTTATATTTCCATTAAAATTTTAGAGGCATGATAGGTCTGTTTAAACCTAATACAATTCAGAAATGAGGCTATGTGATCTATGGATCTTCATTGATATAATGACTATATGAAAACTAATATATTGGATTGGTTTTCAATCTATAGTAAAGATCTATATCTAGGTTGGGGTAGATGAAGACATAAATGAGATATGGTGGAGTGTCTTATCATTTAACACAATAATAGTTCCAAAAAATAGGTACCTATGGCCACCTAAATTAGCCATGGTGATGACTCTATCATAATTATAGATATGAGGATTTTGTTCTCATAAATAGGTTAAGTGGAAGATAGTATAAAGTCCCAAGATGGAGATCATGTGGTTAAAGAAATTACCTAGAGAATTTAATATATTTATAGGGTGCCTAAGGGTTTTTATTTGTAACAATATCATGATTCATCATCTTTGGCAAACTATTATCTTCTAGTGCATTTTTCTCAGTGAATGAGAAGATTCAGGGGCTATTAGGACAAATGAAAGCTATCTTATCTATGATGTATTAACCCTGATATGATATAAAAATGGTGGAGCATTCATCAAAATGTGTTAGCTCATTCAATGATCTCGGATGGCATGCTCACTATCTCTTTACCCTTTCTCTTTCTCTTCCATTTTCTTCCACATTGTAAAGCTCTCTCTCAGATTTTGGATTCCCACAAGGACTCTTTTATTTTGAGGAGCAGGGACTCTCTGAGATATCTTGACAAGATATGATCATCTTGATAAGGCTAAACCTTATCAAGAATTTGTAAGAACTACCTATTGATGCAATAAAAAACTTTATTTACCTATCTCTTGCCTTGGACTAGTGTTTAGTGAGTTGTGTATGATGGCCTTGTGAAGGAGATTCTTCCATATCCATTGTCCTCATTCCTTGCCTCTTTTAAGGTGTTTTAAATCTATTTGTAGGTTTGGATTCATGTTATTTTTATCATTAATGTAGGCTTGGTGTGGGTCTTAGAATCCCTCCTTGTTTCTTGCTTCCTGAACCTAGTTCATCAAACACTTATGCAATCAACTGGTCTATGAGCTTGTGTGAGCTAGCATTGTATTGTGCTAATCTTGTGTGGGTTCAAGCTTATATAAGTCTTCCATTTTTATTTGGTGCATCACATATTTAACTTTCTTAGGATCCCTTTCCCCCTTTCTAACCCTTTTCTCAATGCAAACATTAGTATAGGTGATCCATCAAGAGTAAGTTAGTCTTATCTAGAAGTTCAACCCTATTATAGGATACCCATCGCTTGGGGTTATTCCCATATTGTAACTAGGAGTAGAGGATCCTGAATAACTATTCTAAAAGGGTGCAATCTCATGTCATAATAGTTTCTATCATGCCTAGTGGGACCAAGATCTAAGAGAGTGGAAATATTATTGGTGTTTCTTTCCTCTAATAAGCTTTTAGAAGCAAGTAAGTTAGCACCAATGGTGACTCTAAATCAAATATTCTAGTTGTAAGCAATCTAGGTATGTCTCATTTAAGATTTTAATCAATTCTTGCATCTCATTTGATAAATGAGGTTGATATGAATAGTTATGATGAATACCCTTATCATTCACCTCCTTATTAGTAGTTTTAATATAATCTTCATGATCCATATGAGCCTAATTAGCCTTACCAAGAGTTATATCAAAGATATGATGAGCCTTATCAAGTATCTCATGATCCTTATTATCAAGAGCATGGATCTCACCTTCCTCATAACCTATATCATCCCTATCATGATCTATATTAGCCTTATGATGATTATCACCAACCATATATAAATCCTTATCAGTAGTATGGTGACTCATACCAATCCTATGATAACCCTCATGGATATTTTTGTCTTCTTGATCATGCCAATCAAGCCCCAAATCAATCCATCTCAAGCTTCAAACAAACCCTATTTGGCTATGAGAAGCAGATGATAATCATAGATACCCAAAAGAGATATGGACAAGAGATTTTGAAGCATGAAATTCAGAACATGAGAGTTAATTTTCATCAGGGTAAAGAGGTATGTTTATCTTTCATAAGGCAAGGCCATTCAAACTTCATTGTTGATATTCTAGACATAAGTGGTCTAATAGTAGGCATTGAAGGGAGGCTAGTGGTTTATGATAAACCCCAGGATCATCATAATCATCATCATGTTCTCATAGAGCTACCCTTTTCCCTTCAATAATACCAAACCAATGTTTACCATATCCCTTAAGAGTCCATTCAGACCTTTCCTAACTTTCCTACCTAGAAGTATGTCTAAAAGAGGCCTTGAAAGGATGAACAAACATGTTTTGAGGTGACTAATCTCCATGTTTCTTAGTATAACATACATGAGAATTCATCTTTAATTTTGTAGGGAGACATCTCTAACCAGTTAGTCCATGATTTTGAGGCTAATTTAGCCAAGAAAATTGATTTTTCAAATCAACATCTCCAACATTCAATAGCAGTTACAAAGGCAACATAGTAGCAAATTTATTCTTTCCCACCCATATCAAGAATAAGTATAAAAGTAGAGGTTTCTAAACATAAGTTCAGGACTTGAAATTAGATTCAATAGTCAAAATAGAAAGAATAAAATTCAAGCATAAGCTAAGATACTAAATTTAAGAGCAAGCCAGTGATCATTCAGCCTTCACTCCTTTCCCCTCAAAAGCCTAGTGCCTTTCCTTCATGGAAATCCATTCAAGAAATAATGCAACCGAGAGAGGAGGTGAAGGTGATCCAAGAAGAGTAGCTTCATGAGAAAAATCAAGTGTCTATGGTAACTTATTTGGACCTTTATCATATTAATAAATATTTTCAAGGGTATACTATGCCACTCTTTGAGAAAGAGCCTCTCTTTTATGAGGCAAATAAAGAAGATGCAGTTAAGGAAACCAATAATAAAGGTGACTCAAGTGACCAAGAAGAATAAATCAAGATTTGGATACCTCTTGGTAAGGACAAACATGTTTCAATATTCTATAATGATGTAAAGATGGAAAATGTGCAATAGAAAGCTGAGGTAGAAGCTGAGATACAAGTACAAGACAAATCACATGAAGAAGAGGTTGCTGATGTACAAGAGAAAGATGTCCCAATTGGACAATTTGATGATGTTTTCCATGAGTTATTTGATAATATAAAAGTTTTCATTCATTATGAAGGATAAGAGCTTGTAGAATTAGAAAAAGACAAGTACAAATCAATTAATGAAGATGAAGAACAAGCCAAAATTGAGAGCATGCTCTGTCATCAGCTTGATGTTGAAGATGAAGCAATTTTGATTGACCAATCTAAGATATCAAAAGAAGATTCATAGCATCATGATTATGGATAAGAAATTGATATGCTTGCTTCTAACATTTAGTTTGAAGAAGTTTCAATTAAATTTTAGCTTTTTGAGAACAAATATTTAGATTTGTTTGATGTCATTCATTCAAGTTATTCTTTACTTGAATGTGGTCCATTACAGGTTGAGAAAAGTGCTTTCATCAAGAAAAAATTAGTTATTCTCTTAGGAGATGACATGTTTAAACTTTTCAAACATGGCTATCAGCTTTTCTCTTCAACTTCATACATATCTCTAGTTTTGGAAGCTGATAATGAGCTCAAATGGCCCAAAAAAGTCATAAGATCAGATTTATCTCCCTTAGAGGTTAACCTTATAGATATGTCAAAGGAGATAGATCAATTTGGTCTATATGTTCATGATCATTAGTTCATGAATGAAAAAGAATTGAAGTTGTTCTTATAAAATACATGAATTTGTGAGGAGTATGACTGGGTCTTGGAATCACATCTACAAATCATACACCTAAAATTGGTAGTAGAGAAACCAATTTCTTCACCAAGAAAACATGAGCATCCAATTTCTCTTATCTATAGAAGAAAGCTATCAAGACAAGGCAAGCATGCTTCAAAGTTCCAAGGTGCACCAAATAGATTTCCATTTGACACTAGAGGGAAGATTGTCACTATAGGTTAGTTGTTCTAGGTTTGATTTGTCTCAATAAGTGATTAGAACAAGTAGTAGTTTGCTTCTCTTTTGCCTTATTTTCCCTATTTCCTTAGGTTAGTGGTATTTACTTTATTTAGGTTAGTTTCCCTTCTATTTTATGTTTCCCTTTAATAAGTGCCTTAGGCACTTTGTTTTGTTTTGTTCCTTTTTTATTTCAAAAGGAGTTATCCAAGGGTTGGTAGCCAGTTTTAACTTTAGATAAATATGTTGAACTAGAGTAGAGACTCCATTCCCAATGGATTAGACAACGCAACTAGTTTGGGTTCTCAAGCATATCAGGCATGCTTCCTTATGAGTCACTAGAAATGTTGGCCATTTTGTCCCACATGCCAAGATTTTACCTGGATAGATTAGTTGAGTAGAGTCTTGATTGAAATGGATGATCAAGAAATGACTTGAGCAAGCCTAGAAGAACCAAGTTGTCATCAAACATCATTTAAAAATGAATAAATTAAGTTGGTTGTGTATTTAATATATTCACTTAGAAATCCTCTCAAGCTAAAAGATTGCATAGACATGATTTATTTCATGCCTAGATCATCCTTTGAAAATTTCATATTTTGATGTATTTTCTATCTCAAGATATAAAGCTTCAAAGTTAAACCAGTAGTCTAGGACGTGCACAGAGATGACAAGATAAAGCTATGGCAAGTAATTGTTTGGGTTTAAATGATCCTAATGTTGAATGGAGATCTGATAGGTGTAAAGATCTTGGGTACTTGAATGTAAATATAATGGTGCATGGTGAATGATGAAGATAATGGGTACAAGTATATCGATGATATGCAATCCATCATGCAAAAGTAGATCAGTGGTAAGTGAAAAGTCAACAAGTTAGGAAATCCCAAAATTAAATGAGAAACTACCAAGTGTCAAGACCATAAAAAATACTATACAAATTAATTGAGTGCATGCAAGCTATGCAAAAGTAGATCGATGATGTTTTTAAGGTCAAAGAGTCAATATTCCTGAGGATGAATGCAAGGTCACCACATGGCAAAAGCATAAGAACCAGCTAGGACTGACTGTAGGGCCCACAAAATAAATGAGGGGTTGATAGATGGCACAATTTTTGGATTCTAAATCAAGATCAATACTTGATACTAAAATTTTAAGATAGGATATTTCAAGTAGAAGTCAAATATAGTTCAGTTTAAACCAAGAGAAAATGCTTCAAAGAGCTATGCCATCATTAGAGCTCGATCTAATGTCACAAGCAGACACAACTATATAGTCAAGGTTGTTAATAGTGAAGTTATATTTCCATTAAAATTTTAGAGGCATGATAGGTCTCTTTAAACCTAATGTAGTTCAGGAATGAGGCTATGCGATCTACATATCTTCATCGATATTATGACTATAAGAAAACTAATATATTGGATTAGTTTTTAATCTATAGTAAAGATCCATATCCAAGTTGGGGCAGATGTAGACATAAATGAGATATGGTGGAGTGTCTCATCCTTTGAAATAATAATATCTCTAACAAATAGCTACTTATGGTTTCCCAAAGTAGACATGGTGATGGCTCTATCATAATTATAGATATGAGGATTTTTTTCTCATAAACAGGTCAAGTGGAAGATAGCGTAAAGTCCTAAGATGGAGATCTGGTGGTTAAATAAAGTAGATGGAGCATTTAATATATTTATAGGGTGCCTAAAGGTTTTTATTTATAAAAAGATCATGACTCATCATCTTTGGAAAAATATTATCTTCTAGTGCATTTTTCTAAGTGAATGAGAAGATTTGAAGGCTATTGGGACAAATGAAGGCTATCTTGTCTATGATATATTAACCCTGATTTGATATAAAGATGGTGGAGCATTCATGAAAAGGTGATATCTCATTTAATAATGTTGGATGTCATGTTCCCTCTCTCTTTTCCATTTCTCTTTATCTTCAATCTTCTTCCACATTGTAAATCTCTCTATCTCTCTATGATTTTGGATTGCCATAATGATTCTTTAATTTTGAAGAGCAAGGGACTCTCTGAGATATCTTGGCAAGACATTATCATCTTGATAAGGATAAATCCTATCAAGAATTTGTAATAAATACCTCTTGATACAATAAAATACTCTTTTTAATAATCTCTTTCCTTGGATAAGTGTTTAGTGAGTTGTGCATGATGGCCTTGTAAAGGAAATTCTTCCATATCCATTATCCTCCTTCCTTGCCTCTTCTAAGGTGTTTTCAAGTCTGAATTCATGTTATTTCTATCATTAATGTAGGTTTGGTGTGGGTATTAAAATCCCTCCGTGTTTCCATTAATTGCTTCCTGAACCTAGTCTATGAAACACTTATGCAATCAACTAGTGTGTGAGGTTGTGTGAGCTAGCATTGTCTTGTGTTGATCTAGTGTGGGTTTAATCTTATGGGAGTCTTCCATTTTTACTTAGTGCATCACCTGGTTAACTTTATTAGGAGAAATTTACCCCTTTCTAACCCTTTTCTTGATGAAAACATTAGTAGGCATGGTATACAACCCGAAGATGCCATATGGGAACCATTATTCTAAATTCAACAACGCTTCCCACATTTGAAGCTTTGAGGATAAATATTTTTCCAAGAAGGAGGGGATGTTAGGAACCCATGTCCTACCTTTCTCTTTACATTATTAGTGTAGTAGTTGATATAGATGCATATGCTTTATAAGTCATCCCTGGAGCACGTTTGTATTATCCCACATGAATGGGAAGATATAGTTGTTAGAATAGAATTAGTATTTAAGTAAGTGTTAAGGCCCTATGAAGGTATCCATGAATTATATTGAATTGATCTTGCTCAAAATAGGTTTCCCCACTAAAGAGGCCATAAATTATATAATTTATCCATTGTAATTTAGTTAGGCTTATTTGAGTTAATATATTGCTAATTTTTGTAGTTTATTTCATGTATTTGTAATTAATAGCTAACTTGTTTAGAAAGGATACTCTCACTTATAGGACTATGTGAGAGGGTTTAGATAGATGTGTGGTTAATGTCTAGAACCTATAAACATACATATGATCTCATGTTTAATTAGTAACATGGTTAAACCATCAAGAGACCCCATGTTGATAAGATTTTGATTTAGCACATAGTCTTGAATCTGATGTTCACTTATAGGCAACTCCAATAGAGGTATGAGTAATGTGAATGGTATAGGTTTGAACTCATTTGAGACTTTTAAATAGGTTTAGGAGTATTGATAAGGGATTTGTGATAATTATGAGGCTGTAATATGGAAGGTAGACCTAGAACCATGTCTATATGATAAGAAATTTGCATTTGAGAAGTTTTACCTTAACTTCTCTGAATGAGGATTCTGCCTTACACTATGACATCTCTTGGTGAAGTTCATTAAGGTCTAGATAGACCTAATTATTTCCATCTTGTATACCAAGCCTAAGGGAAATGATTTGACACAATAAAGTGGTTTCTTGACTAAGGGAGAGTGGTGATTGATTGATTTCTAACTCAGGTAGGTCTTGACCTCAAAAACTCAGTAAACACTGTATGGAAATGACTATAAGCAACCTAACTTTGTAGTGACCTATAGTATTTTAGTGAAAATACCATCTCTAAGCATGAAATGAGTTCAATCAGGTGTGAAATAGTCTCTAATGACTATAAGAGAAATAGGGATGAAATTAAATTCATGTATATGACCACCTACAGGTCTCATTCTCCCTAAATGGTATCTACACTCAGCAAACCCATAGTGTGTTGGTGATGGAGTTGAGAGCATGGTCTACAAGTCTAGTTGTTATTTCAAGTTAGAGATGACATAATAAAATTCAAGATGGAACCAAGAGATAGATAGAAAATACCTAGGCCTAACCTCATTTTCCTAAGGTGAAGGCACTTATAGTCTGCTACAGTAGATAGACTAAATCATGCAAATGGAGAGATGTGAGCTTGAGAAAATGGTAGAGATGTAAGATGGAAAAAATGTTGAGACCAATATCATAGTGGTAGGGTAAATATGATGTGTTTATTAAATTGAGGAAATAGATTATGAATAACAACCTATAACCAGATTCTTGAAGTTTCTTAAAACCCTGTCAAACTTGCATAGTTAGTCCCATAAGTTTGTCTTGAATATTTGAAGCATTGGAGATATGCATAAGTGATATAGCTATGATATTTGGTATAAAATGTCATCAATAAATTTTATATCCCTCCATGAATTAAATTTTTTAAGAAAAATAGGGGATATTCCCTCTATTTTGTCTTAGATAGAGGGCACTCCTAGTCAAGTCAAAGACTGCAAGTTTACTATGTGAATGTTGGAAGGATGAAATTAAAAGTCTTAGGACACTATGAAATTATGTAAAATTTTTAATTATAGGTAAAAAAATGTGAATAGTCACCTAAAATCCTAAGAGGCATTCACAGGTGGTCAAAGGCTCAAAGAGTGTAGTTAGGCCTATTAGGCCTAGAACTAGGTCTATACCCTAATGGCCTATAGCTTGATTCAAATGACCACATAACCTTCCTAAATCACTTGATAATTTTCAAGGGGAGATATAAGGTTGATAAAAACCATTGGGTTTTAAATAAATGACACAAATTGGTTAACTTGACCTAAAACCTTTCTCAAGGAAGCACAAAATACATGAGAAATCTCAATAGGCCAACTTCAAGTGCTCATTTATGTATGGACACCAAGAATGAGACCTCAATAATATATGGGTAGTTTGGGAAGTTCCTATAATAAATATTTTTGGAATTTGTTCAAGGTTTGGATGTCATGTTTTTATGAACTATTTTTAAGAACCAAAACCTTTTAAAACCCTCCTAAAAACCTAGTTTTGACCCGATGAAGAAGAAACTGATGGAAATGCATTAAAAAGTGGTAAAATGGATTGGAAATTCATTTGGACTTGTTTAATACTCTCTCAAGATCTTGGACACCCAATTGGTTTGTATTATCATTGGATAGGGTAAAATCAAGGTTTTTTATAGGATTTAACTTGTTTTAAAGGTACAAAGGGAGATTGGTGGATGAAATATACTGAAGGAGGTATATAGGGACTTATTATAACTACTTATGCTCATTGTTAACATCAATTGTGCATGAAAGGCCCTCTACTACAACATTCATCACAGTCAGACTTAGATAGTGAAAATGAGGAGTGACTACCTAGTGAGAAGATGAGAGATTTAATTTGGGATATTTTAAAGGTATACCTAATGGATTAGAAGAAAAAGGGACTATAAATAGTTTTCCTAACACCTCTTCCATATATTTGGTTGAGAAAATTTAGGCCCCTTAGATGGTACATGTGAAGTCAGACCTAGATAACTAATGATGAATGAATGCAGGCAGTGACTACAAGTGTCAAAAAGAAGGCTATTAGTTAGGAATGCATCTGATGATTATCATAGCTTGTTTCTAACCTCCCTAATATAGTGTATATGTGTCAAGTCTTCTTAGTTTAGTTTTGAGCAGTCAGGAGATGCCTCATCATGAAGGCAATTTTCAATAAGGCCATTTGAGGACCCTATGCCATTTGGAAGAGTTTTTCATGCTTCAAATAGACACTTGTCCAAGGAAATATTCATGGTCTATTCTCCACTACATTATCCTACAATGTAACTAGTTTTCATGCCTTGACATTTGGAATTGTGACCCTTGAACTTCTCTTCTTCTCTCTCTTCTCACATGTTCTATAAATGCAAGCCATTTTAGCTTTTGTAAAAAAATCCACACCTTGTATGGTGAAGCCTTGATGGTTTGATACTATATTTTGAATTTGAAATAAATATTTTAAATGTTTTTTAATCCCATAATTTTCTTGTCTAAGCATGTGAAGTGGTGTGTAGTGAAATGTCAAGTGAGTAGTATCTATCCTTGCTTTATTTTTGCTCTTCCATGTTTGATGCAAGTAGTTTAACTTTAATAGGTCACATGAAGTGTATTCAAGTGAATTTTTCTATCTTTAAGTGTAAGGAATAGCCTTAGTTTCATCAATATGACCTCTGGTTCACTCACCTTTAATAGTGCAATGCATATCACCTCCATGTTTGAAATACTAATGTTAGAGAAATCTAGGATGTTAAGACTAATGGTTTGAGTCATGTTTCATAGTGAAACTATATGGTAGTATAGTGCAAATCATTCTGGTGTATCAAATCATTAGTGTATACATTTGAAAACTACACATGATAGTTTTAGATGTCAAAATGCCTTGGACCCCTACTCGACCTTAAAGCTAGTTAACCACCTAATTAACTAAGCTCACTTACTAAACTTAAACCTTTGAACACCCCTTTAATGAACCACTTTTTAAAATTATCTTCACCATTTTCCCCTAAGAACTTGATCATTGATGGTCAACCAAAACATCGATGATTATCCTAACCATCGATGGTTAGGCCTTCCACCTACTTTAAATCATTAACAACTGTGTATGAGATGAGCAACTTCCTCTTAAAAAAAAATTTGCTTTAAAACCATTACAAAGCATCGTAAATGGTAGATTTATCCTCCTATCTAATTAAAAAATTTCTCTTATCTAATTAGAAACTTCATCCTATAAAAATAGAAGAGTAGGAGGTGAATGGGATCCTGTCCAAGCTATCAAATCTTCTTAAACATAGGTACCTAGCCTTCCTTTAACAATCAAGCAGTAGTAATAGAGATTTGAACCTTGAACCAAGTTGCTTTCAGGGCCCAAGTACTGTCACTCTGGCTAAATTATTCTAGACTTCCACCATAAGTAATCTATAAAGTTATAGGTAAATTTATACTTGTTTCTTTATTTTACTTCATCTCTAACCCTCCTGACCTGATCAGACTTATCTCCTAGCTTCTCATCTTTGAACAAACCCATATCTAAATTCATACTTAACCATTTATCCAATTTATAATTTTATTTTTGATCATTTTTAAAACCATGTAAGTAACCATTGATGGTTAGCCCAATTGTCGATGGTCACCTCAACTGTTGATAGTTACCTAAATATCGATGGTCAAGCCAATCATTGATGGTTCACCCAACCACTGATGGTCACTATGAAAAAAATAATAAGTTATTTCTAGTCCCTCTACCTCAACCACACCCTTATTTCTATGTCCTTTCCTGTTCATAGATATTTCTCTAATTTTTTGGACCTGAACCTAACTATTTTAACATGAGTATTGACCCACTTTCTCTACATTTAGTCATTTTATTTAAACACACATTTTACCTTCTTCTTCTTACATGCATTTACTTTCATGTTATTGAATGCAATTATTCCTTATTTCCATCTATATCAACTTAATTGTTTTCAACAGTGGACTGACAACCTCCTAATAAGTATATGCTTCTTAGATATAGCTCACATTAGGTATTCCACTCAACTATCTAGATAACAACCCCTTTTTCTAGCGTCTTTCTTATCTATAGGTTATTCTTTCCAAGCTAAAGAGGAGTTCCTATCATCATCTAGATCACATGCACACTTTCATTAGGTATTCCTTTACACACCCCTTTCACTAGTTTCTTACTTTCTTCCAAATAGAGAAATGAGCAAAAAATAAGAAAAACATTTTGGCATGTCTGGTGGACCTAGCATCTGTTTTCTTCCTTTATTTTATGCTCATCCAACAAAATCTGAATTTATTTTGAATTTAAAATAAACCTTTTGCATACATTGATTGTTTGGTTATTTTAGTTCATCTAGTAACTTAAAATCAAAGTAATTAATCGTAGCTTTCAATCTTGTTATCACACACTTTTTTCAAGCCACATAACTAATCAACACATTTGTTGACCCCTAAATTTTATACAAGTATTGTTCCATTTTTGGCATGCAGCATAGAGGGACCATTATCTATTTTGAGGCAAGTACTGATATGATGTGAGAGGACCATGACATGGGAATACCATGGTGTGTAGGAGTATTTTGGTGTAGAACTTGTTAGGCATAAAAGGACAACAATGTAGAAGACCCAGTGTGGGAGGACCCAATCAAAGAAGAACGTGTCATGAGGGACCCATGAATAGGACTCAAAATAGGAAGTGGAAGACTAGGGGACTGCAAAGGAAGTAGATCATGAGGGATGCATGAGAAGTTAGAAGAGAAACTCAAGTAGGACACTTCAACCCCAATGATTGGAGGTTATGTACTAGCCCATGAGGAATGAAATACTTATCTACTGGAACATAACATAGAGCAAGCATCTAGGGGTATAAAGGCCTGATTCTATAGGAATAACCAATTGTAAGAGCCACAACTCTTAACTTGTTAAGAGTCTGTATGCTATTTATCTAGCATAGTCAAAATATTGACACTTGGTTAGGGCAAAATAAGTATAAAAACCCTTATTATAATCATTTATGGGTGTGGAATTTTGGGGAATGGATATAACATTCTATCTTGTAATTTGTGAAGAAATAAATGAATAGTTAGAGTTTGCCATATCATGTGAGGATTTGTGAACATTCTAAGTGTTTAATAATGAATATATTTTATTTCTAAGTCATGGGTATCTTTTCCTTTTATTACTAATATGAATAGTAATGGTGATCCTAGTTATCATAGTAGCTAAGTCTGGGATAATAAGGATAATAATGGTATATTTATGGTATTGAATTATTTAAGATTTGTGTTATAAGAGATGAAAAAACATATAACATTATTCTTTAAAGCCTTCAAGATCCCATCTTTTGCTACGTGCTTCAGGTGAGTGCGTGAGACTTACCTCTCGCATGATAGGGCCAATGCACTAGCCTATTGGGGAGAAGCTTTGGCACTGTATAAGAACTAACTAAATGAACCCAACATTTTAGTTTCATTACCAAGACCTAAAGTAATTGGATCATAATTATGGGAAATGTTTGAGCACATTACATTGGATAATATTAAAGAATGGGTTATTAGGGTTGAAGACAATTATGCGGTTCCATATCTTGAACCAAGATTTTTTGCATGACAGTGGGTAGAGTAGAACCTCTACAACTCTTTGTATGAGACTTTATTTTTTGAGGTCCCAGTTCTCTTGCATTCTTGGATCTTAACATATGCTCAAGAATGATCTCAAAATCTTGAATGAAGGTAATCATGGACACTTGAATGGTAGAGGAGTTTAGCATGACTTGGAGTTCCTTTGATGCGAGTGGTTAAGTGTTGGTGGAGAGGTGTTTGAAATAACTACATTTTAGAGTACATGGTGACCACCTATTCATGTCTTGAGGAGGTGAAGTTTAATTTTCTATGAGATCTGAGGGGATGATACCTCTCATTATTTGATTTCTAAGTTAAAAGGCTAATTATTTACCTTGGATTATAAACTTTACCCATGGAAGGCTAAAATATCCTGTGCATGAGCCATACAGTTGGAAGGGGAGACTAACATTTGATCAAAGATTATGGGTTCAACATGGTAGTAAGCTAGTGAGCATTATAGAAATGGAAGTATGATGAAGTTCAATAGAGGATTATGGTATTTAGTGGTGTGAGAAGAGATAGGGAATCCTCGAGGAGTGATATGAAGAGATGTAGGGAAGTAGATGTGCATGAGGAACCCATCACTTTTGAGCCATGATCTTTGCCACTTCTATGTTATAAAGGAGAACTAAGCTAGACTTCAAAATTCAAACCAAGTATGAATCAACCAATCTATATGCTCATGCCTTTGATTTAGATAGAATACATATAAAAAATTGGGATACAAACAACATAGAGGAAAAAACTAAACAACTAAGGGAGACTAAAACTAGGCCATTAGGTGATCATCTAAAATCTACGTTATCTTATTCTCTTCAAGGGAATTCTATGGAAAAACTTGGGATGCCTAGTAGATTTGGCCCCTAAGGCTAGAATACATACCCAAACTTGGGAAATCAACCCTCTACCATGCCTCTTTCCATGGTAACTACTATTAGAAGTGATAAAGGAGGATTAGGAGGAGGCATTGGAAGAAGTGGACCCCCTCTTAGAATTAGAGCTAGATATTCCTGTTCGCCACCCATTCAACCACAACCTACTATGATCTACTATGAGATGACATTGCATTTACTTGAATATTTTGGGGTAGATAATGCAGTTGAGCATGCTCATAAGTGTGAATTAATTTGGAGAGTGTGTGACATCATATCTTCTAAACAAAAGGCAATGCAGTTTAAAACCACACTTTTAGAGTGCACACACAAATTATATCACAAATTTGACCCTCAACAAGTAGTGGTTGACTATGACTAGCTCAAAGAAACCTTTCTATAGGAATTTGACATTCTTGAATTTGAGCAACAAAGTATAATGACACTAAAAAACATAAAGCAAGGTCTTATAGAGAGTGTACTTGAATTTGATGCATGATTCAAAACTTTTCTTTCTAAGTTATCATTTTAAATCAATCCTGCTTAGCCTACACAATGGTTTGTGGGAATATTATTACTACCTTTTTGATAGACCTTATCACAAAGAACCTTCACCAGTGCATGTGAGGCTTTGAAAGATGCCCTCTATGTTGAAGTTATCAGAAGCATAGATACCAATATTAGTCCCTTTATGGAGGCACAAATAACATCCATGGCATCTTAGTTTTAAAAATTGATGGTAAATAATGCACATGAGACACATAGTGGTGTTTGGTGTACCAATTATGAGACTGAAGGGCACACAAGGAATAATTTCATGTGCAAAAACATATACACAATACTAAAACAAACCTATGAGATTTTCCATGAAGAACATGATGTCTATTATTGTCCACTTTTGCAATGGGCTATAAACACAAAGGTATCTGAGTATTGTAATATTTGTGATGCCTACACATATGACACCAATGATTACCGATTGATCAGTGATATTCATGAATCTCAAGTGCGTGATACATGCCAAACCTCGATCACCAATACCCAAGACAATGGTGGCTATTGTAGGTGAGGGAGAAGATGAGGATGAGGAGGTGGTCAATTTCCACCAAGAAATTATTACAAATGTGGTTCACCAAACCAATAGCAAAGGGAGTGTCCAGAGTACCCAACCTATACATTTTGTAAAAAGGACCATCGAATGGAAGAGTGTCTTGATCTATATTTATCCATCATTAAGGACCATAATGAAAAGGGTGCCAACATGATTCACATAGACAAACCATAATGGCATGCATGATTGACCATCCCCATAGTGTAGTAATTAAATATCACCACTTGGAGTTGGGGTTAGACTCAATTCATAGCTAACCTAGTCATGAAGGTGCATTAGGAAGAACCATAGGTAAGGAAGTACCCTAATGCACAACATCAAAAGGATGTCCTTCAAGATACAATGACACTTGTGCAAGAGCTCCAAGGTGAATTTCAATACCTCAAGGACAAGGATGTCACATAGTGCAATGTAATGCAAAGATAAGTTGAACCTCCTATGATATGAGGCAATTTTTAAGAACTATGAAAACATATGCTCAATGAAGACATCATTCCCTAACTCAACACTTAGCTTAAAGGTCAAACCCACCTACCAAATGAAGTCCACCCTCACCTTAGTTAACAAAGTGAATATCACTATTTAAATCATGCTCGGTATTAGGAATGTCTTATTTTATCTTCCCTAAAAGATGGAGAGATATTATTTAATGCAACTATCAATGAATGGGTAATCTAGGATATTCTAGTAGATACTAGTGTGGAAGTTAATGTCTAGTCCAACCCTCTAGCCCTTTCCTCATGTTTTTTTCATGGTGAATAAGAATTGAATGCATCATATTGGAGTCATAAAAAAATTCCACCATTGACATACTTGGGGTTTCCTTCAAAGCATATTTTGAGGTTTTGGAGTTGGTAGAAGTTGATGACTATTTAGCCTTACTAGGAAGGCCTTGGTGCTATGAGAATCATACATATTTGAGCTTTCAAAACTGATACATTAGGTTTGATAATACTGATCAGTGCATAGTAATACATTTAGACCAAGCATAGGGACCTCCCTATATCGAGCCTGTGAGCACTGATGAATACATCAATACCCTGTATAATGTGACTGCTCAAAATAATGAACAACATGATCTAACCCCAAATGGTATTCTCTAGTAGATGGACAACCAGTCTATCTTAGATACTACAAGTAATGCTTGAAACTGTTGGGCCCATGGTGACTACAATCTCACTGAAAGATTATGTAGCACCGTAAATAGAGGAGAAAGCATTCCATGCCAGTTCCCTAAATGCCACAATTTTTTACACCTCATGGGTTTAGAAATGAGAGGGCCACTAGAGGGACCACTACTAAAGAGACTTGATTAAGATCCATAGTTATAAGGACAAATATAGGTGCATGAATTTTTCCAACACCTCAAAGAGTTATATGATACTCAGAATGAATGGATGAAGTCATTAGATCACATTTTTGATGGCACCACTACCAAATGATGGCATAACTTCTAGATGATGGCATACCCATAAAGAGTGGATTTTATATTAGGATCAGGTGTGAAATTCTCTACATCATATATTTCATCATGATAATAAGATCAGAGAGACACTAAGTTATAGTGGAATACAAGCACCTAAACCTCAATTTATGACATGTGAGATACTATGGAAAGCTAAGGAAACATTCTTACCTGAGTACCTCTGGGTCCATGCATTCTATGGGACTTTGTGCAATTAGACATGGGATTGGGACATTCATAAAGAAAGGCCCATGGGAACACAGTTCTAGTAATTACTAAAGGAGAAGATGACGTTGATGCTTTCTTAATTTTCACCAAGGATGGACTTGCACCTCACCCTTCAAGCCATGCATGAATAAATCATTAGAGATCTAAGTCCCATCAAAGATCGATTGCACCATATTCATCAGGAACTTGAATAACCCTTATATTTATTCATTGATCCTCCCAAACAATTAGTTCCTACACCCTTGATAATTCTTAATAAAGAACACCGTGAAGAGATCAACCTGGGAAAGTAGAAAATCATCTTCTAAGTGGATGAAAGTGAAAGATCTACCTCAATCATCCCCTTAATAAACTATCTAGACAATCCTACAAGAAATGGTTTACAAACTATTTAAGACACCATTTCTCTAATGACCAATCCTTATCATGGGCCCATTCACACTATTAAACATAACATTGGCACAGATCAAGAGCCTAAGATGGCTAAAATTGGAAATTATTAGACTAAGATAAAAATCTCATAGATTTTTGAGTTGCTAAAATAGTATTAGGATTTATTCTTAAGAAATTATATAAAAATGAAAGGAGTTCACCCTTCTCTAAGGAAGATATACACAAAGCTAATTGACGACACTTGCCTCATGAAAAAATTCCCATAAAGGATGAATCCTAAACTCTGGGCACACATAAAAAAGGACATTGATAACAAGGAGATTGATGAATCTAAATGGGTGAGTCCCATGGTAATAAATATCAAAAAGGATGGGCATATCACAATCTATGTGGATTACCATGTTTTAAATGCATCCTATGTGATAAATCCTTTTCCAACACTTTCCATAGAGGAAATCTTAGAAGGTGTTGTCGGTTGTGAGATATACTCTTTTATTGATGGGTTCTCAAGGTACCACCAAGTCTAGATAACTAAGGAAGACTAATCCAAGACTACTTTTTCTACTGAATGGGGAAATTTTGCCTATATCATAATGCCTTTTAGGTTGAAAAATTCCCCAATGGTGTTCTCATGGATAGCAATTAAGGCTTTGAAATATTTTATATATAAGTTTTTCCAAGTCTACTTAGATGATTGGACCATGTACAGGTTGGTCAAGGACCATTATGCTAATCTGAGATTCATGCTTGAGCACTATTGAGTGTTGTAAATTTACCTAAATTTGAAGAAGTGCCTATTTATGACACCTTTTATTGTACTCTTTGGGCATATAATTTATAAGGAGGTACTCCTAGTAGATCCAGCCAAGGTCTCCATTATTCTCCATCTACCAATGCCCAAAAATTAGTGTGAGGTGCACACCTTCCTAAGACACATGAGCTACTAAAAAATTTTATTCGAGGTTATGCCAAGATTGTCATGCCCTTAGAAGAGATTCTAAAGCACAATGAAAAATTTATATGGACTAATTCTTGCAAAGGAGCCTTTGAAACACTAAAAAAAAGGTTAGTTACCACTCCTATCTTTTAATTCCCTAATTATACAAAGCCTTTTCATGTCCATGTTGATGCATCTGGAATGACATATAGAGCGATACTTACATAACTAGGTGAAGGAAACTTGGATCACCTAATTTATTTTTTAAGTAGGAAACTAACAGTGACTAAAAGGAACTACACCACAATTGAACATGAAGCTTTGTCTATGGTTTATGCTCTATAAAAGTTCAAGAAGTACCTTCTGGCCACTCCATTTATATTCTACATAAACTATGAGTCCTTAAAATATCTTATCAATAAGCTAATCCTACATGGAAGAATTTGCCACTAGATTATTCTCTTCTAAGAATTCTAGTTTTCCATAATAGTAAAGCCTAAGAAGACCAACTATGGACCTAATCATTTATCCATAATTGAAAATAGAGAACCCCACATGTAATAGAAAATGATCTTCCTCATGTACAACTCTTTCAAGTTGCTCGAGTAACTAAAGAACTAAAGGATATTGTAGCATTTCTCAACATTAGCTACGTACCTGACTCCCTCACTACATAAGAGAAAAAGCAACTTATGGTTCACACCACACCTTATCAACTCATAGCAGGCAATCTATATAAAATAGACCATGATAAAGTGCTTCACTATTATGTAATGCAATATGAACACCCTAAAGTTCTATAGAAAGTCCATGAAGGTATTTCTAGAGGACTATGCTATAGAGGCAACCATGCACAAAGTGTTGCTCACTAGACTCTAGTGGCCAAATCTATTTAAAGATGTAAAGGCTTATATCAGGAAATGTGATGTCTACCAATACATAGAAAAACCAAATATAAGAGATGTTATGCAATTACATCCTATTCCTTCTCAATAACTATGCAAAAAATGAGCTATTAACTTTGTGGGGCCTATCACTCTAGCAGGATGATGAACATGCTCTTGGTACATCATTGCAATAATTGAATACCTCATGCACTAGGCTAAAGTAAGACCAAAAAAAGACTATACTATAGCAAATACCACATGATTCATTTGGGAGAACATTATAACATGATTTGGATGTCCCCTAAGCTTCACCAGTGATCATGGCACCCACTTTTTGAATGAGATGATTCACATCTTGTTGTTCGAGTTCAGGATCACGTACCACAAGATGACACCATACCACCCACAGGCTAATATAATAGCTAAAACCTTCAATAAGATCCTTGATAACATTTTGACAAAAATTTACAAGGTTGGTTAGACTAATTGGGATGATAGAGTATTTGTAGTACTTTGGCCTACCAAACTACATATAAGTGCCTCAACAAAAGTACATCATTCAACCTAGTATATGGAAAGGAAGTGGTTATGTCAGTGGAGTTCCTAGTTCCATATCTTTAGGTAAAAAATGTGGGAAACATGGATAATGAATCCTCTTTGGAAGCTTGAATTGATAATTTGATGAAACTAGAAGAAAAATAGTTCTTTACCCACTAGAGTCAAGATGTTGAGAAACATAAACAGAAAGCATGGTATGATCACCATCTAAAAAATAAAACATTTTTTCTAGGCATAAAATTTATATTATATGATTCCAAGTTTATGCACCACCCAGGGAAGCTCTGCATCCATTGGGATGGACCTTTTATTGTTCATAGCATTCAACCTACTAGAGCTTACCAGCTAAAGTGAATGGATGGGGAAAGGCATGCGGGTGTGCAAGGAGCATAAAGCACGAGAGTCATCTATGGAATGTAAGTGATTAAGGGCATGTGAGTCATTCAATTCACCTTGAAAGAATTTTTAAAGGTTCTCACCATTTGGGTGACAACTATCTCTCACTTCATCGAAAAGGTGAGACATAATTATCATCCACTTCCAAGAAAGGTGTGGGAAGGGATGGATCATTAATGTGATAAGGTTAGTTATGGTGAGAATCATGTGAGTGGAATGATGGGATAAATTCATTAAGGAACTAAATTCTAGATACAATATTTGAAGTATGAAGGCGATTAAAAGATATGCATTTATGGCTAGAAATGACAAGGGGAGGGAAGGAATTAATAGAGGTTAACCCCCCTGAAAGGCCTATAAATAAACTTGTAAAAGTCATTTTAAACTTTACCTTGCTTAAACATTTGAGTGCTAAGTGAAAATGGTAAATGAGAGAATAATGTGATCTAATAAATTGACTCAAGAGAGGATGGTTATTATGGTGTTAGTTCCAAAATGAAAACAAAATAAAAGAAACAAACTAACTAGCATAACATCTCTAGGCCTAGACACTAGGGAGAGATTAGTTAATAAACATGAATCAAACACACAACTAAAATGCAAAAGAAACCTTCTTTTACCTCCCTTGGATGATCTAAAATGCTTGTTGTAGTGGCTTTCTCGACTTGTGTTCATGAAGTCCTTGGCAATGGAATCTTGGCTACCTCTATCTCTCCTTGACACCATTGGCTTGTGGCTTGGCTTAGAATAAATTTGGCATGGTAACACTAGTTTCTTGACTCTTTGTAATCAATTATGTATTATAAATTTGCATAATCATGTGTTAGAAATGATTTTCATGGCCTCTCTATTTATGGATTTTTGTAAATGTCTAGAATCAACCTAAACTGTCCATCTTGAGATTGAGATGTGTGGTTGAGGATTAATTCAATTTTTGGAATTAAGTTTATAATTATCCTCATCATGACATTGGAAAAAGGGGAAATTAAGATGCATGGAGGGAATTAATGAGGCATGGAGGGCATGAATCTTTATATTTATGGCATTTATGTCCTAGGGATGCCTTCCCAAGAAATGAGGCCACCTGATGATGTAGATATTCAATATTCATTTCTAAAACAAATTATTCAACAAGTTTCCATAGAATTATTAATTAGGCCTTGATTTGGTTTAATTATATCTTAAGCATGATTAAGCACTTTGTGCACAAATTATTCAAATTGATCAGAATGCCTTATTATTAGTCCAAAATTTGACTAGATTAGAATTGGAAGGAAATGTCAGATGTGTTGAATCTGTATTCTCATTTAGGATGTTACCAATAACAAATAAGAAAGGCACATGTCTCATGCAAAATACTTGATATGAAAGAGCAATCTAGAGCACCTAGGTGCAAAATTAGCATTTTGACTCGAAATGAATTGATTGAAGTTAGTTAGCCCATAAATTGTATTGCTCCATTTAGGGATACCCTACTCGAAATTGGTAGTTGAATATGTCAGTTTCACATCGTTTAGCATGTTTTAGTATTTTTAGGCCAAATTATGTATTTTAAGTGGAAATTATCCAAAATCCTAATTGGAGGTTATTGGTGGCCAAATCTTGGTGTCTACAGTTTGCCCCTATTTGGGAAGATGTTATAAAATGTATGTAAAGCAATGTCTTCTCAAATAATGAGAGATGGACTTTATGCCACAAAAAAGATTATGGTTGAAAAATAAATCTCCAAATGGTTTTGGGAAGCCTATGATGATGCCCCTTTGAAGGAGTGTCCATCACATTTGTTGATGGATGGTCCCTCGAAAAAAAAAAAGAAGAAAGGTGGAATAAATCCATAGTTGAGATTAATCCAAATGAGAAAATGTTTGCATGCATTGATGTTAAAAAGATTATTGATTTGTTCAAAGGTGGTTATAATTTGGAATAAAAGTCAAAATAATGATTTGCCCATAGGTAGTTATAATCATTAAGAGGACTTAGATTGGCTAAAGATAATTATGCCCTAGTTAGGATGAATTAACAAGCATAACTCAAGGATATAACCTAGAATACAGATTAAAGATGAGTGGGTGCAAAGTGATGAAAGAGATGGATAGAAGAATAATATTGATCAATGTGAATGATTCAGTTGTACCTACTAATGAGGAAATTCTCATCGTGATTAAAAATGATACAAATAGAATGGTTAATGGGTTGATTTGATCAAGGGTGGGATGGAAGGATTTGCCAAGGTGCCAAGGAGAAACTTCTACATATCTATTGATTATAGACCTTTTTGAAGCTAATTTTTACTATAGCATGTGATGGTAGGCTTCATGATAGAACACCATGAAGACTATCCCAAAATATGCACAAGGACTGACTCCTGATCTAATAAACACTCAAAAATAATGCACCAATGATAAAAATCGTGATGACAATGTTAATGGATGAATATGGATGGAATCAAGAATAATGTGCTCAAGAAATCACCCAATGAACACATATAGTCTAAGTCAAGGCAAAAATGTTGAAAGCAAACAAATAGGCAAGTAAATAAATAAACAAACAAATAAAAAAATAAATAAACAAACAACTTGAAATAAACAATCATATAGAAAGATTGAAAACAAAAGCAAAAGAAAGCATCCTAACAAGGACAATGCCCTAGTAAGGTAGATCAAAGATAACTAACTAGGCTTAGATAGGATAGATGTTTTTGGATTTTTGAAATGTTATGAATGTTTTTGGAATTTTGAGGTATCTTAACTCGTTAGAGAATGACAAGATACCTGCTCGTAAAATGATGAGAGTGTTCAGCTTGGGTTACTCATAAAATGATGAGAGAATATGAAAAGGGGGACTAAGGTGACCTCAACATGAATTAAGCATGGCCTACATAGGCCTGAAATGACCTCAAGTCATAGTAATTACATCCACACAAAAGGTGAGGAAAAACCAACTAGGTCCCAACAAGTTCTAAAATCTAATAAATGGCCAGTCAAATGAAAATAATAATGGCAAGGTGATGCAAAAATGAATGATAAATAAGTGTTTCCTCTATTTTTCCCATAGGAGGTTATAACTAGGATACAATGGCATAGGTCAATGATACTAATTTTCTCATAGGTAGTTATAATTAGTAGCAAGACTGGTGAGACACTGATTTACACATAGGTGGTTATAATCAAGCTCACATAAATAAATGTGGATATAGGATGAAAGATATCTTGACAGATCAAATGTCACACTAATTTTATAGACTATCATTTAAACACAAACTTGATTGATTATTGAAACTTGATCGAAATCCTCTAAAAAAAGGTGTGGGAAGAACCAAATGAACTAAGATCAAAACAAGATTGGGTAGGATGACTAAAAAATAAGCTTTGGTCTAGATATGAATGGAATGATAGGATGGCATGGTATTGATTTAGGATAATGATGGTTTTTGATAAATTGGATAAAATGGTAAGAAGGTTACCCCCAAGTGATGGGGTGAATGGCCAAAATCTACAATAATGGCAAATAGATATGTAACAATGGCAATGGCATGGCAATGCAAAATGATATGGTACATATTTTTGTCTGTGGGTGTGGTTTTTGATTCTATTATTCATGTTTATGGGTAGATGCACATCCTAATAAACAAATGATACAAACAAAATACTTGATCATGTTAATTGCTATCGCACACCTCATCTGAATAGTTACTTTGTCAAGAATGGCCTACAGGTTTAGTTGCTGAGAATGATTTTGTGATCTTTGTTGGTCATTGATTTTGATTCCTTAAAACATCGATACAAGGTATCTTTGTAGCCTCTACAAAGGAAAGTGTGGCCATATATGGTAAACAAGGATAAATAATGGATGGTATGTTTGATTGTGAAATGGAATGGTTGATGATAATGGAATGTATTATGGTGGGGAAACAAATGAAGATCAAGACTTTTAGTCACATGTAATGTTGTTGATGCTAGATTCAACATAATTTTGGTTATGGTGTGGCCGAAGACCTGTTATCTCAATAGGACCATCAAAATTTTCTATTGTTTGGGCTCGAGAGTAGCTATCATCTGATTAGGCTGTAGATAAGAAGCTATTTTGATTTTATCTTTGATTTTGTCTTCATCAAGCAGTGAAGAAATTTTGTGCTTAATTATTGGTGCCTCAAAGAGGTTTTCACCAATGAAGTTATTTTTATTGTCCCATAACACCTCCAAGAAGGTTTCACTAATGAACATTAGCTTTTGAATTTGATGGTCTTTTAGTGCTTCTAAAAAAATTTCACTAGAAGATGCTAAGTTCTAACTTAGATTGTCCCCTAGCACCTCCAAAAAGGTTTCACTAGGAGAGTTTTCTTCTACTACATGAATGTTGTCTTGGCCTCCTTGCTCTTCTTCAATTGATATGTTGCCATGGATGCAGTTCAATAAAGTGTGATTCTATAGATCCCAATTGACACATGTGGGAGATGGAATGTCAATATAATGGCTATTTTGGTTGATGGTAATGGCTTGTGGAATGGTAATGGAATGGGGAGAGGCTGCACAATCATTGTAGAAGATACTCTGATAACTTATGTCAAAGTTGAAGTAATCATCCTAAAAAATTATATAAGGATCTCAAATGTATTCAAATTGATTTGCAAGGCATGCATAACCAATGTTGTAACAACCATGAACATATTCTTCTTCTAAATTTGATTCTAACTCAAGGGACTCTAAATCTAATGTTGAGACTAATGTTGATTTAGATTCTAATGGTAAATATGATGTCAATTCAAGAATATAACTTGACTCTAACTTTGATTCTTCATCTGATGGGTACTCTGTTATAATTATGTCTTGTTGAATGTTTAGTTTTGGATAAGTAACAACATGTAACGACATGATGGGCTCTATTAATACTGGTTTATCAAAGTGAGACTCCTCTAGAATGGGAAATAGGTCAAGAGACAAATCCTGTGAGACTAGCTTGTCAATAGAAGGCTTTTGAAAAATAAGCATATGGTTTAGGTAATGATTTACCCAAAGGCAATTATAATCATTAAGAAGTGACTCGATAAAGACTGACTCATCAGAGTGAGACTCCTTGATAATTCATATAGGGTCAATAGGTGATTCATCATAGGTTGACTTATCATAAGTGGTTGGTATAACAAAAATATCTTAGATTGGTTGGTTTTTTTGGCCTTGGTTTCCAATGAGTTGGAAAATACTAGTTTTGAATGTAGCTTGGTCTTTGAAGGTTTGGATGGGTTGAGGTTTGGATGGGATTGGTACTAGATGAGGAATGGTCTATGGTTAGATAATGGTAGGGTATTGGGGAGAATGATTACTTTCATGATCCAAAGAATGAAGTCCTAAAATGGTAATGATAGGGTTTTGTGGGGCTTGATTACCCACACAAGCCAAAGGACTAGGTCCTAGAATGATGAAGGGGTGTTGTGGAGCTTGGTTGCTCACACAAGCCAAAGGACTAGGTCTAGGAATGGTAATGGTATTACTTGGTTATTATGGAGCTTGTTAGCTCATATAATCCAAAGGAGGGTTAGGGGTAGCTGATAATCGAATAACAAAAGGATGTCATGAAACTTGATTTCTTGCACAAGTAAAAGCATCCGAGTCTTCCTCATGAACCATATCATCCCAGTTGTGAGTTGGCTCATATGTTGGTTCTTGAATGTGTTTCATGTATTGATTATTGCAAAGAGGGTATGAATTCATATCCCAGAAAACATTATCTATAGTTGGGTGTTCAAAGTTCTCCTCACAAGCCTCTTCATGCCAATCAAGGTTTCAATTTGGATTTTGTGGAATTTGACTATGTTCCCCATATGGACTATTATAGGGAGAATAATAAACTCCTTAGAAAATTTTTATCTATAGGGGTTCTTAGTGGGATTATGTGTGGCCATTCTATCATAAGTTGGATTCGACGTGACTCCACCATAAGTGTATTTAGACATATCCACATAAATGATGAAAGCTCTAAAATAAAAAGGCTTAGAATTCTACAAACTATGAAAAAATTATGTCCAAAGGATAAATGGTTCAAGCTTAGTATAACTTGGTCAAAAGGTGGAGTTGTATCTCTAATTTGGTCTGAAAGTGGAGTTGTATCTCTAAATTGATTTTTGCTAAGACTTAGCACAAAATAGCCTAACATGAAATATCTAATGTCAAATGTCATATGCACAAAAGGTCAAGTGTCTGAATAAAAACTGGCATGTCAAAGGTCTAGGTCAAATTGTTCCAAACAAGGTCTAAATTAGGAAAGGGAAAAGTTGAGTTACTAGGTCTTTTGTCCAAACTTGGAGTCAAAACCTAGGCTCAAACAAACAAGCGTGCTAGGACTTTTGGCCAAATAGCATCAAAATCTAGACTTAAAATAAAGGCTGATGTGATTTGATTTTATCTAACAAGTTTGGAAACAAATTTGACATAGACCCAACACACATAATCAAACATAAACATGATCAGTTGGCATAAAGCATAAGACAAAAGGCTCTTTGAGAAAGGCTGTGTTCTCCCAAATAAAGGCATGACCAATGATGAGGATAGGTGCTAAACAAATAAACCATCAATAGTTTTCAAATTTGGGTAATTGATTAACTGAAGTTATACAACCCAAAAGAGAAAGATCTATGTATTAGCCCCATGAATTGAGGCCTAAATAGAAATTAATCAATGTTTGAATCCAAACTTGACAAGGTTAATTGAAAACTCAACATTGAAGACTAGGTCCTGACCAAATAGGCTAGACAATATTGGATAACATGACAACACAACACAAAGGCCTAAATGGTATACATGACATGGTTTGAAATAAATGGCTTTTGATACATAGTGAAACTAGTCTTAAAACAAATTGTGTAGCCTAATAGCGTAAACATGCTCAAATTATGTGATCAATGCTATGTTTTAAAATACTTAAAGGCAAAATGGTTTTAATATGTTTTAATCAACATAATACTATCCTCTGCAACTCAAATGACACACACAAACAAGTTTAGTAAAAATTTCAAGGCACAAGTGTGGTGTAAAATAGCCAGCATAATGCCTCTTTAGACAAAAGAGTGACATATATACAAATTGGTTTTGACATGGATTGATGAACAAAACAACAAGTTTTAGTCTCAAAACATATCAAATGAGAAAATGATCCAAAAATACACTAAGTATAATCACCCAAATCCTAGCAAGGGTATGGAATGTGGGGTTGACTAAACTAACAAGATTTCAAACATTTTTAAGGAATCAATTGCATAATGAATTTCACATCAAATTATGCAAAAGATAAGCACACAAATTGGGTGACCACATTGGCTAGTTATAAAAAGGTCTAGTCTTTTTTACAACTACTACATCCTACTATTCACTCAGTGTAGTGTGATGTCCAAATGCAAATACATCCCATGTGTAACTCCAAAGGAGTCTGGGAGGTGAAACCCTAGGTCAAAGCTTCCCTAAAAAACTCATGGGAGGTAATGACATCCCCCTCGTAAGCCAAGTTTGCATGAAAATAAAAAACTAAGAGAAAGACTTTAGGGTCGTTTTCAAGGTCACCTAAACTTTGAGAAGTTTTTGGGGAGTGATTTAAATGACATTCTTTCTAAGCCTTGGAATAGGCTACTTGCAATAGGAGTGACACTTTTGATTCCAAGGGTTCCCTAAAGGGGATAAATGAAATAATATACATGTAACATTCCTCTTTTTTCCAAACAAAAATCTGATTAAAAAACTATTGTAAACAAGAATTGACAATTGTGTTCAATTTTAAGCCCAAATGAAAGATTTGGTGGTGTTCATTTGACCCCTTGGTCTTAGTTTCAAACTTTGAAAACATTGACCATAAACATCTAAATTCTTTTGTTAAACACCAAAACAAGGTTTCTAAATGATTTTTAAACATGTAAAAGGTGATTTTAAAATAGGTTTTTAGAAAATGTCAAGCTTGGTCTTGTAGAAAAAATGTTAGCATGTCCTTTATCTTTGAAGCTCTTTTTGTTTTGAAATAATGAACTTTGGATAAAGAGCTCTCGAGTCTATGTTTTAAGAAAAACATAGTGATCAATGTTAGTTTCTATAATCAATAATGGTTGCATTTTCTAACTGATGTCAGTTATCTAATTGACATCAGTTATGCCATGCAATTGATGGTAGGTATACAACTAATATTAGTTTTACTAACAGACGTTGATTAAGATATGAAACTAATTTCGGTCTTACCTACCAATGTCAGTTATTGTGGCAAAAAAAATGGAAAAATAAAGTTAAAAAATCAATTTGCAAGAGTTTTAAGGGTCCAAATGAATATTTTAAAGTTTTAGAATGATCTTCTTTAGGTGTGAGATGTGTCTTGTCCCACTGGGTGTGCCATAATGTGATCTAGGAATTTGATTCAAGAGTGGTGGTTAATATGATGTTAGTTCCAAAATAAAAACAAAATAAAAGAAACACACTAACTAGCATAACATCTCTAGGCGTAGACACTAGGGAGAGATTAGTTAACAAAAATGAATAAAACACACAACTAAAATGCAAAAAAAACTTTCTTTTACCTCCCTTGGATTCATCAAAATGCTTGTTGTAGTGGCTTGTTCAGCTTGTGCTCATGAAGTCCTTGGCAATGGAAGCTTGGCTACCTCAATCTCTCTTTGGCACCTTTGGCTTGTGGCTTAGCTTGGATTGGAATCAATTCAGCATGGTAACACTAGTTTTTTGAATCTTTTTAATCAATTTTTCACTATAAATTTACATAATCATGTGTTAGAAATGACGTTCATGGCCTCTCTATTTATATATTTTTGCAAATGTCTAGTATCAACTTGAACCATCCATCCTAAGATTGAGATGTGTGGTTGAGGATTAATTCAATTTTTGGAATTAAGTTTATAATTATCCTCATTATGAAATTGGAAAAAGGGGCAATTAAGAGGCATGGAGGGAATCACAGATGGCATTAATGAGGCATGGAGGGCATGAATCTTGATATTTGTGGCATTTATGGCCTAGGGATATCTTCCAAAAAAATGAGGTCACCTGATGATGCAGATATTCAATATTTATTTTTGAAACAAATTATTCAACAAGTTTATATGGAATTATTAATTAGGCCTTAATTTGGTTTAATTAGATCTTAAGCATGTTTAAGCACTTTGTGCACAAATTACTCAAATTGATTAGAATGCCTTGTTATTGGTCCAAAATTTGACTGGATTAGAATTGGAAGGCAATGTCAAATGCATTGGTTTTGTATTACCATTTAGGATGTTACCAACAATAAATAACAAAGGCATGTGTCTCATGAAAAATATTTGATAGGAAAGAGCAATCTAGAGTACCTATGTGTAAAATTGGCATTTTGACTCGAAATAAACTGATCAAAGTTAGCTGTGCCATAAATTGCATTGCCCCATTTAGGGATACCCTAGCCGAAATTAGCACTTGAATATGCCAGTTTCACATAATTTAGTATGTTTTAGTGTTTTTAGGCCAAATTGTGTATTTTAAGTGGAAATTGGCCAAAATCCTGATTGGAGGTCATTAGTGGCCAAATTTAGGTGTCTAAAAACTAGAGATAAAAAAAACCAAATTTCTTATAGAGCAGAGTGATTGAAAAGTGGGCAAAGATATGATGATTGTTTCTAGGTGAAGATGAGAAGTTGTTGAGTTTGGATTGGTGTATTGGAGTAGGGATCTTTTGAGTTGTATGTTGTAGGTCTACCATTGTTAAAGCATGAATCTCAAGATCTAAGGCACGTTAGATCGTCACCATGAAATCATTTGGAAACATGAGATGGATTTGGATCAACCTTCAAGTGCCTTAGAGGGTAATGTGGTTGAAGAAAAAGGCTAAGAGAATTGAAAATATTCCAACCATACCAGAGGAGGAAGAGATGAGTGGCCGAGCTTGGTTTCATATAAGAGAAGAGGTTTTGGGAAATCCAAAAGAAAGACTAAAAGAAGTGTAATGAGTAGAAGTCTTAAGGGAAAGAATGGAAGGAGAAGTAAGAGAGTGCAAAAGCAAATATGGTGAAGAAAGGAAAGTAAGCATAGGCCTCTTCCTCACAAAATGCCCCAGTATCCCCCTCTCTATCTTTGTTAATAGAAGAGATGTAGTACCCAGAGTTAGTCTTACGCATAGAGAATTAGGTCTCCAAGGTGTCAACCATAATAATTTTTTACTACAACCACCATCAATTGGATAACAAAGTAGAGTCAAAAAATAAGTATCAAGTCTAGACCACTAACAATAGGAATCAAGTGGTCTATGACTTGTCCATCAAGAACCAATTGGATGAGGTCGACCTCTTTCAACTCTTTAAAATACCATACTTTGGTTAGCCTACTGAGGTATTTCAGTTCCTCCTCTCGCATGTCCATGAGGACTACATCCACTTCATGGGGTGAAACATGGAGATCACCATGGAGAGGATAAGCAAATTCATAGGGCTTCAGTGCTTGGGGGTGAATGTGTTAGATAACTTAGTAGATATATAAGAGATTCAATAGACTACCACCATGCTGATGTATCAAAAATAAGGGCATGCAATGCATATAATGAACCTGTAGGATCCTACCCTTAGAGTCACGACATAGATCATTTCCACCGAGGTTAGAGGGACCAACCAATGGAAAGAGATGGACATGGCCCACCTGCACATTGCTCATCGAGTTGTTTAGGGCACACAATACAACTATGCACTATATTTTTCCTAGAGGATAGCTGAAGATGTGAATAAGGTGCATAAGATGCCTAAGTACAAGTTTCCTTAGGGAACCATCCTCTTATTTTTAGTTTTTGATGAGATTGGGGTACCTGAATACAACTTAGGATCATTGAAGTGGGTGTATCCCACACTCACAAGTCCCCCATTGATCACTTCAAAGATTTCACTTGCCCCCAACACATCACCCCAACATACAAGTTGAAGATGAGGTACTAGTTTGATGGGGTGAAGTTAGATTTTGGGATTGAATGGCACATTCCCAAGGATTTGCCCTCCTTGATCATATATCAAGCATAATTCACTATGAAGTAGCACTACTCCCTAGCATGCATTTGAGTGAACCATTTAGGAGAAATTTTAGCATGGTTTACACTTCCATATGCTTTCTCTCTATGCTACTTCATTGATTCTATCAACAAGATTTATAATTCATAGTCAATCAGTCTGTAGGAAGAATGGATCGATGTGGAGTGCCACACCCTCCAAAAAATGTTTGTAAATCTAGGTAAAAAGGCCTTTATAGAGAGGGGAGAAATGAACTTAACTGCTATTAAGGTTAAGAACATATTGGTTGGGGAGTAGGTCCACAAAATATTTTACATGTTAGCCCCCCTTTAATACCCTCAATATGGAGACCCTAAGGAGAGGCTCTCCCAGGCACCACAAAAATAGAGGAAGCAATCAGAGCCAAGTACCAGTATAAGTGGGCAATAGGCCCCTCAAAAATGATAGAAGATGGTGGAGGTGCAACCCTCCAGACCCACTATGTCTCACCTTTCTATGTCATGACCACCTCCACCTCACCCTTCACCTTCTCCACCTTGTCCCTCACCTTCACCACCTTGATTGTCTCCATCTCCATCTCACATTTCACCACCATATGATTCATCTTCACCTTCTCATTCCACTCTTTCCCACTCACCTACCCTAAACCATTCATCTTCTCATCCAACTTCCCCACCTTCTCCACCTCCATGACCACCCTCACTTCTACCTTCACTAAAGACTACCACTAGATCAGTACCACAACAACTTCCAAGTCAAGTGTCTTAAAGGGACCCCTCTTAGGAGCATATTCATAATTTGGGATCAGACTCAAAGAAGACTCCATCCCCAATCTAAGAGGCCCCATTTGGGGATCAAATTGATACTGATAGAATGGGAGTAGAGGAGATGGCCACATAAAGCCATCAAGAGGGTGAACTTGAGCGAGACCTAGAAAGGGGAAAAGGACCAACTAAGGGGGAATAGGAATAGAGAGGGTTGTCCACTCTACATGAATAATACCAGTTAGATGTAGAAGATAAAAACCTATATCTTTAGAAGCATTTATAGCCCAAATATACAACCCTATAAACAATGAATTAGTTATCCTTCCTTTTAGAAATGTAGAGTGAAGAGCCCCAATTCGATATTCCTTTGGATTGCATTTTTTTTAGCCTAGATTTTCCAAGTCTGCTAGACCTTATAAAGATTGATCCACATCGGCTCTCACCAATAATGACAAGTGCCACATTTTTGAAACTAGCCATGGAAATGATGGGCCAAAATATTTTGTCAAAATTGGATACACGCACGATGGAAAAGAAACATGGTAGAGTTGCAGAAATGTATAATAAAGAATATGTATAAAATTAAGTGCTAGCTAAGGAAGTGAACTCCTTGAAGTAACAAATTCAAGAGGCCATTGAGGCTAAGGTAAGGATTTTAAAACTTTGTAAGACAATTTTGAAAGAGGAGATGACACTTATAAATGGTGTACCATTGGATGGGGATGCCACCAAGAAATTAGAAACATTGATTGAACTATTAATCAAGAAAAATAAGGAGCACCCTAAACCTAGGGATGAGGCCAAGGAAATACTTAAATAATTCACCACAATAGTAGAAATCTACAAAATTACTTTAGAGAGAGTCAAGGAGGTTATCCTAATTTTGGAAATTTTTTTTGGTGCTTGACACATCTGAATAAAATAGTAGAAGCTTGACACCATGATGAGGAGGTCATGAGGAAGTAAGCAATTGATGCTGCCCTTTTAATAAAAGACCACATTGAGCATGTGAAAGCATTTAAGGATGTTGAGATAATAAAATATGTGTTTAATAATCATCATCAATAAATAAATGCAAGTTTTACTATACTCTGAGGACAAGTTGACAAGGAGGCCTCCAAATTACAAGACATCCAGAAGGAAGTCAACACAACCCTAGATGAATAGGTGAAAAAGATCAAGACTTTGACTTAGCCCAAGGAACTGAAAGAAGTGAAAGATTCCATTGAATGAATAATTGCCAAAGTCCTCAATGCATTGTCCCATTGGGATGGGTTAAATAAGGAACTTGAGAAGAAAGGGCCAAAAATTTTAGAGGATGTTAGTACGGCTTAGTCCAAGATGGACTAAAGACTTAGTGTGGGGTGATGTTGACCCCTTAATTTTATACAAGTATTGTTCTATTTTTAGTGTGCGAGATGGAGGGACCATTGCCCATTTTTATGCAAGTATCATCATGATACAGGAGGACCATGGCATGGGAAGACCATGGCATATAGGAGTATTGTGGCATGGAACTTGCCAGGTGCAGAAGGACAATGACATAGGAGACCCAATGTGGGAATACCCAATCGAGGAAGAATGTGTCATGAGGGACCCAAGAATAGGACTTGGATCAAGAAGCGAAAGACTATGGGAGCATGAGGGAAGTGAAGAAAAAGAGATTCAGGAGTAGTTAGAAGATCAAGTCAAGTAGAACACTTTGACCCCACTGATTGGAGGTTATGTACTAGCCTGTGAGGAATAACATACTTAGCTGCTAGAACATAACATGGAGCAAACATCTAGGGGTGTAGAGGCCCGATTTTATATGAACAACTAGTTGTAAGAACCATGAATCTTAGCCTATTAGGAGAATGTGTGCCATTTGTCTATCATAGTTATAATATTGACACTTGGTCAGGGCAAAACAAGTATAAAAACCCCTATTGTAATCATTTATGGGTGTGGACTTTTGGAGAATGGATACAACATTTTGTGTTATAGTTTATTAATAAATAAATGAATATTTAGAATTTGTCATATCATGTGAGGATTCATGAACATTATAAGTGTTGAATAATGAATATGTTTTATTTCTAAGTCATGAGTATCTTTTCCTTTTATTACTACTATTGAATAGTAATGGTGATCCTAGTTATCGTAGTAGCTAAGTCTAAGACAATAAGGATAATAGTGGTATATTTATGGTATTGAATAATTTAAGATTTGTGTTACAAGAGATGAATAAACATATAATATTGTGCTTCAAAGCCTTCAAGAACTGGTGTTTCAATGTGCACTTCAGGTGAGTGCACAAGACTTACCTCTCATGTGATAGGGCCATCATGCTAGCTTGTTGGGGATAAGCTTCAACGCTATAGTTTAACTAACTAAATAAAACTAAAAACATAAAAAATTTTTTTAGATAAGGCCTAATGAGGATTTCATCACCTAGCGGTAAACCTTACCCTTTCCTAGTAATCCTACTTATAGGTTATTACCAAAGGGAGAACTAACTCAACTCTCTAGTTGAGTATAAACTCTAAAATTTAGTATATCTTGGATAAGCACCCAACACCCTTATTGATGTGGTGTGTGAAGTGAGGGGGTAGGCCCCAATATCAAGCCACATACTAAAGATCAGTATAAATTTTCTCTCTTGGGCACCTAAACACAACCTGAAACTAACCTTAGATTTTCTCTTTAGTACCTGATCTACAAACCAAATTTCTTCTTCACACTTTCTAAGACATAAGCCAAAAGTGATTTAAAAATGATCCTACATTGTTAAACACACTTTAGTGTATATTTTATTTCCTTGAGATCTTTTCCTTTGGCTTGCTTCATGTTTGAGTTGTGAGTTTTGTTATTTATTTTCTATTCCTCTCATGGTCTTTACTAGATAATAACTGAGGAATCAAACCAACCAAAAACCACTTTCTTATTCTTCCTCCATGGAGTATACTTCTGATGTTGATGGTTCCCCTCATTTTTTCCCCCTCCTACCAAGCCTCTGATTGTTATTGAGGGTGATCCAAATTTCACTACCTTTCTCAATAACAACCCCGTGGCTATTCAGCATTACATAAACACCTTATCTAACCGTATCCTTTTTGCTTTAGTTCCTCCTATTGATCCACCTTATGGTATGCCTCCCCATCTTTTGGTGGGTTCCACCTCAACTCAACCTATACTCACCCAAGCCACTTATTCTTCTAATATCCCACCTACTACCACTCCCCAAACTCCATCTAACAACCCAACCAATAACCAAACACCTACTACCCCAACCACTACCTCCAACATTGGATCAACTTTACCTCTTGTCACCTATACTCCTACTATGGGGGTATCTTATACCACTATTTGTAACATTACCCTTAGTTTAACAAACCCACCAAATTCTACTCCACTTTAGATTTTGTTACTTTCCATACCTCAAACACTTCTACCTATTAACACTAGATTTACCACCCACCAACAACCAACTAGCACTTTCATACCTCCAACCCAATCTACATCCATACTACCATCCACCAACCCAAACATACCTCTAAACCAACCCATATCAGCCCCCCAACAAGTACCCATGAAATCTTACCCATATGTTTCTAACCCACAAGGATACATAACAACTTCCACCAAATCATTTGTGCCAATCAACCCTTATGTGGCACCATACCAACCTCCTATGACTTCTTACCAATATGTGGCTTATTTCAACACCATCTATCACTTATCCATACATTGCTTCCACCCAACCTCAAAAAATCTTACCACCTAATTATGTAGCTTCCTAACCTCAAACAGATTTGGTCAAGATGTTAATGGATAAAATGACTAACCTGGAGTCATCTATTTTTGGGTCTCATAACCTTTTATCATATGATCAAATATATAATGAACCCATCCATCCATCCATTCCTATCCATTATTATCCTCCTTAATGGGAATTAACCAAGTTTTCCAAATTTCAAGGCAAGGAGGACCCCCAACAACATTTATGAGTATTTCGACATTCTTGTTATTTGATTGCATATGATGATGCTCTCCTCCTTCATACCTTCCCCATGTCTTTATCAGGACCAAACCTTGATTGGTATAGTTATCTCACTAAGCACTCCATATTTTCATTCTCCCAATAGGCCCAAATGATTTTAGGTTACTTCTAAGTAAATTTATCTAAAAAGGTTTTTATTATCGACCTCTATTATATTAGACAATTTGATGACAAATCAATTGCTGATTTTGTAGCCAGATGGAGAGTTCTCATCAACCAACTTTATTTATCCTTACCCCAACCTAATTTTATTGAGTTAATCTCTTAGGGTTGCACCAAACATATTACCCCCACTCTTCAAGTTTAAACTTCTAGAGCTTTTGATGAGGCATTCATCATGACACACAAACTTGAAAACTAAGCCATTGATGAATGGAAATTAAAACTACAAAAAAAGAATTCTATATTTAAATACAATGAACCTCCCTCCACCCAAACCAATAACTAATCCAACCATCTCACTACCAAAATAAAAGCATCCAAAAAATTAGTTATCCTAAAAACTACCCCACCACCAACTGTCAACCAACCCCATCAACCAGTTCTTCCAATCCTTCCTACCAACAAAACCAAAACTAAAATTGAGATCCTCCAAAATAATACACTCCTATATGGGAATATTATGCATTAGTTTTAGACAAACTAATTAAATCCAACATCATCCAAATTTCACCTATCAAACCACCCCAACAATTTGATGCTTCTCACCTTGTACCTAGTTGGTACAATGAGAATGACCATGGTGCCTTTCACCAAGTTATTGGACATGACATTAGTAGGTGAAATACCTTTAAAAATCTCATTAAAAGATTAATTGATAGTGGAGAACTTGAATTTGATAATCCCAATGCACCTCCTAATCAGTCCCTTGATATCTTTCACAAACCTTTTCCCAATCATACTCCTTCTACCCGTCACCATGATAACACACACAAATCATCTCACTCTTATGAGACACATACAATCAATGTTGTTATTAGTGAGCCCATTATTGAGGAGACCACTACCACAACTACTTCTTCCTCCATTTCACTTATAGAAGTAGTGGACTCACCTTCTATTCATTTTGTACCTAAATGAAAGAATCCACTGATGAGACCATAAAATGGCTCATTATATCCATGAAATAACATCCTTTTTCCTTGCATAAGAAGTGGATCTCAGTGTAATTTCTAAACTTATGATTTATTTAGAATGAAATATAGAACTATACCTTGGTTATTTATTTATAAATTATTATCTTTTTATTTGTTGATTCTTGTTACTAAATTTTTGGAAAAAGTTGTTAATGTGTGTCTATGCTGTCCATAATAAGCTATATTAAACTTGAGCATGAAGACCAAACAAAATATCAAATTTGAAGTTAGCTATAGGCACTCTGGGCATAGCTATGAACTCACCCAAACTAGCTATTGTGTATGATCTAAGAATTTGACTCAAGAGAGGATGGTTAGTATGGTGTTAGTTCCAAAATGAAAACAAAGTGAAATAAACACACTAACAACATAACATATCTAGGCCTAGACACTAGGGAGATCTTAGTTAACAAAAAAAAATGACAAACACAACTAAAAAGTATGGAATAAAATACAAGAATTCCTTCACCTTCCTTGGATGCTCTAAATGCTTTTCTAGTGGTGGCTTGCTCGACTTGTTCTCATGAAGTCCTTGGAAATGGAAGCTTAGATACCTCCATCTCTCTTTGGCACCTTTGGATTTGGCTTAGAATCAATTTGGCATGGTAACACTAGTTACTTGAAGGTTTTGGAAGCAATCTTGCAATATAACTTTGCACAAATTAAGCTTAAAAATGATGTTGTGAGGCCTCTTATTTATATATTTTTGGATTTGATTAGAATCAACCTCAACCATTCATCTCAAGATTGAGATGTGTGGTTGAAGATTAATTCAATTTTTAGAATTAAGTTTATAATTATCCTCATCATGGCATTAGAAGAAGGGGAAATTAAGAGGCATGGAGGGCATCATGGAAGGCATTGATGAGGCATGGAAGGCATGAATCCTGATATTTATGGCATTTATGGCCTAGGGATGTCTTCCCAAGAAATCAGATCACTTGATGATGTAGATATTCAATATTTATTTCCAAAAATAATTATTCAACAAGTTTCCATGGAATTATTAATTATGCCTTGATTTGGGTTAATTAGCTCTTAAGCATGATTAAGCACTTTGTGCACAAATTACTCAAATTGATCAGAATGCCTTGTTATTGGTCCAAAATTCAATTATATTGGAATTGGAAGTTCATGTTAGATGCATTAGAACTATTATCTCATTTAGGATGCTACTAAAAATAAATAACCAAGGCATGTATCTTGTGTAAGAGATTTGATAATAAAGAGCAATCTAGAGCACTCAGGTGTAAAATTGGCATTTTGACTTAGAATGATTTAATCAAAGTTAGCTAGGCCATAAATTTCATCACCACATTTAGGGATATCCTAGCCAAAATTGACACTTGAATATGTCAGTTTCACATCATTTAATGTGTTTTAGTATTTTTAGGCCAAATTATGCATTTTAGGTGGAAACTAGCCAAAAACTTGATCAGAGGTTATCAATGGCTAGTTTTAGGTGTCTATAGTTTACCCTTGTTTGGGAAGGCATTTCAAGCTATAATCACAATAACATCTTCTCAAATAATGAAAAGGTCCTATATGCCTACAACTGCAATGATGATAAAATAACTGTATGATGCTCAGCACAAGGAGGTTGGTAAATGGTCCCTCGAAAAGAAAGAAGTGAAATGAGGGGACCAAAGAAAGGAAAGATGATGGGATGAAAACATAATGATATTAAAAAAGTAGTAAAAAATCATTGAGAATACAAGTGGGATGGTGCACAATGGTTTGCCCAAAGGTGGTTATAAGCATTATACCCCGATAGTGGCAATGTGGTATGATAACATAATGATTTTCCCAAAGGCAGTTATAATCATTGAGAAGATGGAGCTACCCCAGTTAGGATAGACAAACAAGAGAAGAACATGCCCTTGTATGGATAGAAAAAGTAAAATGGTGACAACATAATGATTTGCCAAAAAGTAATTATAATCATTGAGAAATGCAGGTGGGATAGTGTGCAATGATTTTCCCATAGGTGGTTATAAGCATTGGACCTTGATTATCGAAAACATGATAAAATTGTCTGAGGATGATGATAAATTAACAAAGAGGGTAATGATAAATTAGAACAACCTACTAGTAGGGAGATGCACGTCTGAACTAATAAATGTTAAAATTCTTTCATGGTTAATTACTCTATTTGGGATATGATTAGGATAGAATTGAGATGTTGATATCAAAGAGATGCCACCATTGATGAATAGAATTTTTGAAGCTAAGGTTTTTTTGTAGCATGTGATGGTAAGCTTCATGATAGAACACCATAAAGACTTGGCCCAAATATGCATGAGGATTGAATTTTGTAATCCAATACTCAATAGAAAATAATGCATCAATGATAGAAACCCTGGTGATAAGATAAACATATGAATATGTATAGATTTAAGTATAAGTGTGGATAAAGAATCACCCAATGAACACACATAAACTGAATCAAGGCAACAATGCTGAAAGCAAACAAATAGATAGATAAACAAACAAAATAAGTAGAAATAAACAAACAAACAACACAATAAAAACCCTAAAAACATTGCCCCTAGAAAATAGGTGACAACTTAACAAATATAAAAAAAGGGGGAATATAAGAAAAGGAAGGGGGTGGACTAGCTGTCTCCATATGCACTAGGCAAGTGGACGCTACCTACACAGTTCCATGGATGTAATATCCAATAAAAAACTTTAGGCCAAATGTAGTTCTCCCAAGGAATGGGAAGAATATGATAACTGAATTAAAAAAATAGAATGGATGTGATAGAATAATAGGAATGGTCTTCCAAAATGGAAAGTGCATGAGAGAAAAAGGCTAAAAAAAGATGAGGAAACTAAATGACTAGTGATTTTCTTGTAACTTAGTAAGGGTTCCTAGAATCTTTAAGGCAAAGAAGTGGTAAATGTTTTTGTTATTTTCTAATGATTTTCAAAAGTTTTTGGAAGTTGTGGAGTGTCTCAACTTAATCAATAATGAGGAGAAACTAAATGGTTCAAGAACACAAAATGATGAGAGCGTGGCTAAGGTTGCACATAAAATAGTGAGAGCATGGCTTAGGGTTGCTGACAAACAATGAGAGTGTGGCTTAGGGTGCTCAAAATGGTGAGAGCATGGCTTAGGGTTGCTCACAAATAGTGAGAGTGTGGCTTAGGGTGCTTAAAAAATGGTGATATCATGGATTAGGTTGCTCACAAAATGGTGAGAGTGTGGCTTAGGGTGCTCACAAAATAGGGAGAGCATGGCTTAGGTTACTCACAAAATGGTGAGAGTGTGGCTTAGATTGCAAATAAAATGGTGAGAACATTGTGAAAAGGGTGACTAAGTTGACCTCAAAAATTATTGAGCGCTACCTACATAGTCCTAGAGTAGGACCTCAAGCCACTATATTTCTACCCTTACATAAGAGGAATTCAACTAGTGCAGCAGTCAATTCAAATAAAATAGGCACAGTTGGTAAAAAAACATAGCATGACATAAAAAGTGGCAAGTTGGTATGTCAAGGTTTAATGTTGCTCCTAGTTTTCCCATAGGAGGTTATAACTAGGACACAATGGCATATATCTAAGGTAATAATTTACCCAAAGGTGGTTATAATTAGTAGAAAGACCAATGGTAAGAAAGAATAAAAAATGAAAGATGCAATTGTTGAAACTTCTATCACGTTGTCCCAAAATATGATCTCTATTTGAAGTTCTTGAACTAACTAATAAACTGATCAGATACCTTGATGTTGAAACTATGTAATGAATGATAAAAACCAAGGTCAAATGGCTAAGCTTTAGAACACACTGGGTTGATAGGTCAAAAGTGAAAAGTGGATATGGCAAAGAGGATGGATAAGAATGGTATGTGTACAAAGAAGAAGTGATAAAAAGGCATAACTAAAATGGTCCTTACAGACAATACACCTTAGCACTTAAGCATAGTGCCACTTGAGATGAATATTATTCATTGGCTTGAGAAGTTATTCTCCATCTAGTGTGGTAACCCTGTATGCTCCTGATCCATAGTTTTTAGTGATGATGAAAGGCCCTATCCAGTTTGGTTTGAATTTCCCTTTATGTTTCTTCTCAGTCGTGGTATTCCTTTGGTTTTATTTAAGAACAAGATCACCAAGTTCAAATTTTATATACTTAACACACTAATTATTATGGCCTTTAAGTTGATTCGATATTCTTGAATATTATTTAGTGTGGTTGTGCATTTCTCATCTAGTAGGTCTAGCTCTTACAGACAAGCTACTCAATAGTCATGATCATCCATGACATGCTTGAAAGAGATGCGTAGTCAAGGAAATTTGACCTCAATGGGAAGGATGGATTCAATACCATAAACAAGTAAGTATGGAGTGGCTCCTATGGGGGTAGGATGATTGGTATGGTATAACCAAAGGGTAGGGAATATCTAGAGGTGGCAGTCATGACCAACATCATTAACAATCTTTTTGAGAATATTGATAATGGTTTTGTTGGATGCCTCAGCTTGGCCATTACCTTGAGGGTAATATGCTATAAAAAAGTGTTGTGTGATGTTTTAATCAGTACATAATTGGTCTACATCTTTTTTCTAGAATGATCCTCTATTATCAGATATAATGTCATAAGGAATATCATAGTGGTAGATAAGGTGGTTGAAGATGAATTTGGAAATTTACTTTCTAGTCACGTGAGGGATATAGCTTTAACCCACTTAGTGAAATATTCAGTGGTTGTAAGGATATTTATATGGCCATTAGATGAAGTGGGGTTAATCTTCCCAATGAGGTCAAGTCCCCATGTAAAAAATGGCCATGGTGTCAACATTGGTTTCAGAGTTTTTTCTAGGGCATGAATTAGATTAGCACATCATTGACATTTGTCACACTTTTTTACATATGCAGTGGCATGCACATCCATTATGGGCCAATAATAACTAGTATTCAAGAGATTTTTAGATATGAATACCTCACTAGAATGGGATCCACATATTCCTTCATGAACTTCTCTTAACGCTAATGTAGACTCTACCGAAGTTAAATAGCGAAGTAGAGTTCCATCAAAACTATGACGGTAAAGGGTGGATCCAAGTAGAGTATAATGAGCAAAATGATGAATGAAGGATTGGTTTGTTTTCAAGATAGGTTAGGTGGTAAAATTTAGTCATGAAGATAGTTGTAAAGGTTTGAGTACCAGATAGAATTAGGACCAACGATATCACAAATCATGGTGATGATTGATGGTTCATGAGCTAGTGTTGATAAATTCTCAATAAGGAATTGATACTCTCTAGCTTTATCTATTTGTCTAATTAGAGAACCAATCGTATCCATGGCATATATAGTTATGTTATTAGCCCTGGGTATATGCTCAAACTGAATGTTAGAAATTTGTTATTTAAGAGTGTCGACCATGTTTTTATATAGAACCAACTTGTCATCTTTGGTCTGAAAATGATTTGTAACCTGATTGATGATTAACTAAGAATCACCATAAACTTAGAGATGAGATATATTCCATTGCACTACTTTTCAAAGTCTTGTAATAAGTGCTTCATACTTGGCCATGCTGTTTGTACAAGGAAAGCTAATTCTAAAGGATTAAGGGATTAGATCCCCCTATGGTATAATAAGTAATAGGCCTACCCTTGATCCATGTGCAGTGAATGAACCATCAAAGTATAGCTTTCAAGGTTAATCTTCAAGGGGTGTATCAATAATGGTCATGATGGATTCATCAGGAAATTGAAACTTGAGTGGTTGTGTGTCCATGAGAGGTGATTCAACAAGTTGATCTGCAAGAACTTGTCCCTTGATTGCTTTTTGATTAACATACTCTATGTCAAACTCACTGAGAAGTATGATCCATTTAGCCATTCCACCTTACAAAGATATTTTATATAGTAGATACTTGAGTAGATCTACCTTTTAAATGACCATGGTTTTATTATTCAACATGTAATGACACAATTTTTGAACTATGAAAACCATGGCTAGACAAGCTTTTTCAACAGGCACATAGTTATTTTCATATGTAACCAAGGTAAAACTTAAGTAGTATACAACATGCTCATTTTCATTATCATCATGTTGAGCCAAGAGTTCCCCTAGGGCATGATCAGTAGCTGATATGTATAATAAGAATGGATTTCCTGGCATAGGAGGTAATAAAATAGGTGGATTGATAAGATAGTCTTTGAGCTACTGAAATGTTGTTTAGCAGTGATCATCCCAGTGAAATAAAAATACTTTATTCAAAAGGTGTGTAAATGGATGGTACTTGTCTACTAACTAAGAGATGAAGCATTAGATTGAATGGATCTTACCCTACAAACTATGGAGTTGCTTTAAATTGGTTGGTGGTGGCATCTCCATTATAACATGAACTTTAGCTAGATTGAATTCAATAACTCGATGAGACATGATGAATCCAAGTAATTTTATTGAAGTTACACCAAACACATATTTCTTTGGATTGAGTCTGACTTTATACTCTTGTAGTCTTTCAAATATCTTATGCAGCACTATTGGATGGTTGGCCCTGGTCTTAGATTTTCCTAATATGTCATCGACATAGTCTTCAATAATATCATGTATCATATCATGGAATATGACAGTCATGGCTCTTTTATATGTATATCCCACATCATTAAGTCCAAATGGCATCACCTAATAGAAAAATGTTCCCCATGGAGTGGTGAATGCTATTTTATGTTGATCTTCTGGTGTTATTCTAATTTGATTGCATCTTGAAAAGCCATCCATGAGTGAAAGCATTTCATAACCTGCCATGGAGTCGATGATCATGTTGATATTAGGAAATGGAAAATCATCTTTAGGACAAACTTTGTTGATGTCTCAAAAATTAGTAAAAATTCTAATTTCTTCAAGCTTTTTGCTAATAGGTACTACATTAGAGATCCATTCTCAGTAGTCAATGGATCAGAAACATCCTGTTTCTAAGAGTTTTTCCAACTCTTTCTTTACTAATACATTAATTCAAGGATACATCTTACATAGCTTTTATTTTACCAATTTGGCATTAGGATTAACCATAAGGTGGTGAAAAACCAAGGTGGTGTCTAAACCTGGCATGTTAGAGTACGCCCATGCAAAGATATGTACAAATGATCTCAATAGAGTTGTAAAGATGTTACATTCTTCCTTAGTGAGGAATGCACCTAATTTTATCCATTTTAGGTTTGATGGAGTCCCAATGTTTACCTCTATTGTATCTTTGACTAGAAGGGTCAAACCATCTTCTAGGATAGTAGGCAATGACTTGAACTATTGAATTATGTCAGGGTCCTCTGTTTGGACTTGCTCTTCAACTTCTCCTAGGCATGATGAATCTGAGTCCCCTAATGGGAGATCTATCCATGTGAAAAAAATAGTCAAAAATTCTTGAAGTATTTGATTAAATACTTATTATTACTCAAAGCTAAACTCGGATCCATAGGCAAGTTCATCATTGGTGGTTTCCTAGTCTAAATTTGAAGAAAAATAAACAACCCTATCTAATGGCACCTGAAACAGGTTTTCACCACTAGACTGGCCTTTAGCTTTACTTTTTCCCTGGTCAGAAAGCACCTCAAAGAGGTTTTTACTTTGGGACCTCAATGTTTTAATTATTTGTTTTTGGCTAAGGGTGTTCACTCACTCTCCAAAATAGGCTTTAGGATCCAATGTGATTGAGAATCTTGATTTATGATCTCCCAAGGGAACATCATCTCTAAGGCCTAAGAAATCATAGAATGCCTCATCATTCTATAACTCATCAATTGATAGACTAGATTATTGTTGGTCCCAATTTATTAGTTGGGGATAATATAATGGTAATGGGTTGTGATGAATGACAAGGGTAAGGGTACAAATGGCATTGTTATCAAACATATTGGTTTCAACTAGGTCATCAAAAGTGAGGCTATGATCAGACTCTGCTTCATTGTTAGCATCATCATCACTAGTCATTGGTGATGGAGTTTGAATAAGATATGTGGGGTCACCCCCAGGTGGTTTAAATCCAAGTCCGTAAGGTCTTTCATACTTAGTCATGAAAATTGGCTTGATAGTTCCTTGTTGATTCAATCTGAGGCCTCTTCATTCATACTTGTGATGCTCCATGATCCTATTAGGAATATGATACTTTGAATTTTTATAATAGTCAACTTGGTCATTTTTGTATAACCGTGATTCATCCCCTTCAAGAGGTTTAGGTCCTAGGCCAGATGCTAGTACAAATGTGACAAGTCCCTTATCTTTTTTCTTTTGTTGCCAATGCATATGTGGGATGAATTTAGGTCACCCAAAGGTTTTTAGATTCTGAGGAAGATTAGTGATATTACATGTATCATGAGTCACATACTCTTTTGATCCATTATCTGACATGGTGAAATGATTAAAAGCTTCAAGAGGCAACATGTGTAAAAATGGAATCCAAGGTATTAGGATCTATGCAATTATCTAGTGAAAGATCAATAAGTGTAGCCTTTACTTTATCCTACTTGGAACTTAGATTCATGTTATACTAATAATTATAGCTTTGAAACTCAACCTCAAGATATTTGTAGTGTTCATATGGGTGTAAATCTCCTAGAATATTCACCTTCATCCTTGAGTGGGAAAACTTGATACATTGGTGTAGTGTTGATGGGACTGCATGAATCTCATGTAACCATGGCCTGCCTAAAAGAATGTTGTATATAACTCTAGATCAATCACATGGTAAAGTGTATCATAGGTTAAAGGCCCAATGATAATTGGAAAAATAATGGTGCCTTGGGATTCTCTTTCTTGATTATCATAGGCTTTGATAGTTATTATTTTTCGCTAGAGATCTGTCATTGTGTACCCAAGAAGGTTAATGAGCTTAAGAGACACTATGTTGAGTCAAATCCATTGTCTATAAGGACACATTTCAATTTATGTCATCTTATATAAACTTCTATTTATAATGGATTGTTATGGAGTGGACCAAGGGAAGACATATCACTTTGGTTGAATGTGACTTGTTGGGCTGGAGCTAGGTGTCCAACCAAAGCTTGAAATTTATCAGGGGATATGTCACTAGCAATAACGGATTGGGTCAAGAACACATTTAAGATGTTCTTATGGATTATTGATGTTTTTAACAAATCTAAGATATAAATTTGTGTTGGTGTCTTATGAAATTATTCCACAATATCAAACTTATTGTCTTGGTTAGTAGTGAATGGTTTATTCCAATGTTGAATGGTTGGTTGGATGGTAGGCAAAGTGGTGAATGGTTGTGGGCTTAGGATAGTAATCTTTGACCTCTGAGTTGTGATTTCATAATCAAGATTAAATACTAAACCATTATTGCTAATCAATGTTGGGAATGGTGTGGGACCAAATAGGATAAGTCTCAGTTACTAGTGTACTTTCATGTGGTCACGTGGCAAGAATGAGTTGTTGATATAAGATACAAAAGAGGAAGTCCTAGTTTTCTAGTTTACTTGTATGCACTCCCAAGTTAAAGAAGGATTATCCATATAATTTGGTTGGATAGTATTATTTAGCCATGGTCTAGGCTAATTAGTGCTTGGTCTAGGATTAATAGAGATGGTATTAATGCTACCCCCTATAATATGACCTAAAACCCTATTGTAGTCATGTGAAACTGCATGGTAGGTTTGTTGGTTGTTACCATTCTAACCTTGGTTTTGTCCATTATTCTATTGTTGTGGATTCTACTACTAATTTTGTCAATTCTATTGGTTAGGCCTTTGATTTTGGTGCTGCACTGACCATTGTTGTTGTTGATTGTTCTATTACTATTGATTATTATATTGGGGAAAAGGGTTTTGATAAATATAGATAGTTTGATTAGAAGTAGAAGCACCATTATCCAATGTTATCTCCCCATTCTCTAACATATTTTCAATTAAATGCTTGACTTGGACACATCTTCATATATTATGCCCATTGACCCGATGGTAGTCATATAATTCATTTTCATGGTACTAGTCAGGGTAAGGAATGCCTTGCAGTTAATGCTTTGGTATAGGCCAACTAATCAGATTATCAACAACAAGTTTGTGAAATACATACTCAATAGGTTCTCGTAGGTCACTAAAGACATGACATGTAGGAATGGTTCTTCTAGGAGGAGGGGTTTGTAATGGTAATGGCTCTTATATTTATTGTGTAGGTTTTGGTTTTTGTGCTTGTGGCCTTGGTTGGAGAGGTTTTTGGGTAGGATTAAGCTAAAAAGGCAATGCAAATGAGGTTTTCATAGTTTATACATGATGAGATTTGGTTATTCCATTTCCCATAACATTCCTATTTTGGTTGAAATGCTTCGGTCTTTCTTGATTATTGGCCTGTGCCAGTTATGATGCTTGTGTTTGATTGGGGTGTTGGTCATTTCCTTGATTGGTAATTTGATTTTGATTAGTTGAATTGAGATTGATGACTCCCTTATTGATGAATTCCCTTTTGATCAATAAACCTTTATCAATGATCTCTTTGAATGTATGCGCACATTATAGTTCCAGATGATAGGCTATCTCACTATGCAAATTTTTAGTAAACATAGTGGATAATTATTTATCTGGTAAACTATGGGTAAAATGGCTTATAAGGGGTCTCCATCACTATAAATAACTCACAAAAATCTCCCCAACTTTTTGCTTTGCTTGTGTCAGGTCCACTAATGAAATCTCATGCTCGAGATTGTAGGAAAAGTGTTACATAAATTTTGTTTCTATGCAAAATTGCTTTCTACATTCAAAGAAGAAATAAGAAACTAAAAGATGGTCAAGGCTAGAAGTACCTGATAAAGTCGTGCGCACCGAAATCAGACATTGAAAGATTCTCCTCTTTTGCTGTGGAGGAATGACACCTGCGAAGAAAAGGCTAAAAACACGAAAAAACGTTAGTAAGAGATATGGTGGGCTGTCAGGCGAACGCCCGATCCCGGAAGTACGAAGACTCCCTAGAAGGATATCAACCCACTGATAAAAAAGAGCAGAATATTGGACGAAAGTAGATGATAATGACAGAAATAAATGACAGAAAAATAAAGAGCGTACCTGATATGTGGCACTATTCTGCACAATCGCTGGCGTCGGTCTCTGTGGTGCCAGCGTCGGTTAGGGAAGGTGCCGACGTCGGTTAAGGTGCCGTCGTCGGTCAGGGTAGTGACCGGCGTCGGTAGGGGCAGGTTCTGGGAAAGTCTGGACAGGTTCGGGACAGGGTCTGGGAGAGTCGGGACAGCTCTGAACAGAGTCGGGACAGGGTCTGATAAGGTCAGGGTAGGGTTTTGGATAGAGTCAGGATGAGGTCTGAGAGAGTCTGGGGGGTTTTGGACAGAGTCGGGACAGGTTCGGGACAGGGTCGGGATGAGGTCTGAACAGAGTCTGGGGGATTCGGGACAAAGGCAGGGATAACAGAACTGATAAATAATAACTGAGAAAGAAATGAAATAAACAGCATAATACTTACCTGGTAGAAGACGCGATGAAAGCCATGGTGTGCAGATTAGTTGATGTCATAGTGTTGATGCTGAGAGTGTTGATGTCAGAGTTCGCAGGTTGGTTGCTCAGCGTTTCGAATAGCGTTTGGGGATCTGGTTCGAATGGCTGGCAGAGGTTGATGAAGGCGGGGGACGGGGATGGTTCCAGAGACGGTTCATCAACCGTTTCGGGAAACCGAATGGTAACTGATAACGGACAAGGGGAAGGTGACCGATGTTGGCAGGAGTGCCGACGTCGGCCGATAGGTGACCGACGTCGGTGACATTGGTCGGGTAAAGACCGACGTCGGCAGATGCATAATGGGGATAGAGTCTACCTTTTGCTCTGTGCTCATTTTTACATGCTGCCAAGGTCAAGGTTGGTGGAACAAGTGATCGGCAAGGGTTCAATAGGTGAAGAAGAATAAGACGGGGAATGACCAGGGGAGTCGACACGATTTTGGTGTCTACATTTGCCCCTTTTTGTCTTATTGGTTGTTCTGGACGAACTGCAAGACAAAAATAGGAGTGATTGCCCCAGGTGAGGGATAAGGTTGATTTCATCTTGTTGGTTGTTTGAATGAACTGCAAGACAAAATAGGAAGCGAAATGCCCCGAGTAATCCCCCTCAAAGCAGGAGTCGAGGGAAGGGAACCGGGAATCGGGTGCTGATTTGACAAAGAGCGGATGAAAAAGGGGTGAGGGTGAATGCTGCAAAGGTCGTGATTGCACGCATACCACTGCACGAGGTGGTCAAGCCAAAGTGTCACAGGTCAAGGGTCAAGGAGTGCCAAAATTGAAGTAACCAGGCCCCAGCATTTAGTTGTCTACTGATCGGGTCACTCAATCTAAGCTGAAGCTCCAAATGGGTCGTCGCGTTCCAGGTATCCTGGGCTCAGGAAGTGCTCCTAGAAACACGAAAAAGTCACAAGTAGTGCAGATCAACCGATTTGCGATCCTATACTTGTGAGGGTCCAAAAAGGTCTGCGCACAATTCTGCTAACCAGTCATGAGGTAGCATACATGCAAAAACAACCAAGGCAACAATGTCTTGGAAGTGGTCGAGGTCGAAGGAGATAGGCATGATCTCCAATGGTTGGTGGTCGAGGGATGGATGAATGAACGAAAGGATGCGGCCGAGCTAACCCTAGAAGACCCCATGTCAACTGAGTGCTGCCTACATAGCCCTGGTGATAGGGCCTCAGGCCGATGTAGTTCTCCCTAGAAGGGAGGAAGGGTCAAAGGGATGGTAAAAAAAAAAGATGTTGCAGCGTTTTCCAAATGGTGTATTCTGCAACATTGGTTGAGAGGTTTTTCATCCCTAGCAATATCCCATATACGTGATGGATGTATGCTAAAAATGAATTGAGGTCTATTTATGCTTCAGCAAGTATTGGTTTATGCTGAACATAAATTGGGGCGAGTCGATAGTTTCCATGTGTATTGGTGTCCATAGAAACTAAGGTGAATAGGCAAGGTCATGTTGATGGTCGGAAAAGAGAGTTGAGCTGAGTTGATCGGCAAGTGATGAGGGTGAATGTGACCAAAGTGCAAAAGAAGAGATGAAAGGCGAATCACTCTTTCATTGACAAGGACCAAGAAGAAAGCATAGATAGGGGTTATGAGAACCAAGAGCCCCATTCATGCGTGACGTCGTTGACCATAGTTATGTTAGAGCGGTAATCGAATCACTTAAATATTAAAGTGAGCTCGAAGTCCCTTGAGCGGGTAATAGGAGGAGGAAAGAGGGTAACCCGTTTTAAGAGCAGAGATAACTTTGCCCCTTTTTATAGGAGACCCTGAGACAACTACAAGCCAAGTCCGTGACTCGTTTGTTTTTTTTTTTTTTTTTTTTTGAGAGGCAGACTGATCGATGCGGGAAGCCTGCATAGAGATGTCATTTGCTTGGTGGTCAGGTTGTGAAGCTGATCAATGCGGGAAGCTTCTAAAATAAGTTGCTGTTTATTGCCAGAGTAGTCATAGCCATCCTTCGAGGGAGTGGTCTAGATTTTTGTTTAATATAAAGGCTTTTGAATAGCTGTCCTTCGAGGGAGCAGTCTATTTATTACAACAATGATAGTACAGCTGTCCTTCGAGGGAGCAGTCTGTTTTTTTTTTTGATATTGATATAGTGACCATGGATATATTTTGACATCTTGATTTGTTTATATAGAAATGTGAGTCATGGACAAGATTATAGAAGGTTCAAGGACTCCCTTTTATTAGGACAGAGCATCCATACATCATAAAAGGGTTATAGGAGTTGTTAAGAGGAATAGGGTTGAAAGGAAGTAGGATGAAGAGGACGGGGATTGCTCAAGGGACGAGCTCAAGTTAAGTGTCAAGTGGACGAATACTCGACTAGCAGTAGAATGGTCGCAGATGCAACGCATAAAAGGCTCAGGGTCTGATAAGTCCCTGGTGTATACATGTGCATGATAAGGTCCGAGTCAATTAGGAGCAAACTTGCCCCATTTGTCTCTTTCCAGATTGGTCAGGTGTTGATTGATGAGTGGATGTGAAGTTGGTTGATATGGTTGTGGATTGGTCGAAAAAGGTTGAATGTCTTGATAAAAAAGTTGGGTCGATGTTTGGTTGAGATTTGGTCATTTGATAATAGGTCAATGGTTGGTCGAGGGTTGATTGGTTGGTATTTGGTCTTTGGTTGGGTCGAATGTTTGGTTGAGGTCGGGTTATTTGATAATTGGTCAATGGTTGGTCAAGGGTTGATTGGTTGGTATTTGGTCTTTGATTGGGTCGAATGTTTGGTTGAGGTCGGGTTAAATGTTTGGTTGCTAGTCTGGTTGAGGCTAAGTTGAAAGAGTGATTGATATGTGGTCGAGACTGTGTTGAAAAATTGGTCAAAGTTTGGATGAAGGTTGAATTCCCCCAGCGGCTAGGGAGAATGTTTGATGGATTAGTTAAGGTCGATTGAGGTTTAGTGGTCAGATGGACTGTGTTAATGTCAAATAAAGGGGTTAAAGGCAGCGAAGGGACCCTAGTCTGGTGTGGGGATCCTGATTTAGGTGATGAGGTTGGAGAGGTATGGGTTGGTGTTGATAATTTGTCAAAGGGGTGGTCAAGAGGATCCTTGGTGAGAAGGGTGTCCTTTTTCCGGTGGTGACAAATGACAGCTTTAAGAGCGCAACAACGCTCGGTGTCATGTCCCGGAGTGTGATGATAGTGGCAGAATTTAGAGTTGTCAAACCAAGATGGCCTTGATCTGAGAGTTGATGAGTGGGGTGGTGTTGAAGGTTTGTTGATAACGTGGTCGAGAAGAGAGGTGTCATTCCCCAGACATTGGCGAACGACGACCTTGAGGGCATGACAATGCTCCGTGTCGTGCCCAGGCGTGCGATGATACGCACAAATGCGAGTGTCATCGAACCATGGTGGTTTTGGTTCGAGAGAATGATATGGTCTAAGAGGCGGGAGAGAGAGACGAGAGGACTGCAACAATTGCCGTAAGAGCAAGGCATATGAACCTGCTAACGGGTCGAGATGTTTTATTGCAGAGAGGGTTGGTGACATTGGTTTGGGAGGAGTAAGAGGCGTTGGTCGATGGTTTGAAGGAGGTATAAGTCTGACAGGTTGATAAAATAATGGAGGTGACTTACCTCTGTGAAGTATGGGAGTGGGAAGCACTCCGAGTAAAGTAGACGGATGTGGGCCTAAGATTGAAGGTAATGATGAAGGTGGGGGAGGAGTCCTCCGGTGTGGTTTAGTAGCCTTCTTTGGTTTGGGTTGAGGGCCACCTTTGTGTGAGGCGAGATTAGATGTGGGGTGAACACCAAGAGGTTTAGTCTCTTTGGGCATGATGGACTCCTGCGCGGGTTTGGACTTAGATGTGGACGGTTTTTCTCTCGATGGAGAAGGGATTAAAGGTGTGGGCTCTTTAAGTGGAAAGAGCTCTGGAGTAGTCATGGCTTCTGTGTGTGGTTGGGGAGTCAAAAAGGTATGATCGTCTATGGATAATAATAAGGATGAAGGCGAGGCAGTTGGTGTTGATGTGGTCAAAGCGTCCTCCAATATGGGAGAAGTCGATGGATGACAAGTGGGAGAAGAAAGTTCTTCGCCATGTGGAGGAGGTATAGGGGAAGAAAGGTCTTCCACCTGTGAAAGAGGTTGGTCAGGGATAAGAGAAAAGATAGTGTCGACCGTGTGTATATCATGGTCTTGAGGGTCATTGGTTATGGTTTGGACGTTGTCTTGAGTATGCGGGTGATTAGAAAGGGGTTGCTTGAAAATGTCAAGGTTTTGGTTGGGCGGTGCGTTCGGGTTATCCAAGATGAGATCCCCCTTGTCAAGTTTATCCAAGACAGAGGCATATGACTCCCTAATTGGAGTGAATTGACGCTGTATGGATTGACGTTGAAAATGTTTATTGATGTAGTCTAATGTTGAAGATGTTGAGCGGTTGGTTATTGTTGAAGATGATGGTTTAAAGATGACAGTGTTTGCCAACTCCTTGGATTGAGAGTGGGCAGAAGAAGGTCTGGAAGAAGAATGATCATTGGTAGTGTTACATAATTTGACCTTATCTTCTTCAATGGCGCGGAGTTCAAGCTTTTGGGCCATGGTGAAGGCTTCATCGAAAGTGTGGAATGTTTGAACCCGTAGGGTGGACGAGATATGATTGACACATGCTTGAGAAAAGAGCTCAATGAGCTCGGGTTGAGGCAAGGAGAAGGAGAGCTGATTAATCAAGCTTCTCCAACGGGCGACAAAATCGGTTATTGATTCGTCATCAAATTGCCTGATGGAGTAAAGGTCTGTGATCGAAACTTGTTTAGTGATATTGATTGAGAAATGGTCAACAAATAGTTGGGCGAGTTGGATGAATGAAAAGATAGAATGTCTGGCAAGAGAACTATACCAGTCAAGGGCAGGGCCAGAAAGCGACATAGGAAACGTGCGTAAAAGTAACGCATCATCGTGGGCGATAAGGTAACAGGCATGTCTGAATGCCTGTAGATGTTGTTGTGGGTCTTCCTTACTCTGAAAGTGAGTAAATTTAGGAAGCTCCCAGTGGTTAGGGTATGGTCGAATAGGGACGGAAGGATGGATGGGCTTGCTGCAAACTTGGTCATATGACAAAGTATTGCTTGAACCGGAGATAGAAGCTTCGAGACTGGACATTTTATCCATCAGCATCTTGATAAGATCTACTGACAGATTGGTGGGTTGAGCGCCCCCTAGGTTGTAAGGCGCTTGAAAGAGGCTAGAGGAGGCGTGTGACATAGTCGGTTGTACAATGTACGGATGACTAGTCGCAGGGGTAGAAGTAGAGGTTAAGGGTGGTTGGGTTATGAAGGTAGAAGGCATAGGCTGACTAGATATCGCCAAAAGAGGTTGTGTGACGGCATTGACAAAGGGCGAGGTAGGCACTCCTGCATATATAGGCGCAAGAGTGTGAGGGGTCGAGACAATCAAGTTCTGGTATAATGTAGAACTTGGTTGAATTGCAGGTGGTTGAGGGGGTAACGAAATCCCGGTGGAGGTTGGTTTAAAAATAGACGAGGAGGCCGAACTTTGCGTATAGGCCATGGTCAGGTTAATGGTTGAGGCGAAAGGTTGAGTCGTAAAAGGTTGGGTGGCGAACGGTGTGGATGTCGTCGCCACGTCGCCCGAAAGGTCCCGCATTGGTTTTCTTGCGAGATAGTTTTGGAGGGCTGCGGTATTGAGGTCCAAGAATCTTGCAAAATCTTGGTCCCCTTCTGGGATGATAGGCGTCTGGGTTGGAGATGGTCTAGTAGGAATTCTTTCGGTCTTCGAATAGAACTCCATTATATGATTGGTTATAGACGGGGTAGGCGAAAGCGATAGATGGCTAGCGTGGTCAAGAAGAGCCTTGGTTTGACTACGTGTCAGAACCATTCAAGGCAAGAAAGAACGTCCTCACAAGCTCAAACAAGCAAATAAGAACTAAAAAGATGAAGACACAAGCAGATCCTAAAACCCTAGAAGTAAATTATTAGGATTATAGTGGCTTATGCCTTAGAATGTGTGTAGAGGAAAGTTGGCTTTGTGAGTCAGGTCCTAGAAGAAGCAGTCTATGGATGGTTTCGGGTTTTGTTATGGTGCTCAGGAAATCTGTGTTAGGGTCTGGTACGCGGCCTGGTGCTAAGGAGCAAGCTCCCCTCACTTCACGATTCCAGTAGTTAGCTGGTTTCGCTTAGCCAAAATATACCTCACCTAGAGTTTATCCTCCGCCAGAGAACGGAGTGGGCTTCCCCCTTGGTGATGAAATCCAAGTAGGGTCACCGGGACGGGTAAGGTATCCGCTGGGGGATGAAATCCCAGTCGAGCCTTGTCTCAGGTAAGTTTTATGTTTGTTTTGTGCAGGTGGTTTGGTCGTGTAACATCAAGTGATCTAGATTAATTCAATATGCGGTTTAATTACTATGTGTGGTCTAAAAGATGCAGGCAAACAGAGATGAATGCAAAGTGTTTTAATGTCCAAGTCTAAATGTTTGTTCGTATGAAGATGAATGGAGAAAGAGTCGAAGAGTATGAGTTTTAACTAATCTAAAAGTGCAAGAAAGAAAGAAATGTTCGTTTTAGTTCTGCTTATGATGTCGTTTAAGAAGAGACGAAAGGAGGCGAAAAGGAAGAAACCTAATGCACCTAAATGAACGAAAGAAAGAAAGAACCCAAGGAGGACCTAGGGTCCCACCGGGCGTGCCAGAATGTTTCTATGCAAAATTGCTTTCTACATTCAAAGAAGAAATAAGAAACTAAAAGATGGTCAAGGCTAGAAGTACCTGATAAAGTCGTGCGCACCGAAATCAGACGTTGAAAGATTCTCCTCTTTTGCTGTGGAGGAATGACACCTGCGAAGAAAAGGCTAAAAACACGGAAAAACGTTAGTAAGAGATATGGTGGGCTATCAGGCGAACGCCCGATCCCGAAAGTACGAAGACTCCCTAGAAGGATATCAACCCACTGATAAAAAAGAGCAGAATATTGGACGAAAGTAGATGATAATGACAGAAAAATAAAGAGTGTATCTGATATGTGGCACTGTTCTGCACAATCACCGGCGTCGGTCTCTGTGGTGCCGGCGTCGGTTAGGGAAGGTGCCGACGTCGGTTAAGGTGCCGTCGTCGGTCGGGGTAGTGACCGGCGTTGGTAGGGGCAGGTTCTGGGAAAGTCTGGACAGGTTCGGGACAGGGTCTGGGAGAGTCGGGACAGCTCTGAACAGAGTCGGGACAGGGTCAGGACGAGGTCTGAACAGAGTCTGGGGGAGTCGGGACAAAGGTAGGGATAACAGAACTGATAAATAATAACTGAGAAAGAAATGAAATAAATAGCATAATACTTACCTGGTAGAAGACGCGATGAAAGCCATGGTGTGCAGATTAGTTGATGTCGTAGTGTTGATGCTGAGAGTGTTGATGTCGGAGTTTGCAGGTTGGTTGCTCAGCGTTTCGAATAGCGTTCAGGGATCTGGTTCGAATGGCTGGCGGAGGTTGATGAAGGCGGGGGACGGGGACGGTTCCAGAGACGGTTCGTCAACCGTTTTGGGAAACCGAATGGTAACTGATAACGGACAAGGGGAAGGTGACCGACGTCGGCAGGAGTGCCGACGTCGGCCGATAGGTGACCGACGTCGGCGACATCGGTCGGGTAAAGACCGACGTCGGCAGATGCATAATGGGGATAGAGTCTACCTTTTGCTCTGTGCTCATTTTTACATGCTGCCAGGGTCAAGGTTGGTGGAACAAGTGATCGGCAAGGGTTCAATAGGCGAAGAAGAATAAGACGGGGAATGACTAGGGGAGTCGACACGATTTTGGTGTCTACAAATTTATCAGAAAGATCATCAAAGTTCATTAATAAATTCTTGGGAAAATTTAAAAACCACTCCAAGGCTTGTCCAACCAAGATCCCTAGAAACAAAAACAAAAGTTATATGTTTTTATATGCCATTGGTTGACATGTGACAAAGAATTTGGTCAAATGAGCCTTAGGGTCACCTTTCCCTTTGTATTTGTTAAATTTCAGTGGTTTGTATCCTAGAGGAAATGGTATCTATAGATACTCCATGTTGAATGGATATGAACACATGTCATCTAATTTTAACTTTTTGGTCTGCTTCTCAGCCTAAATGACAGCAATTGCATCTTTCATTTGTTGCAATTCTTGGAATAAGAAACTAGAAGGGATATTGGTTTGAGGGAGAATTTAGGTTTGGATAAATGGATGAGAGGTCACAAGTGGGACACTTTGGAGACACCTATTGAGGTATATTGGCTTGGTTGGGGAATGGACCAAGAATACACATACATGGATTATGATGTACTAGAAATTGCACATTTGGTTGCATAATATTCTAGTTTGGGTTGGTGATAAAGGTTTGATTTAGAGGATTTTATGGTTGGGATGAGGGGATATAACTATATTGTGCCTGATGTGTTTGAAAAGGGACATGATACTGACTATTTGAACCTTGCTATTGAGTGGGAACTTGTAGACCAAGACCTTGTCTCTAGATTTGTGGCACATTTTGAACCAATGGTTATCTAGTAAGTACCTGAGAAATATGGGGACCTCCTTGTTGCACGAATCCTTATGAGGAAGTGAAAGTAGGTTTCAAATTCAACATCTATTATTGACCAATATTTGTATGTTTTAGATTAAGGTAAAAATAGGTTTTGAAGGGACCCCAAAACCCTACACAAGGAGAAAGATAAACCATAAAGCACGACCAAGTTTTTTAAAAGAACCTATTTACAATAAAGTACCAAAACCAGGTTTTACAGGGACCTATTGCCAACATAAATGATCAGATAAAACTATAGTCAAAACACTGATCTAAAATTTAACAGACTGGATCAACAACCTGAACAACCTCCCAAACTAGTAACCAGTAAACCAGAAAAGCAACCAGTTTACTAACCCCAAAAAACTAGTCAGCAAAAGGGATCATTAGATATTCCTTTTGAATTGAGGTTTTTTTTTTACACGACTGAAGAATCATATCTAGAGGGGGGACCAAATGCTTAGACTTCTTTCTCTTAACTGCTGTCCATCTGTCCTCTAACCTTGCTGCCTCAGTAACCCATACCTTAGAAGACAATGATCCTTAGAGCCCAGTGGGCATAGAAGCCGCAACAAAATCCTTGTGAGAACTAGACATAGTCTGGCTCTTAGGAGGATCCTCTGAAATAGGGGAAGAGACCACCATCTCCACCACTGGCTCAGAAAGATCACTAACCACAACCTCCGTAGGAGCTTCATTAAAATGTTTACCAAAGATTCCTCCTCAACCTTTGATTTGGATTGAATACTTTCCTCAGTCTCAAAATCAAAATCAGTCGGAGCTTCCATAGATTGTTTGACAGTGTTATGTTCAGAGGAAGCCTCAGGCCACCAAGAAGGTGGTCGTCTAGATTTGGATTTCCCAGCTACACAACGAGCAGCAATATGACTCATCAGGTGGCACTTCCTGCACTAAAAAGGGATCCCCTCATAATCTAACATTTGCATCCAAGTACCCCTTGGGGATTCCAGGAAAATTGCCTCAGGAAGGCCCTTAGAAACATCCAAATCTACCAAAAAGTGTGTGCAAGTTGAGTGTTGAAAATCCATAATACCTTCTTTCACAAATAAAAAATCCCCTATAGCATTTCCAATGGTTTTAAAAATTGACTCATGCCGCAGATGTATCAGAAGATAAGGGAGCCACACCCATATAGGGAGCTTTTTAAAGGGTTCTGAGAGAGGATTAAAATCCTTATGCCAAGGTTTGGCCATAAGAGGATATCTGCCTTGCCAAAAAAAATTATTGTGGCACAAAATAATCTTCCTATCTTTAGAGCAGTGAAACAATACTATAAAAAAAACCCTAGCGCAAGGGAGGATTTGGGCATTATTTTCAATAAGTGGCATCCAGGTCTTAGAGGTCCAACCCTTTAGATTTGCTAGAGAAGGCTAGAAGCCATGAAAACAAAAAATAGTAGCATGAGAGGAAAATTGTTCTTCCATTTGGAAGATATCTTCCACTAATTCAGGATCTAGAGTTACCCTAATAGGTTTTAAAGCACTTACAGGCGATACATGGGAAGGCCCAGATGATGCATGAGGTAGAACATCATGTAGACCAGCTTTGAAGGCCACCACATCCACAAAAGTTCTTCCCCCAGGTCTAAAACCTAAACCAGGAGCATGGGGTCCAATAGCAGAATGCAAGGCTGTAATAGCACCCCCCATAGAAGAAATCACTTTAGGGGCACTTTGAACCCTCCCCCCACAAGCAGAAGAAGCCCCACCCATTGCGGTAACCATAGCCATGCCATCCGCTGGATTCACGACAACCGATTTCAAATTTTGAAGTCACGCGTGCACAGGATCCATGAGCTTAAGTGTCTTTTTAATGTAGGGTGACCTTCTTTTTCACCAATATTTGTATGTTGGTGACTAGTCATTTCTTGGTTTTGAATTGGCATATTATTCTATGAATGAAGAGGTATGTTTGTCATTACCTAGTGAGGTGGAATATTAGTTTCCCCTGATTGAAGTGGTAATGTATTTGTCCTCTATTGCATTGATACACTAGGCTGTGTCTATTATTATGAAATACTACTCGTTACTTATTGAAAAGGAGTAGGTTTCATCACATTCTATCATTGATGCATGATATTATCCATTGTTTGATTACCTAATCCTTTAGGTTGTATACTTAAGGAAGTATCTACTTGAGGTTGGGTGTAGAAACTCCTATTCCTTGGTATGATGATCTACTCATGGGATTAAGTATAGGCACATGTTTTTAGCTAGTTATTTGTGCATTAGTACCACTTTGATCAAGATTGGATGTTTTTTGCACATTTTCCACTATGTTTGGCTCACTATTCAGTGTAGAAGCTGAAGATACTTTTTAAATAATTGGCATATGCATCAAGTTATCTATCAAAGTGGTTTGTATAAATGGGTCAGAACTCAGATTTTTTTGTCTAGTTAATTTCAACAACACTCCTGTTAAAGGTACTAGGTCAATGAGGGGCTTACTCACCATGTTTATCTGATTGAAATTGTGTGCTAAATTTAGGTAGGTTTGGTATGCTATTTTCATTTGGTTAAAGTGATCTTCCATGATGTTTTTGCCTCAATTAGATATATTGGGGTCTTGATACACTATTTGGACTATAGCCATAAGATTGCTAGAAGAAGCCTATTGATCATAAATGATATTATGGGGCACTCTTACTAGACTTGGTAAATTTTCATGGGGTAAGTCCACCAAAAATTTGGCCCCTACCTCTATGGCTCTAACCAAAATCTCATCTTTGTTCTCTAACAAATGTCAAACAAAAATGGATCATATATGGAAGCTGTACCAGTAGAATATGACTGTTGAAGAACTGGCTCATCCATTATAGGTATTATAGCTAGGTATTACATGGTTTATTCTTGGTCCTATTCTAAATAAGGCAGTGTGTTAACAAGATAATTAGCTAATGGATCTTGGCTTTGTGCCCCTGATTGAGTATTATAAGAGGATAAGAATCCATCTCATAGGTAATGTTATTCACATAGGGGTCTTGTACCATTTATTCCTTTGTAACTACATTAATAATCCCTAGATTGTACATGAGTCTACTATGAGTATAGGAATACATGTTGGGATCCATAGTCAATGCTTTGTGATAAAAAGTCAAAGAGTTTTACAAACTCTAAAAAGGATAGAATCTAAAACAAATGATGCCTTTAAACTTGGTCTAGATTTGTCAAAAGGATCAAAAGTTTTATGCAAAGATTTGTGAGGAAACAAGCTAGCATATAATATCTAACATTTCACTATTCACACAAAGATAAGTAAGTAAATGGATCAAAAAATTGAAATGCTAAACTCTAAGGTCGAAGTGTTTTAAATCAATCTAATCTAGGAATTTAAAAGTTTCTAGATCTTTTGGCTAAACACAACGTCAAAAGCTAGGATCAAACAAGGCATGTGATAGGACTCTTGGCCAAACGACGTCAAAATATAGACTTTGAAAATAGATGAAAGTTTTAATCTAACATATTTGAAACACTTCTAACAAACACTAGGCATTAAATTTTTGGTCATGAACTTGATCAACTAGGTATAAGGTATGAAACAAAAGGCACTTTGGCAATAGTTTATTTTCTTATAAATAATGGTATAAAACTTGGTTATTTTGACAAATAGGATAGATAAAGGTGAATGGTATAACTATTTTAGACAAAAAATCACAAAAGTACACTCAAATTGGTCTAATTTTATAGGAACAAATTTGGAACTCTATGTAAGAGGGTCTATGAAACAATGTTTGAAATTATTTAGGTAGTGTAATGATGCTACACTACCCAATATGTGTGACAAAAATTTTGTTTCAAAAACTCTCTAAGGAGAAGACATTTCCACAATTTTGACAGCATAACACTACTTTTATTAACCCAAAATGCGGTGGTGCATAGACTTAAAATGTAAGTGTTTAGCATAAAATGGCTTAAGTTTATCAAGTGATGATAATGATTATGAGTCTTAAATGGCCTTAAACCCAAATTGAAAATTAAACCTAAGTTCCCTCAAGTTTAGTGCAAATGGCGAACCTACTTAACACATCAACCCTATGAACTTGTAATGATGTAATTCTGAATTTGGATTATAAGTGAAGGACTTAAACAATGTTGGTAAAGATATAGACTCAATTGGGTAACATAACCATGCCAAAATGGATGATATTACTCTCAATATTTTGATGAACTTTGAACAAGGCAAATTAATGACCTTACGTGAACAACATAATGTCTCTTTGTTCAAATAAAAATTTGGACTATGTTTCTGGTTTTGGATTATTTGTTCACACCAAGTTTTGATTCAAAACAAGAATTTAATCTAGGACAAGACCAACTAATTAATTTACCTTAGATCCTAAACTGATAAGGTTGATTGGTATTATTGTAATCCATCAATATACATCATTTGAGAGGATTTTACGTGTTCATCCAAAAGTAAATGTGTATTATATAGTAGGGTTTTTACAACCCCCCTTCTCTCAAATGAAAATACTATGACAAGGACCTTGAGGCACACCTTGAACCAATAATAATTCTATGGCAAGTGGAGATTTGCCTAAAATCTAACAAGTTTCTCAATGATCTAGGGGAATCAATTGCATAATGACTTTCATGCCAAACAATGCAAAAAAAAACATGGATTTTGGTGTTTCTATGCAAAATTGCTTTCTACATTCAAAAGAAGAAATAAGAAACTAAAAGAAATGGTCAAGGCTAGAAGTACCTGATAAAGTCGTGCGCACCGAAATTAGACGTTGAAAGATTCTCCTCTTTTGCTGTGGAGGAATGACACCTGTGAAGAAAAGGCTAAAACACGGAAAAACGTTAGTCAAAGATAGGGTGGGCTGTCAGGCGAATGCCCGATCCCAGAAGTACGAAGACTCCCTAGAAGGATATCAACCCACTTGATAAAAAAAAGTAGAATATTGGATGAAAGTAGATAATAATGACAGAAAATAAAAGAGCGTACCTGATATGCAGCACTATTCTGCACAGTCGCCGGCGTCGGTCTCTGTGGTGCCGGCGTCGGTTAGGGAAGGTGCCGACGTCGGTTAAGGTGCCGTTGTCGGTCGGGGTAGTGACCGGCGTCGGTAGGGGCAGGTTCTGGAAAAGTTTGAACAGGTTCGGGACAGGTTCTGGGAGAGTCGGGACAGGGTCTGGGCAAGGTCTGAGAGAGTCGGGACAGGGTCTGGGAGAGTCAGGACAGGGTCTGGGAGAGTCTAGGGGGTTTGAACAGAGTCGGGACAGGGTCTGGGAGAGTCGAGACAGGTCTGAACAGAGTCTGGACAGGGTCTGGGAGAGTCGAGACAGGTCTGAATAGAGTCTGGGAGGTTTTAGTCTGGATAGAGGCAGGGATGACAGAACTGATAAAGAATAACCAAGAAGAAATAAAACAAATAGAATAATACTTACCTGCCAGAAGACGCGATGAAAGCCATAGTTGGAGTCGGATTGAATGCAGATTGATTGATGCCGAGAGTGTTGATGTTGTAGTGTTGATGTCAGAGTTCGCAGGTTGATGATTGCTCGGGTTTGATTGATCAGCGTTTTGAATGGTTGGATAGCGTTCGGGGATCTGGTCTCGAATGGTTGGCAGAGGTTGATGAAGGTGAGAGACGGTTCCAGAGACGGTTCGTCAACCGTTTCGGGAAACTGAATGATAACTGGTAACGGATAACGGGAAGGTGACCGACGTCGGCAGGATTGCCGACGTCGGCCGATAGGTGACCGACGTCGGCGACATCGGCCGGGTAAAGACTGTCGTCGGCAGATGCATAATGGGGATAGAGTCTAGCTTTAGCTCTGTGCTCATTTTTACATGCTGCCAGGGTCAAGGTTGGTGGAACAAGTGGTCGACAAGGGTTAAATAGGCGAAGAAGAATAAGATGAGGAATGACCAGGGGAGTCGACACGATTTCGGTGTCTACATTTGCCCCTTTTTGTCTTGTTGGTTGTTCTGGATGAACTGCAAGACAAAAATAGGAGTGAGTGCCCCAGGTGAGGGATAAGGTTGATTTTGTCTTGTTGGTTGTTCGAATGAACTGCAAGACAAAAATAGGAAGCGGAATGCCCCGAGTATGGATAAGGTATTCCCCCTCAAAGTAGGAGTCAAGGGAAGGGAACCGGGAATCAGGTGCTGATTTGACAAAGAGCGAATGAAAAAGGGGTGAGGGTGAACGCTACAAAGGTTGTGATTGCGCGCATACCACTACACGAGATGGTCAGGCCAAAGTGTCGCAGGACAAGGGTCGAGGAGTGCCAAAATTGAAGTAACCGGGCCCCAGCATTTAGTCATCTGCTGATGGGGTCACTCAATCTAAGCTGAAGCTCCAAATGGGTCGTCGTGCTCCAGGTATCCCGGGCTCAGGAAGTGCTCCTAGAAACACAAAAAAGTCACAAGTAGTGTGGATCAACCGCCTTGCGATCCTATACTTGTGAGGGTCCAAAAGGTCTGCGCACAATTCTGCTAACCAGTCATGAGGTAGCATACATGCAAAAACAACCAAGGCAACAACGTCTTGGAAGTGGTCGAGGTCGGAGGAGATAGGCATGATCTCCAATGGTTGGTGGTCGATGGATGGATGAATGGACAAAAGGATGCGGCCGAGCTAACCCCAGAAGACCCCATGTCAACTGAGTGCTGCCTACATAGCCCTGGTGATAGGGCCTTAGGCCGATGTAGTTCTCCCTAGAAGGGAGGAAGGGTCAAAGGGATGGTGAGGAAAAAAAAGATGTTGCAGCCTTTTCCAAATGGTGTATTCTGCAACATTGGTTGAGGGGTTTTTCATCCCTAGCAATATCCCATATGCGTGATGGATGTATGCTAAAAATGAATTGAAGTCTATTTATGCTTCAGCAAGTAGTGGTTTATGCTGAACATAAATTATGGCGAGTCGATAGTTTCCATGTGTATTGGTGTCCATAGAAACTAGGGTGAACAGGGTAGGTCATGTTGATGGTCTGAAAAGAGAGTTGAGCTAAGTCGATCGACAAGTGATAAAGGTGAATGTGACCAAAGTGCAGAAGAAGTGAAAAGCATATTGCTCTTTCATTGACAAGGACCAAAAAGATAGCATAGATAGGGGTTATGAGAACCAAGAGCCCCATTCATGCGTGACGTCGTTGACCATAGTTATGTTAGAGCGGTAATCAAATCACTTAAACATTAAAGTGAGCTCGAAGTCCCTTGAGCAGGTGATAGGAGGAGGAAAGAGGGTAACCCGTTTTAAGAGCAGAGATAACTTTGCCCCTTTTTATAGGAGACCCTGAGACAACTACAAGCCAAGTCCGTGACTCATTTTTTTTTTTTTGGCGCAGACTGATCAATGCGGGAAGCCTGCATAGAGATGTCATTTGCTTGGTGGTCAGTTTGTGAAGCTGATCAATGCGGGAAGCTTCTAAAATAATGCTGTTTATTGCCAGATTAGTCATAACCATCCTTCGAGGGAGTGGTCTAGATTTTTGTTTAATAATGTTTGATAAGTTGGCCTAGCTATCCTTCAAGGGATCAGTCTAGTAATACAGCAATGATATTATAGCTGTCCTTCGAGGGATCAGTCTATTTTTTTAATTTTGATATTGATATAGTGACCATGGATATGTTTTGACATCTTGATTTGTTTTTATAGAAATGTGAGTCATGGACAAGATTATAGAAGGTCAAGGGCTCCCTTTTATTAGGACAAAGCATCCATACATCATAAAAGGGTTATAGGAATTGTTAAGAGGAATAGGGTTGAAAGGAAGTAGGATGAAGAGGATGGGGATTGCTCAAGGGACGAGCTCAAGTTAAGTGTCAAGTGGATGAATACTTGACTAGCAGTAGAACGGTCGCAGATGCAACGCATTAAGAGGCTCAGGTTCTGGGCGTCCATCAAGAGAAGACAGACGGTAAGTCCCTGATCCATACTTGTGCGTGATAATAAAAGGTCCGAGCCAATTAGGAGCAAACTTGCCTCGTTTACTTCGCTCCATGTTGGTCACGTGTTGATTCTCTTTGAGGATGAGGTCTCCGATGTTGAAATCTCGTTCTCGCAGATTTTTGTCATAGGTGCGCTTGATGCGATGTTGATAGACATGGAGATGATTAAGGGCAGCAAGACGGTGTTCGTCAAGTAACTCAAGTTGAGCTAAGCGATCTTGACGAAAGTCATCGTTGGAAAGGATATCATGTAGAGAAATGCGGAGAGACGGGATCTGTACTTTGAGAGGTAAGACAGCCTCTGTTCTGTACACAAGAGAAAAAGGGGTAGCACCCGTAGAGGTTTGGATGCTAGTGCGGTAAGCCCACAAAGCGAAGGGAATGTGAATGTGCCAATCCTTGCCTGTGTCACTGACCACTTTCATGAGAATTTTGGTGAGAATTTTGTTGGAAGCCTCGGCCTACCCATTTGCTTGTGGGTAGTAAGGCGAAGAGAAACTGAGTTTGATGCCGAAGGAGTCACATAGCTTTTGGACAGTTTTGTTTTTGAAGGACTTGCTGTTATCAGTGATGATTTTATGAGGGACACCGAAATGATAGATGATGTGGGTGTTGATGAAGTCGACGATCTTGTCAGCTTTTGTGGAGACAAGAGGAATGGCTTCCACCCACTTGGTGAAATATTCAGTGGCTGTGATGATGGATTGATGACAAAGAGACGAATGAGGGTTAATCTCACCGATGAGATCTAAACCCCACTGAGAAAAAGGCCAAAAATCTTGAGCAATTTGTAAGGCGTGACTGGGGAGATGAAGCAAGTTAGAGTGCTGCTGACACTTGATGCAACGCCGAACATAATCGCTACAGTCTTGATGAAGGGTAGGCCAATAATAGCCCAGACGAAGGATGCGCTTGGCAACCGAATTCCCACTGAAATGTCCACCACAAATCCCGTCGTGGACTTGCTGAATGGCGTGAGATGCTTCAGTGGAGGTGAGACAACGAAGAAGGAGGCCGTCGAAGCCTCGCTTATAGAGAAGACCCCCTAGCATGGTATAGCGAGCAGTACGCTTGATAAAAGCTCGTCGTGCATTACTAGAGAGGTTTAGAGGAATGATAGAGAGAGATAAGAAGTCCACAAGTTGCTTATACCAAGCATCTTGTGGGCTTGGGTCTATAGTGTTGACATGATGAATGTGAGGAGAGATATATGAAGGCAACGGCACACGACGCACCGTGACAAAAAATCTGGATGCAGATGAGGAAGATGGGATATGTGAAGCGAGAGAAGCCATAGTGTCAGCAAACTTGTTCGTGGATCGAGGAACAATCTGCAGGAGGAAATGATCGAAAGATGTAAGGAGAATGTCAGCACGATTTTTGTACCTTTGCAAAATTTCATTTTTACAGAGGTATGAACCGTTGACCTGATTGACGACGAGCTGCGAGTCACCGAAGATGTTGATGGACTTGATGCTGAGAGAGAGGGCGGTCTGAAGTCCCAAAATTAAGGCCTCATATTCAGCCATATTATTGGTACAATCAAAGTCGAGTTTAAAAGATAAAGGCATGGGCTCCCCTTCGAGTGGGATGAGAATGACCCCAGCACCTCCACCTAGTTGACATTTGGATCCGTCAAAGAACATAGTCATCTGATAGGTGGTGTCACCGGAGGAAAGCGCAGTGATAGACTCGTCAGGGAATTCACACTGCGAAGGTTGAGTGTCAGGAAGAGGGGCATGTGCTAGTTGATCAGCGATGGTTTGCCCCTTGATAGATTTCTGCTGGATGAATTCGAGATCGAACTCAGCAAGCAACATGAGCCACCGAGCCATACGTTGATTCTGATATGGCTTGGAGTGCATATATTTGAGAGGGTCGGTGTGGGTGATGACAAAGGTTTTGTGACTGAGAAGATAGTGGCGAAGCTTAGTAGCAGCAAAGACTAACGCCAAACAGAGTTTCTCGATATGGGTATACCGAGTTTTATAGTCGACCAGTGTTCGGCTGATATAATAAACGGCTTGCTCACGGTGATGCTCGTCTCGGTGCGCGATCATGGCACCTAACGAATGGTGAATGGCTGAGATATAAAGGTAGAAGGGTTGGTCTTCTTTAGGTGGAATGAGAACTGGTGGAGAGACCAGATAGCGTTTTAAGGCTTCAAAAGCCTCTTGACAGTCCTTATCCCATGTAAAAATGACGTCCTTCTTAAGGAGATGATGAAAAGGTTGGCAGCGGTCAGAAAGCTGTGAGATGAAGCGACGAATGGACTGGAGCTTGTCTTGCAAACTGCGAAGCTGCTTGAGATTGGTCGGGGGAGGCATTTCGAGGATAGCGCGAATCTTGGCGGGATCTATCTCGATGCCACGGAAGGAAACAATGAAGCCGAGAAGCTTGCCAGAGAGGACCCCAAAGACACATTTCTTGGGGTTAAGACGGACATTGTACTGAAGAAGACGAGAAAAGATGATGTTGAGAATGGTCAGATGGTCACGGCGAAATTTGGATTTGCTGAGAAGGTCATCCACATAGTCCTCCATGATTTTGTGGAGGAGATCGTGGAAAATGTAGGTCATGGCACGCTGATAAGTGGCACCTACGTTCTTCAAGCCGAAAGGCATGACTCGATAGCAAAAAGTCCCCCATGGGGTGATGAAAGTAGTCTTGTGCTGATCTTCCGGAGCAATCAGGATTTGATTGTATCCTGAAAACCCGTCTATAAGAGATAGCATCTCATGGCCGGCCGTAAGATCAACAAGCTGGTCAATGTTAGGAAGAGGAAAGTCATCTTTAGGACAGGCTAGATTAAGGTCACGATAGTCTGTGCAGATCCGAATCCCCCCAGTTGCCTTGGTGACTGGGACGATGTTAGAGACCCACTGTGGATAATCGATGGGCTAGATGAAGGAGACAGAAAGGAGACGCTGAAGCTCCTCCTTGACAAGGAGGGCAACGCGAGGATGCATCTTTCGAAGCTTTTGCCTGACAGGCTTAGCCTCTGGTTTGGTGACAATGTTATGGGTAACGATGGTGGGGTCGATGCCAGGCATATCACTGTAAGTCCAAGCAAAGGCCTTGCTATGGTCGGAGAGGAACTGGGTATAGTCAAGCTGCTCCTGAGCATCTAAAGATTGGCCAATCTTTAAGACATGAGGAACATCAGAAGAAGGAAGGTTGATGTCAATGGTTGATTCATTTAACATAACCTGGGTCTCAGAAGGGAGGGAGCGCTGGATGAAAGAATCACCAGCGCCCATGTAGGAAAGAATGGCGTCATCGTCAACACAATGAACAGTGTGAATGGTTGCCGACTCATCTTCGATCATGGTGGGAAGAATGAGAGGGAGAGACTTGGATACCCCATTGAGCTGATAAGTCAAGGGGTCCAAGCGGATGGTGTTTATGGAAAAAAAAACTAGGAGGAATGGAAACCATTGACTCCGTAGGTGAAGGTGGCGAAATAGGCGAGTGTGGAGGAGATTGGTCAAGGATTGGTTCAGGATAAAGGTCTACAGGGTCTTGAGTGGGGTCGTGATATCCCAGACCATACCGTTTCTTGGCATCGTCATCATTGAGCGGTTGGATAGGCTGATGGGAGCCCTGCTCATAACGTCTGAAACCAAAACCCTTCCATGCACACCTGTAAAGGTAAGTATGTGCAAAGGCGGGGTTGCCAAGAAATGAAAAATCTGATGTGAAAGGTTGGGGTGAAGAAAGAGGATTACCGGCAGTAGGAGCTTGATTAAGCCCTCCATAGACGAGGTTGGTGCAGAGGTGAGGGGGACCATAAGGTATGATCATCCCGATCCGATGATCGTAGCTGGGGCTGTGATGAAGGCGTCCATACTCTTGCGGAGTTTGGAACATGTCTAAAGCCAGCAAGCGATACTCTCCCAATGAAAGTCTTTGGAAGACGTCTTCCATGGGGTCTGTGGTTGTCGCTTGAAGGGGAGGTGTAAGGGTGACCGCCTGTTGCGAATTGGTCGAAGCTTCCGCGGATGGAGGCAGTGCCGAGGTTGACGGCTTGATAGGAATGAGGACATCATTTGGACGGTAGATGGTATTGCATGTTTTGAAAGGTGAAGGGTCAGCGGGAATGGTGTGGACTTGTACGTCATGCTCAAACTTCACACAACGGTGCAGGGTGGAGGGGACACAGGCCATGGCACGGATCCAGGGTTGGCCGAGCAAGATGTTGTATTGGAACTCTCCTTCGATGATGTAGAAGAGCTCCGGGACTGTGCGTGGACCAACGTGAATATGAAGGATGACTGTGCCAATGGTCATGGCATTGGTGTCATTAAAAGAGCGCAAGATCGCGTTAGTTTTGGAGACGTAATTCTTGGGAAGAGCCAACTGATCAAAGGCATGAGTGGAGATGATGTTGATGCTAGCGCCCCCGTCGATCATAACGCGTTTAATGCGTGTTCGATCGATGTAGGCAGTGATGAAGAGGGCGGCGTCCTGATCTTCCGTGTTAGATGTAGGAATCTCAGAATCGCTGAATGTTATGGAGGCAACAGGGGCTAAGGAGTGGATAAGGGCAGCAAGTGGCTGGGGATCCTCAGGTTGGACCTCCGCTACCTGCAGGGCTTGGATGAGGGCCTGATGATGTTAGGGTGAGGTTTGGACGAGATCGTAGAGGGACATCTTCACAGGCGTCTGGTGAAGCTGTTTTAACATAGAGTCGTGGATTGGTCCGGAAGAGGAAGAAGAAGACGAAGAGGGTTGAGGCGCGCCAAGGATAGAAATCTTAGGCTTAGGCGGTTGAGGTGGATTGACAAAAGGGTAGGTCCAAGGAATGGCAGATTTTTCTTTCGCCTTATCCTTTTGTGACCTAGTGGTAATGTGAATGGCATTGATTTCAAAGATGGGAGGTGAAGATGATGAAGGGGTTGTAACAGGTTGATGAGATGTGGATGGGTTTGAAGAGGTTGAAGGGTTATGAGAAGGAGTCGGGGGGCGGTCGAAAGTGTCCTCGAAGAGAAGAGTGTCTTTCTCCAGATAACGGCGAATGACAGCCTTGAGGGCACAACAAGTCTCAGTGTCATGTCCTGGTGTACGATGATATAAACAAATCTTCGTGTCATCGAACCAGGAGGGTTTAGACCCGAGAGGTTGAAAGGGCTTGATGGGTGGAAGAGTTAAGCTAGAAGTTTGCAAAAGTCATTGCAAGATCAAAGAGTATGAGCCCACTAAAGGGTCAATGCTCATCGATGTATGCAATGTCAGTGACTTTTGCTTGGGCGAAATGGGAGGGGGTTTTTGTACCACCTTCTGGGTTGATGGTGCGATGACAGGCGGAGATGGTACACTCTTCATGAGAGGTATCGCCCTTTTGGGAGAGGGCAGGCTAGCTGTAGGTAAAGGAAGCAAAGGAGGCAACCGGTTTTGGTTAGAGGTTGAAGCGGGAAGGACTCTGGTTAAGGTTGAAGGATGCGGGCCCAAAATGGAGGGCAATGGTGACGGAAGAGGAGGCGTTCACCTTTGTGGTTTGGCAGTCTTTTGAGATTTAGGTTGAAGACTAATACTGTTTGAAGTTTGGGTTAAGTCCACCTTCACTTGTGGATGAGTGAGGTTGGAGACGGGGCGAACACCAAGTGATTTGATAGGTTTAGGCGGAGTAGATGAGGGTTTTGATTTTGATGAAGTTGATGAAGATGTAGACGGTTTGGAAGTGGAGATCGGATTTTTGTTGATAGTCTTAGGAGGTTCCGTCATGGGTGGATTAGCAGCATGAGATGAGAGGGCCCGGGCTTGTTGAAGAGCTGTGAGACGGTCCCACAATCCTTGATGTTCCACTTTCCTAGAAGGGAGAAGTTTGAGTCTCTCCACTAGTCGGGAAAATGGCTGAGAAGATACGAGATGAGGTTTAGGCTCTTGAGAAGATGCCGATGGTTGTGGGACTGAAGGTGAGACGAATGTAGTAGTCTCGGGCCCAAAGCATGGTGAAGTTGTGACAGGTTCATGTTTGGTTGGAGATGAAGGAGAGATAGGTTCTTCTCTAGGTGGAGAAGAAACTGGTGAATGAAGCTCCTCAAGCGGGTAAAGGGCAGGGATGATAGTGCCCTCCACTTGTGGCCGAGGAGTAGGAAAGGTTGGCTCCTCCATGGGCAGCAAGAAGGAAGATGGTGAAACTGGCAGTGCTGGTAAGGTCGAAGCATCCTCCAAAATGAGAGAAGTTGAGGGAGAACTAGCTGGAGAAAGAGGTTCGTCCACATGTGATGGACTGATGGATGAACTCACCTCTTGGGATTGGTTAGAAATGAGGGGCGAGACCGTATTGACTGTTCGAATATTATGTTCATGGGTATTGTCATTCAAGGTCTGGACGTTGTTTTGGGTTGGTGGATGATTAAGGAATGGTTGTTTGAAGATATCGATACCCTGGTTAGGAGGGGTGTTAGGATTGTCGAGGATGAGGTCACCCTTTTCCAACATGTCTTGGACTATGTTTTTAAGGGTTTTACAGTTGCCCGTGTCATGACCTTTAACACGGTGGTAGTGGCAGAAGTCATTCTCCCTATACCACGCAGGGATGGCGCGTGAGGGATCAAATTGTGGTGGAGGTCGGATCTGAGGGAGGTTGATGGCCCCTTGTTTGACGAGTTTTTCCAGCACAGATGCGTATGATTCTCCAAGTGGAGTAAACTGCCGCTGTATGTATCTCTGCTGAAATTGGCGAGTGGCGCTCATGGACGTGGATGGTTCAGGTTGATTAGTTGAAGGCGAAGAAGAGGAAGATCTAACAACCACAGCATTTGCTGAAGCTTTAGATTTAGGATTGGATGAGGAGGGCTTAGAAGAAGGGTCATTGGTTTTGGAGTTGGGATTCTTATTCCGCAACTTGACTTTATTCTCCTCAACGGCACGTAACTCAAGTTTACGAGCCATCGTGAAGGCTTCGTCAAAAGTGCGGAAGGTTTGAACCCTCAAGGTAGAAGAAATATGTTTAGCACAGGCTTGAGAGAAAAGTTCAATAAGCTCAGGCTGAGGTAAGGAAAATGAAAGTTGATTGATAAGGCTCCTCCACCGAGCGACAAAATCAACAATAGATTCATCCTCGAACTGGCGAATAGAATAGAGGTCTGTGATAGAGACCTTCTTGGTGATATTGATGGAGAAATGATCGAGGAAGAGCTGGGCCAGTTGAGTGAACGTGAGGATGGAATGGCTGGGAAGAGAGCTGTACCAATCAAGTGCAGTACCTGAGAGAGACATGGGAAACGTGCGTAAGAGCAACGCATCATCGTGGGCAATAAGGTAACAGGCATGTCTGAATGCCCGTAAATGTTGTTGTGGGTCTTCCTTGCTCTGAAAATGAGAAAACTTAGGAAGTTCCCACTGGCTGGGATATGGTCTGATGGGGACGGAAGGATGGATGGGCTCGTTACAGATTTGTTCGTACGAGAGAGTGTTGCGTGATCCGGTAATGGAGGTCTCTAGGTTGGACATTTTATCCATCAGCATCTTGATAATATCTACTGACGGATTGGCAGGTGGAGCACCTCCTAGATTGTGAGGCGCTTGAAAGAGGCTGGAAGAGGTATACGACGTAGTCGGTTGTACCAATAAGGGCGCAACGTACGGATGACTAGTCGTAGGGATAGAAGAAGTGACTAAAGATGGTTGGATAGAAGGTATGGCTAGGTTTGATGTTGTCATGGGAGGTTGGTTAGAGGTAACATGGGCTAATGGATGGGTAGCCACCCTAGTGTTGATAGGAGTAAGGGTGGGCGGAATAGAGACGACCAGGTTTTGAAAGGGGTAGAAAGTGGTTGAGTGGACTGAGATTGATTGGGGGCCGAAACCCCGGTGAAAGTGGGCCCAACGATGGAAGGAGAGGCCACACTTAGATGGTTGGTAAAAGGTTGGTCATTGGTTGAGGCAACAGCCTGGGTGTCTAAGGGTTGGACTACAGACGTTGTTGATACGACCGCAGTCGCGAGGAGAGAAGTCGGCATTCCATAAATTGGATTGCCCAAGGAGTCTTGCATTTGGCTATTCGTGAGATAGTGTTGCAGGGCTTTGGTATTGAGGTCCAAGAATCGTGCGAAGTCTTGGTCCCCTTCTGGAATAATAGGCGTTTGGGTCGGAGATGGTCTGGTAGGAGTTCTTTCAGTTTTCGAGTTGAACTCCATTATAGGGTTGGTTGTAGGCGGGGTAGATGGAAGAGGATGATGCCTCACGTGATCGACTAGAGCCTTGGCTTGGCTACGAGTCAGAACCATTCAAGGCAAGGAAGAACGTCCTCACAAGCTCAAATAAGCAGATAAGAACCAAAAGATGAAGACACAAGCAGATCCTAAAACCCTAGAAGTAAATTATTAGGATTACAGTGGCTTATGCCTTAGAATATGTGTGTAGAGGAAGATTGGCTTTGTGAGTCGGGTCCTAGAAGAAGCAGTCTATGGATGGTTTCAGGTTTTGTTATGGTGCTCAAGAAATCTGTGTTAGCTTCCGTACAGGCCTGGTGCTAAGGAGCAAGCTCCCCTCACTTCATGATTCCAGTGGTTAGCTGGTTTCGCTTAGCCAAAATATACTTCCACTAGAGTTTATCCTCCGCCAGAGAACGGAGTGGGCTTCCCCCTTGGTGATGAAATCCAAGTAGGGTCACCGGGACGGGTAAGGTATCCGCTGGGGGATGAAATCCCAATCGGGCCTTGTCTCAGGTAAGTTTTATGTTCGTTTTGTGCAGGTGGTTTGGTCGTGTAACATCAAGTGATCTAGATTAATTCAATATGCGGTTTAATTACTATGTGTGGTCTAAAAGATGCAGGCAATCAGAAATGAATGCAAAGTGTTTTAATGTCCAAGTCGAAATGTTTGTTCGTATGAAGACGAATGGAGAAAGAGTCGAAGAATATGACTTTTAGCTAGTCTAGAAGTGCAAGAAAGAAAGAAATGTTCGTTTTAGTTCTGCTTATGATGTCGTTTAAGAAGAGACGAAAGGAGGCGAAAAGGAAGAAACCTAATGCACCTAAATGAACGAAAGAAAGAAAGAACCCAAGGAGAACCTAGGGTCCCACCGGGCGTGCCAGAATGTTTCTATGCAAAATTACTTTCTACATTCAAAAGAAGAAATAAGAAACTAAAAGAAATGGTCAAGGCTAGAAGTACCTGATAAAGTCGTGCACACCGAAATCAGACGTTGAAAGATTCTCCTCTTTTACTGTGGAGGAATGACACCTGCGAAGAAAAGGCTAAAACACGAAAAAATGTTAGTCAAAGATAGGGTGGGCTGTCAGGCGAACGCCCGATCCCGAAAGTACGAAGACTCCCTAGAAGGATATCAACCCACTTGATAAAAAAAATTAGAATATTGGATGAAAGTAGATAATAATGACAGAAAATAAAAGAGCGTACCTGATATGCAGCACTATTCTGCACAGTCACCGGCGTCAGTCTCTGTGGTGCCGGCGTCGGTTAAGGTGCCGTCGTCGGTCGGGGTAGTGACCGGCATCGATAGGGGCAGGTTCTGGAAAAGTCTGAACAGGTTCGGGACAGGTTCTGGGAGAGTCGGGACAGGGTCTGGGCAAGGTCTGAGAGAGTCGGGACAGGGTCTGGGAGAGTCGGGACAGGGTCTGGGAGAGTCTGGGGGGTTTGAACAGAGTCGGGACAGGGTCTTGGAGAGTCGAGACAGGTCTGAACAGAGTCGGGACAGGGTCTGGGAGAGTCGAGACAGGTCTGAACAGAGTCTGGGGGGTTTTAGTCTGGACAGAGGCAGGGATGACAGAACTGATAAAGAATAACCAAGAAGAAATAAAACAAACAGAATAATACTTACCTGCCAGAAGACGCGATGAAAGCCATAGTTGGAGTCAGATTGAATGCAGATTGATTGATGCCGAGAGTGTTGATGTCAGAGTTCGCAGGTTGATGATTGCTCGGATTTGATTGATCAGCGTTTCGAATGGTTGGATAGCGTTTGGGGATCTAGTCTCGAATGGTTGGCGGAGGTTGATGAAGGCGAGAGACGGTTCCAGAGACGGTTCGTCAACCATTTCAGGAAACCGAATGATAACTGGTAACAGATAACGGGAAGGTGACCGACGTCGGCAGGATTGCCGATGTCGGCCGATAGGTGACCGACGTCGGCGACATCGGCCGGGTAAAGACCGTCGTCGGCAGATGCATAATGGGGATAGAGTCTAGCTTTAGCTCTGTGCTCATTTTTACATGCTGCCAGGGTCAAGGTTGGTGGAACAAGTGGTCGACAAGGGTTAAATAGGCGAAGAAGAATAAGACGAGGAATGACCAGGGGAGTCGATACGATTTCGGTGTCTACATTTGGGTCTATATCACTTGGCTTATTGTAAAAAGGTCTAGTCCTTTTTATAACCACTACATACTATTCACTCAGTGTAGTGTGATGTCCAAAGTGTCACTACATCCCATGTGCAACTCTAAAAATGTTAAATGAAATCAATATTAGGAGGTGAAACCCTAGGTTAAAGCTTCCCTAAAGAATTTGCAAGAGGTGATTAAGTCCCCCTCGCAAGCCAAGATGCATAAATAAATAAAGCATGAAAGTAGAAATATTTTAGGGTCATATTCAAGGTCAACCAAACTTTGATGAGTTTTTAGGGAGTGCTTTAGATGACTTTGTTTCTAAGCCTTGGATTAGGCTATTTGTAATAGGAATGGTGATTTTGATTCTAAGGGTTCCCTATAGAGGATAAATGGAAGAGCATACACATAACATACATTTTTTTTTCAAAAAAGTTTTGATTAAAAAATTATTGCAAACAATAATTGACAAGTGTGTTCAATTTTAAAACCCAAATGAAATGTTTGGTGGTGTTCATTTAACCCCTTGGTCTTAGTTGTAAACTTTGAAAAACATTCACCAAAAACACAAATTCTTTGTTAAACATCCAAAACAAGGTTCCTAATCAACTTTTAAGCATGCAAAGGTGTTTTAAACATGTTTTAAGAAAATCTTAGGCTTGGTTTTGCAGCAAAATTATTAGCATGCCCTTTAGCTTTGAAGCTCTTTTGAGTTTGAAACAATAAACTTTGAAAACATAGCTCTCAGGTCTGTGTTTTTGGAAAAGCAAAGTGACCAATATCGATTATTACCATCGATGTCAGTTACAACTAACTGAGATATATCTAATGTAATTTTGCTAACTAGCATTGGTTAAGTCAGGTAACTGATGTCAGTATTTTTGTTGACATCGATTACTGTGTAAAAACCATGGCAACCAAAAATGGCAAAACAAAGTTAGAAAATCAATTTACAAGAGTTTTAAGAGCTCAAATAAATATTTTAAAGTTGAAAAAGGATCTCCTTCATGTGTAGGATGCATCTAGTCCCACTGAGCATGCCATTATGTGATCTAGGAATTTAACTCAAGAGAGGATGGTTAGTATGGTGTAGTTCCAAAATGAAAACAAAGAGAAATAAACACATTAATAACATAAAATATCTAGGCCTAGACACTAGGGAGAGCTTAGTTAACAAAAATAAATGACAAACACAACTAAAAAGTAAGGAATAAAACACAAGAATTCCTTCACCTTCCTTGGATGCTCTAAATGCCTTTGTAGTGGTGGCTTGCTCGGCTTATGCTTATGAAGTCCTTGGCAATGGAAGCATGGCTACCTCCATCTCTCCTTGGCACCTTTGGCTTTAGCTTGGCTTGGAATATATTTGGCATGGCAACACTAGTTTCTTGAAGCTTTTAGAACCAATATTATATTATAACTTTGCACAAATTAAGCTTAGAAATGATGTTGTGAGGCCTCCTGTTTATAGATTTTTGGATTTGATCAGAATCAACCTCAACTATCCATCTCAAGATTGAGATGTGTGGTTGAGGATTAATTCAATTTTTGGAATTAAGTTTTTAATTATCCTCATCATGGCATTAGAAGAAGGGACAATTAAGAGGTATTGAGGGCATCATGGAAGGTATTGATGAGGCATGGGAGGCATGAATCCTGATATTTATGGCATTTATGGCCTAGGGATGTCTTTCCAAAAAATGAGGTTACTTGATGATGCAAATATTCAATATTAATTTCCAAAAATAAGTATTCAACAAGTTTCCATGGAATTATTAACTATGCCTTGATTTGGGTTAATTAGATCTTAAGCATGATTAATCACTTTGTGCACAAATTACTCAAATTGATCAGAATGTCTTGTTATTGGTCTAAATTTTAATTAGATTGGAATTAGAAGTTCATTTTAGATGCATTGGAACCATTATCCCATTTAGGATGCTACTGACAATAAATAACCAAGGCACACATCTTGTGCAAGAGATTTCATAGGAAAGAGCAATCCAGAGCACTTAGGTGCAAAATTGGCATTTTGACTCAAAATGATCTGATCAAAGTTAGATGGACCATAAATTGCATTACCCCATTTAGGGATACCCTGGCCAAAATCGACACTTGAATATGTCAGTTTTACATCATTTAATGTGTTTTCGTGTTTTTAGACTAAATTGTGCATTTTAGGTGGAAACTAGCCAAAATATTGATTGGAGGTTATTGATGGCTAGTTTTAGGTGTTTACATTGTGAACTAAGAATTTTACTCAAGAGAGGTGATTAGTATTGTGTTGGTCCAAAAATATGAAAAAATTGATAAAAACACACTAATTAGCATTCATATATAAGCCTAGTTACTAGGGTGAGATTAATAACAAAAACAAATGAAAAATACAACTTAAAAGTAAATAAAAACAAGAATCCTTCACCTTCCTTGGATGATCCAAATGCTTATTGTAGTGGCTTGCTTGGCTTGTGCTCATGAAGTCTTCATCAAAGGAGGCTTGGCTATCTCCTCTTTTTCTTGACACCTTGTGGCTTTGGCTTAGCTTGGCTTAATATTTTGGCATCATAACTTTGGCTTGTGAGAGCTCTTGGAATCAATTTGACATGGTAACTTTGCACAAATTAAGCTTAAAAATGATGTTCATGGCCTCTCTATTTACAGATTTTCAAGAATGGCCATAATCAACCATGACCATCCATCTCGAGATTGAGATATGTAGTCATGAATTAATTAAATTATGTAATTAAAATTCATAATTATCTTCATCATGACTTTGGAAGAAGGGACATTAATGAGGGATGGGAGGTAATAAAGAGTCATGGGAGACCCATAATCTTGATATTTGTGGCATCTATGGCTTAGGGATGTCTTCTAAAGAAATGAGCTCACCTGATGATGTAGATATTCAATATTCATTTCTAAAAACAAGTTTTCAACAAATTTATATGGAATTATTAATTAGGCCTTGATTTGGATTAATTATCTCTTAAGCATGATTAAACACTTTGTGCACAAATTACTCAAATTGATCATAATGCCTTATTATTGGTCTAAAATTTGACTAGATTAGAATTGGAAGTCAATGTTAGATGTGTTGGATTTTTTTATGCCATTTAGGATGTTGCCAACACTAAATAACAAAGACACATATCTTGTATAAAAAATTTGATAGAAAAGAGCAATCCAGAGCACCCAGGTGCAAAATTGGCATTTTGACTTGAAATGATTTGATCAAAGTTAGCTGGCCCATAAATTGCATTTCCCCATTTGGCAATACCCTGGCCAAAATTGGCACTTGAATATATCAATTTCAACTCATTTAATGAATTTTAGTGTTTTTAGGCTAAATTGTGTACTTTTGTAAAAATTGGTCAAAAGCTCAGTTGGAGGTTATCAGTGGCTAGATTTAGGTGTCTAGTTTACCCATATTTGGGAAGATGTTGTAAACCATAGGTAAAGCAATATCTTCTTAAATAATGACAAAATGCTTGTATGCCAAAAATAAGATGATGGTTAAAGAACAAAGTTCCAAATGGTGTTTGGGAAGCCTAGGATGATTCCACCTCAAGGGATTGGCCATCACATTTATTGATGGATGGTCCCTCAAAAAGAAATAAGAAGAAAGGTGGAATTAACACATGGTTGAGATTAATCCAAATGATAAAATGATTGCATACATTGATGTAAAAAAGATACTAATTTTCCCAAAGGTAGTTATAATTAGGATTAAAATTCAAAATAATGATTTGCCCATAGGTGGTTATAATCATTAAGAGGACCTAGATTGGCTAAAGATGATTGTGCCCTAGTTAAGGCTGATTAACAATCATAACTCAAGGATATAACCTAGAATATAGATTAAATATGAGTGGGTGCAAAGTGATGAAAGAGATGGATAGAGGAATAATATTTATCATTAAAAATTATTTACTTGTACCTACTAATGAGGAGATGCTCATCCTTATTAGTAATGATACAACTAGAATGGCCAATGGGTTAATTTGATTAAGGGTGGGATGGAAGGATTTGCCAAGGTGCCAAGGAGAAACTTATGTGGCTCCATTTATTGTAGACCTTTCTAAAGCTAATTTTTGTTGTAGCATGTGATGGTAGGCTTCATGACAGAACACCATGAAGACATTCTAAAAATATGCATAAGGACTGACTCCTGATCCAATAAACACTTGAAAAAAATACACATGATAAAAATTATGATGATAATATTGACATATGAATATGGATAGACTCAAGTATAATGTGCTCGAGGAATCACCCACAAATGCATATATACTGAGTTGAGACAACAATACTAAAAGCAAACAATAGGTAAGTGAATAAACAAACAAACAAACAAATAACCTAAAATAAATAAATAGAAAGCCTAAAAACAAAAGCAAAATAAAGTATCCTAACAATGATAATGCCCCAGTAAGGCAGATTGAGGATAACTAACTAGGCTTAGATAGGACAAATATTTTTAGATTTTGAAATATTACGAATGTTTTTAGCATTTTGAGGTATCTTAACTTGTTAAAGAATGACAAGATACTTGCTCACAAAATGGTGAGAGCATTTGACTTAGGTTGCTCACAAAATGGTGAGAGTGTATGGAAAGGGGGATTGAGGTGACCTCAACATGAATTGGGCATGACTTACATAGTCGTGAAATGACCTCAAGTCATAGTAATTCCATCCACATAAAAGGTGAGAAAAAACCAACTAGGTCCCAACAAGTTCTCAAATATAGAAAATAACCAGTCAAATGAAAATATTGATGGCAAGGTAATGCAATAATGCATGGTAAACAAGTGTTTCCCCTAGTTTGCACATAGTCTCTTATAACTAAGATACAACAAAATAGGTCAATGATATTAATTTTCCCATAGGCAGTTATAATTAGTAGCAAGATTGGTGAGACACTGATTTGCCCATAGATAATTATAATCAGGCTCACATAAACAAACTTAATATATGATGGAAAATGAAAGATATCTTGCCAAATCAACTGTCACACTACTTTCATAGACTGTCATTATAAACATAGATTTGATTGTTTGTTGAAACTTGATTGGAATCCCCCTGTAAAAGGTGCAAGAAGAACCAAATGAACCAAGATCAAAATAGGATTCGATAGGATGACTAAAAACAAGCTTTGGTTTAGATAGGAATGGAATGATAGGATGTATAAAATGGTAAGAGGGTTTCCCCCCAGGTGATAGGGTGAATAAAAGGTATATGCAATAATGGAAAATAGATATGTAACAATGGCAATGGCATGGCAATGTGAAACGGTATGGTACATATTTTTAGCCTAGGTGTGGTAAATGACATATGATTCTATTTTTCCTCTTGAGATGGAGATGCACGTCCTAATCAATAAATGATACAAATAGAATACTCAATAATGTTAATTGCTATCCCACACCTCATCTGAATAACTGCTCCATCAAGAACTACCTATAAAATGTGATTATGAGAATGTTATTATGATCTTCATTGGTCATTGATTTTGATTCCTTAAAACATTGAGATAAGGTATCTTTGTAGCCTATACAAAGGAAAGTATGACCATGGATGGTAAACAAGGACAAATAATGGATGGTAGGTTTGATTGTGAAATGGAATGGTAAATGATAATGGAATGTGGAATGGTTGGGAAATAAATGAAGATCAAGACGTTTAGTCACACGTAATGTTGTTGATGCCAAATTTAACATAACTTTGGTTGTGGTGGGGTTGAAGACTTATTCTCTCAATAAAACCACCATATTTTTTTTTTTGATCTTGAGAGTAGCTACCATCTAATTAGGTGGTAGATTAGAAGATATTTTGATTTGATCTTTGATTTTGTCTTCATCAAGTAGTGAAGAACTTTTGTGCTTAGCTATTGGTGCCTCAAACAGGTTTCAATATTGAAGTTATCTTGATTATCCCGTATCACCTTCAAGAAGGTTTCACTAAAGAATGTTGACTTTTAACTTTGATTATCTTCTAGCACTTTTGAAAAAAATTTACTATAAGATGCTGAGTTTTGACTTTGATTGTCCCCTAGTGTCTCCAAAAAAGTTTCAGTAAGAGAGTGTTCTTCTACTATATGAATGTGGTCTTGGCCTCCTTGATCTTCTTCAACTACTATGCCACCATGGATGCAGTTCAACAAAGTGTGATTCTTTAGATCCCAATCGACACTTGTGGGAGATGGAATGTCAATGATATGGCTATTTTAGTTGATGGTAATGGCCTGTGGAATAGTAATAGAATGGGGAGAGGCTACACAATCCTCATAGAAGATACTAGGATAACTTGTGTTGAAGCTAAAGTACTCATCCTTAAAAACCATATAAGTATCACAAATGTATTCAAATTAATCCGCAAGGCATACGTAACCAATATTATAACATACACAAACATATTCTTCTTTTGAATCTGATTCTAACTCATGGGAATTTGAATTTGATTTTGAGACTAATGTTGATTTAGATTTTCATGATAAATATGATGTTAGTTCAAGAATAGAACTTGACTCTAACTCTGATTCTTCATCTGATTTGTAATTTTTTACAATGATGTCTTGTTGAATATTTGTTTTTGGATAAGTAACGGCCTGTGATGGCATAATGCGCTCCACAAAAAATAATTTATCAGAGTGGGACTCTTCTAGGATGGGAAAAAGGTCAAGAAATAACTCTTTAGAGATTGGCTTGTCAATAGGATATTATTGAAAAATAGGCACATGGTTGAGGTAATGATTTGCCCAAAGGTGGTTATAATCATTAAGTAGTAACTTAGTAAAGACTAACTCGTTAGAGTGAGACTCCTCAACAACTAGAATAGGATCAATAGGTGATTCATAATAGGTTGACTTATCATAAGTGGCTGGTTCAACAAAAACATCATGGATTGGTTGGTTTTCTTCGCTTTGGTTTCCAATGAGTTGGAAAATACCAGTTTTGAACATAGCTTGGTCTTCGAAGGATTGGATTGATTGAGATTTAGATGAGATTGGTTATGGATGAGGAATGGCTTGTGGTTGGATAATGGTAGGGCATTGGAGAACATGATTTATCACACAATCCAAAGGATGAAGTATTAAAATGGTAATGATAAGGCAGTGTGGAGTTTGATTGCTCACATAAGTCAAAGGACTAGGTCTTGGAATGATGAAGGGGTATTATGGAGCTTTATTTCTTGCACAAGCCAAAGGATGAGGTCATGGTATAGAAATGGTTTGGCATTGTGAAACTTGATTTCTCACACAAACTAAAGGATAAGGTATTGGTATGGGAATGGTGCGACATTATGGTCCTGAAATAGAAATGGTACGATATGGTGGAGCTTGATTACTCATATAAGCCAAAGCATCCAAGTCTTCCTCATAAACCATATCATCCTAGTTGTGAGTTGGATCATAAGTTGGTTCTTGACTGTGTTTCACATACTGATTATTATAAAGAGGGTATGGATTCGTATCACAAATAACATTATATGTAGTTGTGTCTTTAAAGTCCTCCTCACAAGCCTCTTCATACCAATCTAGGTCTCAAGTTAGATCATGAATTGGTTCATGACTTTGTTCCCATGAATGATTATTATGAGGTGGATAGAAATCTATCTCACAAACCATATTATCATCATTGGGGTCTTGACTAAAGCCATAAAAATCATTTTGTGTGGCCATTCTATCATAAGTTGGATTATACATGAATCCATCATAGGTGTAGCTAGATATATCTACATAAATGATGAAAGCTCTAAAAATAAAAAGGCTTAGAGTTCTACAAACTCCAAAAAAACTATGTATAAAGGATAAATGGTTTAAACTTGGTCTAACTTGGTTGAAAGTGGAGTTGTATCTTCAATGTGGTTTAAAAATGGAGTTGTATCTCTAAAATGGTTTGTGATAAGACTTGGCATAAAATAGTCTAACATCAAATGTCTAATATCAAATGACATATGCTTAAAAGGTCAAGTGTCTGAATAAAAACCAACATGTTAAAGGTTTAGGTCAAATTGTTCTAAACAAGGTCTAAACTAGGAAAGGAAAAAGTTGAGTTACTAGGTCTTTTATCCAAACACAAAGTCAAAAACTAGGCTCAAACAAACAAGCATATGCTAGGACTTTTGGCCAAATAGAATCAAAATCTAGAATTGAAACAAAGGTATTATGTGATTTGATTTAATCTAACAAGTTTGGAAACAACTTTGACATAAACTTGGCACATAGAATCAAACATAAACATGATCAGTTGGCATAAGGCATAAGACAAAAGGATCTTTGAAGAAAGACTATGTTTTCTCAAATAAAGGAACAAATATTGATAAGGATAGGTAATAAATAAACAAACCATCAATAGTTTTAAAATTTGGGTAATTGATTAACTGAAGTTATGTAACCTAAAAGAGACATATCTGTGTATCAACCCTATGAATTAAGGCCTAAATAGAAATCAATCAATGTTTAAATCCAAACTTGATAAGGATAATTGAAAACTCAATGATGAAATCATGAATTTTACCAAACAAGCTAGACAAGATTGGACAACATGAAAGTACAAGATAAAGGTCTAAATGGTATAAATAAAATGGTTTAAAATAAAGGTTTCTAATACAAGGTAAATTAGTCTTGAAACAAATTGAGCAGCCTAACAGTGTAAGCATTCTTGAATGATGTGATTTATGTTATATTTCATAGAATAAAAAGGCTCAAAATGTTTTGACATGATTTGGGCAACATAACACTACCCTCCTCAACTCAAATACATTATTTTGACATGGATTATGAACAAACAAACAAGTTTTAGTCTCAAAACATACCAAGCAAAAATGACCAAAATACACTAAGTATAATCATTCAAATCCTAACAAGGGTATGGAAATGTGGGGTTGATTAAAATAATAAGATTTCAAAAATTTCTAGGGGAATCAATTGCACAATGAATTTCATGTCAAATGATGCAAAAGACAAGCACAAAAATTAGGTGACTATGCAATTGGCTAGTTGTAAAAAGGTCTAGTCCTTTTTATAACCACTACATCCTGTTGTTCATTCACTATAGTGTAATGTCCAAATGCAGATATGTCCTATGTGAAACTCATAAGGAGTAAGTTAAGTCAGTGTCGGGAGATGAAACCCTGGGTCAAAGCTTCCCTAAAGAACTCATGGGAGGTAATGATGTCCCCCTTGCAAGCCAAGTTTACATGAAATAAAGAAAGCATAAAATAGAAAGACTTTAGGGTCATTGTCAAGGTCACCCAATACTTTTGTGAGTTTTTAGGGAGTACTTTAGATGATGTTCTTTCTATGCCTTGGACTAGGAAATTTGAAAATAAGGAAAGTGCTTTTGATTCCAAGGGTTCCCTAAAGGGGACAAATGGAAGAGCATACACATAACATCCTTTTATTTTGAGAAAAAAAAGTGCTAATTGAAACAATGAAAACAAAATTGACAAGTGTGTTCAATTTTAAGCCCAAAGGAAAGATTTGGTGGTGTTCATTTGACCCCTTGGTCTTAAAATTGTAAACTTTGAAAACTAACGCTAAAAACTTACTTAAGCACCTAAATGTTATATTAAGAACCAGAATAATGTTCCTAGTTCATTTTAAAGCATACAAAAGATGATTTAAACACATTTTAACAATTTTCCAAGTTGGTCATACAAGAAAAATGTTAGCAAGTGGTTTAAATTTGAACCATTTTTAAAGATGAAATAATTAACTTAGGAAAATGAACTCTCAAGTTGACACAGTCAAGTTGGGATCTAAGTCAAGGTGAGTTGGGTCAAGTCAGGCCGTGCTGGGATCTAAATCTAGGTGAGTTGAGATCTGAGTTAGGGTGAGTTAGGATCTGAGTCAGGGTGAGTTTGGATCTGAATTGTGATCTGAATTGGGGCAAGTTGGGATTTGAGTCAGGGTGAGTTAATATCCAAGTTAGGGTGAGTAGGGATTTGAGTTGGGGTGAGTTAGGATCTACGTTGGGGTGATTTGGAATCCAAGTCAGGGTGAGTTGGGATCTAAGAACAAAACTTTGAGCTCTAAAAAATAAGCTTTTTACTCAAATCTTCACCTTTTTTTCTTCTACACTCCAAGATCTTGCATGATAATAGTTAGTATATTACTTGTAGGTGCTATATGATCAAATTTGTGAGGTATAGTCCCATCGATCATGCTATTATATGAACTAGGAATTTAACTAAAGAGAGGTGATTAGTATTGTGTTAGTCCAAAAATGCAAACAAATTGATAAAAACACACTAATTAGCATAAATATATAGGCGTAGTTACTAGGGTGAGCTTAATAATAAAAAATATGAAAAAAATAACTTAAAATTAAAGAAAAACAAGAATCCTTCACCTTTCTTGGATGCTCCACATGCTTGTTGTAGTGGCTTGCTCGGCTTGTACTCATGAAGTCTTCATCAAAGGAGGTTTGGCTATCTCCTCTTCTCCTTGGCACCTTGTGGCTTTGGCTTGGCTTGGATCAACATTTTGGAACAATAAATTTGGAATGTGAGATCTCTTGGAATTAATTTGACATGGTAACTTTGCACAAATTATGCTTAAAATGATGTTCATGGCCTCTCTATTTATAGATTTTCAAGAATGACCAGAATCAACCATGACCATCCATCTTAAGATTGAGATGTGTGATCATGGATTAATTAAATTATTTAATTAAAATCCATAATTATATTCATCATGAATTTATAATAAGGGACCTTAATGAGGCATGGGGGTAATAAAGAGGCATGGGAGACCCATAATCTTGATATTTGTAGAATTTATAGCCTAGGGATGTCTTCCCAAGAAATGAGATCACCTGATGATGCAGATATTCAATATTCATTTCTAAAAACAAGTTTTAAATAATTTTTCATGGAATTATTAATTAGGCCTTGATTTGGATTAATTATCTCTTAAGCATGATTCAACACTTTGTGCATAAATTACTCAAATTGATCAGAATGCTTTGTTATTAGTCCAAAATTTGACTGGATTGGAATTGGAAGTTAATGTTATATGTGTTGGATCCATTATCCCATTTAGGATGTTTCTGATAGAAAATAACAAAGACATGCATCTCATACAATAAATTTGATAGACAAGAGCAATCTAGAGCACCCAAGTGCAAAATTGGCATTTTTACTCGAAATGATCTGATCAAAGTTAGCTAGCCCATAAATTGCATTGCCCCATTTAGTGATACCCTAGCAAAAATTGGCACTTGAATATATCAATTTCAACTTATTTAATGAATTTTAGTGTTTTTAGGCCAAATTGTGCACTTTGGTAGAAATTGGTCAAAAGCCTAGTTGGAGGTTATCAATGGCCAAATTTAGACGTCTACACTTATGAACTCACTCAATTAATATCTATAGAATCGGATAGTAGATCTACATGCATGTAGTTCATTTATTGAAGACCAGTTCAAAGAATCAAACATCAAGGGAGTCATCATAGTCATCCTTGAAGAAATTTATAGACTCTATGGGTCTAAAATCTATGGACTCTGGAGGTCTAAAATCTATGGACTCTACAGGTTCTAAAATATATTGACTCTATAGGTTCTAAAATATATGGAATCTATAGGTCTAAAATCTATGGACTCTATAGGTTATGAAATCTATAGAATTTTCAGGTTTTGAAATCTATGGACTTTGTAGATTTTTAAATCTATGGCTATGCAGGTATATCTATAGATTGTGCAGGTATATCTACAGACTGTGCAGGTCTATCTATGAACTAGTTCAGGATTGTAGCTAAATTTATATTTGTATAATTTTATTTTATAAATAATTATCTTCATATTTCATGAATATTGAGCTTATGTTATAAATAGATAATAAGTCTCTCTCCATATTTTATGGAAGATCAAGATAAGCTAGAATATCTAAGTTGTTATATTTTTCTCCATATTAGGTGGAGAGCATCTAGGATTGTTATTCCTAAATAATGAGTTGGTTGGAAGCATGAGATTATAAATGCAACCTTCCAAACCATTTTAATCAATCTTGGTTATCAATAATACATTTTGAAGCTTTGTGATATAAATCCAGTGTCTGATTAAAATCCTCTTCTGAGGAATACGCTGGACACTCATTCCAGCGAAGATGGATAAATGTCTTTTTATTTATTTATGTAATTATTATTTTGAATTGTTATTATTTATTTTTCATGTAACAATTTATTTTATGTAAAGTTTATTGTGAACTTGCAGGTGTTTTTTGTGTTTATCCTTTATTTTTAATTCATCAATTTACTTTCTTGCAAGTGTGATTTAATTTTTGAATGTGTGATTTTACATTTATGCAAGTGTGATTTAATTTTATAAAAAGTGTGGTGTGATTTAATTTATTTCAAGTGTGCTTTTTAATTCCTACAAGTGTGGAGTGTGGTAGAAGAGACCGGTTGCTAGAGATCTCTTTCTCCTTTTTCATACAGCCTTGGACACCATCCTTAGATTGACATTATTAAATGATGAATTGATAAATAATCATACACCACCCCTCTCTCTTCATTTTATGATCCCTTAGCTTTATATACCTCTCCTTTGATGGAAACACCAAAGGAGACAACCTTTGCTTTAACCATTTCTTCTTCTTCCACTCCACCCATTGAAGTGGCATAACTGCCCTCCATTCCTTTGGACACCCAAAAAAAGGAAGAAACCATGTCCATATCTTCACTAGAGGACACCAAAACTACCTCCCCCTTCATAGAACCATACATTCTCCCTTTGGAAACCATCCCAATAGAAGAGATTACCTCATCCACCCAACTACCAATTTTGAAACCTTTCATCAAAAACAAAGATGAACTATTCCCTCTTCTCCACGTAGGGGATTAATTTTTGAAACCAATTACCAAGGAACCAAACCCATCTACAAGCCCATTTGTATACTAGTACAAAGTCTATAGTTCACCTCTCAACCCAACTTTGATAGAGCCACCTTTTATTATCATCTTAGGCTCCCTTACCAAAATAAATCTGAATCATCAACCTCCCTTGCATCCACCCTTAAACCCATTATTACCTCTCCATCAAACACATCTTCTTCCAAAATCATAAGTGAACCATCCAAACCACCTTCCTTTAACATTACTAAGTCACCTTATGCCTCTCTTACCAAAAGAATCTAGAAATTCTTCCCACAGCTAGCTATACTCATGCCTCTTTGAATTTGGACTTAAATCCATCTAGTCCACCAAAGAAAATCAAAATAAAACCAATTAAGAAGGTAGAGTTACCAAACCTCTACCTCAAACTATAACATACCACCTCATTCCCACTTACCTTATATCTTAGGACCCCATCCTTCTACCATCCCCCTTTTCTCTACCTATGCCTACACCCATCAAACCATCTAGTTTTCCATCATTTTTAAATAACCTATCTACTTATACTTTCACACCTATATCCAAAACATCATCATCCAAATCTTCCACTCTAAAATAATCTACCCTAAATCCAACCATAACTAAGCAATCCCAACCACCAACTAAAACCATTCCACCACTTATAACTTCTAAGGTAAAAATTGCTTCTAAAAAGGCTCCCATTCCTAAAACTATAAACCCATCACCTATAACACTTTTGAATGAATCTTATTCAACCATACTAAAAAGGTTTTTGCAAACTTATTCCATTATATTACCACCTATCAAACCATTTTAGCATTCGAATAGCAAACCCTCCTAGTTCAATGATAACTTGATCTGTACATATCATAAGGCACCATGACATGACACAAAGAACTGTAATGCTCTCCAAGCACTTGTTCATAGCCTATATGATGAGGATGATATGTTATTAGATGAGCCTCTCTTACCCCCATTACCAATCCAACAATCAACTCAACCTATCCAACATTTACCTACTCCCCCACTCTTACCCAAGAGTGAGGAGGAGGAACCAAAGCAACCATCAAACTTGATAAATCCCCCCATCCACACTATTCATGTGGTTACCCAATTTTGGGCCCAATAGAAGGACAAAGGAAAATCTAAAGTCTCCATTCCTTGGATATAACCTTCCACCCCTCAACCTTATAACCAAACCCAAACACTTGAACCTTCACCTTCATAACCACCAAATCCTAAAGTGTCCATTTTAAGACCCTCTCCCTCCAACCCTTCTAAATCCATCCAACATATTGTGTTGAAACAACTTCACCAGACACCAGTGAAAATGAGCCTTTATAAACTAATCAACACATCACCCCACCATCATTAAGCACTTATAGAGGCTATGAAATCTATAAAGGTTCAACTAGATGACCCTCAACCTCTTGCACAGTTTTTTGGATCCCTCCAAATTTTTGCCTTCATCACCTTTTAGGATTCTAAAATACCTCCTGTTCATCTTGAGGATTCTAATCCTCCCCTCTTTATTACTATGTAAATAAATCAAACCTACATCAATAGGGTAATGATTGATGGAAGAGCTAGCATCAACATTATCTCCTCTCATGCTTATGACCAAATTTAGCTTCCCAAGAACATCATGTCAGAAAACACAATAGTCCTTCGCTCCTTCAATGATAACATAGCCACTACATTGGGGACAATTGTACTCCATATCCACTTAGGACTTTATACCATCCTTAAACTATTTTATGTTATAAAGGGAAAATTACAATATAATGGGTTACTCAGATGCCCTTGGATCTGTGCCATGAGTTATGTCCCTTCAACCTTACATCAATGTGTCAAATTTGAACACAAAGGTTAAGTTGTTACCATCAAAGCTGAACCTAGTCCTTTTGTCTTTTTTTATATGACATATCAGCCTAATGATGTTCTTATTCCTCTCTCATTTATTTCCCCATAAACTACTAACAACACTACCTCATCACCAGACAAAACCTGTAGCACTCCCACCCACAATAATGATAAAGCTTCAACTAACTCATCTATCCCTTCTTCTTAGATTCATATAGAGGACCCCTTAAAACCCACATTCCAAAGTATCTCCCTTAGGGAATATCACCTTATAGCCTTAGATTATTTCCCTACTCTACAAGAATATGGCAACCTCAAACATGACCTTATGATCCCAATATCGAAACCATCATCCCTTTCAAGCTCCCCAACCATCAAACAAATTTCATCTATGGGGGCCTTGATTAGCCACTTCCCACTTCTACCACTACCACATCTATCTGAACATTCACCTCTAACTTATCTTATCTTAAAAAACCAACCTTTGCCAAAGCTCACCTTTATAGGTGTGCTTGGAAGGGGTTTGGTCTTGACCTTTATGAATAAGGACCTCATGAGCTACCCATAATCAAAACCCAAAATCCTCGTGAGTTATTTGGCCTTAGGTTTTTACCACTTGAAGAACCCACCTCACCAAAACCCATTACCACCATCGATGAGGATGTTCCATCCTCACCAACCCCATCTCCCTTGAAGACTAAAGACTTCAATATCATCTTATCTAACATTTTTTATCAATGACAATATTTTGGCCCCCTAACCTATCAAAAGGATGGCCAAAATAAAACCCTTCCTCTCATCCATCTTGAAATTATAGAGAGAGATTCTCTTACCATCAACACCATCCAATGTTAGGATGATGATCCCATTCTCACCTACCTCAATGTGGGGATTATTTTATTCATAAATATCTCCCTCCTGAGAACCAAACCATGCTAAAAGAATCCACTATCCATGTCAACTTAGGTACTCAAGATAACCCCCATATCATTAAAATTGGCCAATCCTTAAATTACATAAAGCAATAAGATTACCCTTATTTCCTTTGTGATCATAGCATAACATTTTCTTGGTCCTATAAAGATATGCCCAAAATTGACCCTTTTATTTCCATCCACAACATTATCACCCATCCTGAGGTTAAGCTAGTTTGGTAGAAGCTTCATAGGATGCATCCTTGCATAGCCCTTCTTGTCAAAGAAGAACTCTAGTATCTCTTATTTGTCGACTTCATTCAGCCCATTGACTATCCAAAATGGGTTTCTTGTCAGGATCTTGCTCCACCAAAAGAGCACAATATGATTACCAAACCAAGCAACTTAATATGCGGAAATAAACCAGATTCACCAAGTAACTAGAATTTAGAATAACACATAATATGAGAGATAATACACAACTTGTATTAATACTTTACAGAAAAGAATACAATAAAGAAGATGCCACTTCTTCTCCACCACCTCTTCAGAGGCTCGCCACACCTCAAATGAACAATAATTCTCTCCTCAAAGCTCTCCCTCTCAGGTCCCAACACACAACTCAAATATAGAGTTGGTGTTCACCTCCTGTGCTCCATGCACACCACAAGTGCTCCACGCACTCCACAAGTACTCAAGGTACTTCAAGTAGATCTCCCATGAACCTGTAACAACCTGCAATTCAACAAACCATACTTATGGAAGGAACTCCCTTGCCTTCCTCTTTGCTCTATCTGAGTACACACCTGTACTCCAAGTAGATCTTGCCTGATACTACTCCCTATTGTGTTGCTGTCCTATCTAATCTTGCACACCTGCAAATCAACCTGGTTCTATACACCTGTGAACCTTGACCTTGCACACACATACACCTGTAGATCAATGATCTTACTTACCATGTAGATATCCTATATAGGCCATACACCTGTGACCAAAATCCTATACACCTGAAGAATCCTGCTGACTCTCCAAAACTAGCACCCACCTAGGTACTACTGTGGAACTAGGAGGAACACCCTTGCTCACCTCACACACAGAATGAATAAACTTTGCTCAACTCAAACTAGAACACTTTCCAATACAACCATGAGTCTATTATATAGATCTCATCCAAACAATGATTAGACATCTAATTACAATAATTAGATCCACAGCTCTCAGTCTAAAAATAGATCTAATCATGCAAACACTTGGTTCGTTAGCTAACTGCCCATAATAAGCTCACAGTCGAACCACACAGGTGACCGACGTCGGTCCCTGTCTGCCTAGGGGTCGCCGACGCTGGCCGATCCATGACCGACATCGGTTTCTTCCTGTCTTATCCTGCCGACGTCGGTTGGCCAGACCAACGCTAGTTTATTCTGACACTCAGCAACTCATCCTGAAACCTCCTCCATGTTTGCATCAGTGAAGCTTTTAGCTCCACAACCTAACAATCTCCCACTTGGAGATAAAAAGCTGCACTTACCTGTACCTGTACCCCATCTAACCTATTTCCTGGTTTGTATCCCTCTTCAAGATCAATCCTGAAGACAACCCACCACACATCCCGTGGTGTACCTCATGTCATCTGAGTAGCCTACCACATTCGAACCTACAAACACGTGTAGTGAAGTACTAACCCTGCATAGCATGAATCCCTGCTACTGGTCCCTCTCAAATACCTGAGAATCCACTTCCCTGAATTGGCTCCTAACTCTCTGACAGCTCCCACTGCATGGGAATACTCAGGTTTATACCAGACCTCATGTGATTTCAGACACTATACCTATCTAGCCCTTAGTGTGCTCTGGCTCTGCATCCTAAACCTCACCAACACCTGATTCACATCAGCTCCCACTCGAGACAAAATCAACCTGTGATCTCCATGTCTCCCATGTCAAAGAATTTTGCTGCTCCAAACTCCTCCTGACATGCCACTGAACTAATCTTACCCTTAGCTCAGCAAAACCCTGTATGTACAAACCCTACTAGCAAAACAAACCATCCACATACAGCAACAGAATGATGTCGTGACTCATCATCCACCTGGTAAGACAAACCACAGTAGTTACCCTGACATTGACTAAAGCCATGCTTCATCCTCCACCTATCAAAACTTGTACCAATGTCCTGCAGCTCCTCAAGACCATACCTTGGTCTTTTGTCTCACGTATCCGTTCACTCTATTCTTCAACTAAGGAATCCATTCGTCTCTGTGCTTTCATACCTACTGGCAACCCTACCAAAAAACACCTGTTTGGTTCTCTTCCAAGGAATCACATCCTCATCCATGCCAAGCTCACACCTGTTTCCTAGATCCTTCCTGCTCTACAATCAACAATGAGTATAAAGAAGAGGAACAACGAATTTGAGGGCCTACTTACACCTTCAGTCCTCTGTATGGGTGTTTGAGACTCCTTGACAGTGTGTTGTCCACCCAAAATCTGTTACAGTGACTGACCTCAGTCACTCCACAGTCTGCATCTGACTGACGTTGGTTCCCACGCGTCTGTCCCTGACTACCGACCCTGTGGTGTCCCTGCTGCCGACATTGGTCCTCTGACCGACATCAGTCTTACCTACTACTGACATCGGTCCTCCTGGCCGACGTCGGTCTTACCCTACCCGACATCACCAGCTTCGGTCTGCACATGACCGACATTGGCATCTATCTGTTCGATGCTGGTTCCTCCTGACTGATGCCGTACCTATGTTCGCCTGTGAGTGATGACTTTTTACCTGCGAGCTCCTTTGAATCAATTCCCATGTCCAAACTACCCTACTCAGAAGTATCCAGCACCATCCACTGGTTTTTGTCTGCCATCTCCTCCAAGTACACCAAGGCTTTCTAGTTCTTAAGCCTGTCAAATATATCTGTCTTCTACTTAAGAACATGCATCTCCTTCCTGCTCATGTGACCAAGCCTACGAAGCCATGTCTCCGTAACAGAAGAAGAATCAGTAATATAAACAAGTAGATAAAGAGTACCTATTTTCTTACCACCAGCTAATTCAAGTGCATCCGCTGTGAGAGTTCTTGTGCATCTCTCATCACCCAATCTTTTTGAATAAATTAGCCATATCTCCAAACTTGGGACCTGCATGACCTTCATCAACACCTGTGTGTTGGCCGCCTGCAATTTCAGCTTCACTTCCCCTTTGCCAATTCTTTGGCAAGGCTTACCATCTCCTCTACCTGGGGCTGCATGGAAAGAGGCAACCGAATCTTTTATCCAAGATTCAACTTTATCCAAGAAACCTCTGAAAGCATCCTGTGCAATAACACCTACAACATCTGCATCTTCAGTTCCTTCATGATGATCTGCTACCAACCAACAATAATCTTTTACCTGCTCTTTCTTTCCATAGGACCTTAAGAGACCATCTATGCTTTTCAACTCTTCCATTCTTAGCTTACTTTCATCTACCATTGCTCTACTCCCACTCAATTAGAAACCCCTGAGAGTGACCTGTAATCAAAACACACTACCCAGATCTAAACCAATCTGTTAGTATCCCAACCAAAAGCTCTGATACCACTTGTCAGGATCTTGCTCCACCAAAAGAGCACAATATGATTACCAAACCAAGCAACTTAATATGTGGAAATAAACCAGATTCACCAAGTAACTAGAATTTAGAATAACACATAATATGAGAGACAATACACAACTTGTATTAATACTTTACAGAAAAGAATACAATAAAGAAGATGCCACTTCTTCTCCACCACCTCTTCAAAGGCTCGCCACACTTCAAGTGAATAGTAATTCTCTCCTCAAAGCTCTCCCTCTCAGGTCCCAACACACAACTCAAATACAGAGTTGGTGTTCACCTCCTGTGCTCCACGCACACCACAAGTGCTCCACGCACTCCACAAGTACTCAAAGTACTTCAAGTAGATCTCCCATGAACCTACAACAACCTGCAATTCAATAGACCATACTTATGGAAGGAACTCCCTTGCCTTCCTCTTTGCTCTATCCGAGTACACACCTGTACTCCAAGTAGATCCTGCCTGATACTGCTCCCTGTTGTGTTGCTGTCCTATTTGATCTTGCACACCTGCAAATCAACCTGGTTCTGCACACCTGTGAACCTTGACCTTGCACACACATACACCTGCAGATCAATGATCTTACTTACCATGTAGATCTCCTATATAGGCCATGCACCTGTGACCAAGATCCTACATACCTGAAGAATCTTGCTGACTCTCCAAAACCAGCACCCACCTAGGTACTGCTGTGGAACTAGGAGGAACACCCTTGCTCACCTCACACACAGAAGGAGCTAACTTTGCTCAACTCAAACTAGAATGACTTTTCCAATACAACCATGAGTCTATTATATAGATCTCATCCAAACAATGATTAGACATCTAATTACAATAATTAGATCTGCAGCTCTCAGTCTAAAAATAACTCTAATCATGCAAACACTTGGTTCGTTAGCTAACTGCCCATAATAAGCTCGTAGTCGAACCACATAGGTGACCAATGTCGGTCCCTATCTGCCTGGGGGTCACTGACACCGGCTGATCCATGACCGATGTCGATTGCATACCTATCTTATCCTATCGACGTCGGTTGGCCAGACCAACGCCAATCTCTGTGACACTCTGTAGCTCTCCTGCAACCTCCTCCATGTCTGCATCAGTGAAGCTTTTAGCTCCACAACCTAACATTTATAACATCATTCCCATCACCAAGCCCATAGGAGGACTTTGTCTTTACATCAAATTTTGTGACCTTAACCTCTCTTGCCCAAAGGATGATTTTCGTTTGCCAAACATTGACCAACTTGTGTATCTTATAACTAGCCATGAAATGTTCTCTCATGGATGATTTTTTGGGATATAATCAAATCTTGATTGCCCCCAAAGATTAGCAAAAAACTTCCTTTATCACCCTATAGGGAACTTTTTATTATAGGGTTATGCCTTTTGGTATGAAGAATGCTGGAGCAACCTATTAGTGTGTCTTGACCTAAACCTTTCATGATCTCATCCATAAAATTGTAGAGGACTATGTGGATGATTTCCTTGGAAAATCCAAACATCACAAAGATCACCTAGCTATTCTCATGATCATATTTGACTAACTAATCCATTATTATGTTAGGCTCAACCCTAAGAAATGCATTTTGGGGTCTTATCGAGAAATATTTTAAGCTTTATAATCTCTCTTTGAGGAATTGAAATACACCCCACCAAAGTCAGAGAAATCTTAGAGATGCCTCCTCCTACTAACCTTAAGAAACTTTATAGCCTATAGGGTAAGCTCCAATTTATTCATCACTTCATCTCCTAGTTATCAGATAGATGTCAACCCGTTCACCATATTCTCAATAAAGACACCTTTTTAAAGTGGACCAAAGACTATCAACAAGCCTTTGATTTAATAAATGAGTACCTTATCTCTCTACCTATCCTCATCCCTCCTAGACAAGACCAACCTTTCTACCTTTATATATACACCATGGACCATTCCTTAGGGGCAATGCTCACACATTGTGATGAATAGAATAAAGAGTAAACCATCTACTATATTAACCACACACTTATCGAATATGAGACTCGATATACTCATCCTGAGAAACTTTGCCTTTCCTTAGTATTTATATAGTCATCCTAAGCATGGATATCACATATCTACCCATGGAATGGTTCTCATGGATACTTTTCATCTCTCATCAAATGGAATCCCATGATCAGTTGTCTCTCAAACCACTTTCCCTCATCTACCATTGACCTTTTGTGCTAAAAGTCTTGCCTCCATAACAATAGATCTCTAAGCCTAAATAGACATATCCATGTCTAAAACCAAAATTTAAAATCAAATTGGGATACGAAAATATCACTTGGGTCCATATCTCTAGAATTGCAAATTGCTTCCTTGAAGGATAGCTACACAACAACTAAATTGCTTAAAGATAGATTGCTCCCTTGAAGGACATCTATAAAAATCCAACTTTAGACCACTCCCTTGAAGGATGGCTAAGTAAAGTTTGTCAAAAACAAACATTTGAAGCTTCCCACATCAATTAACTTCACCAACCCATCAAAACAATAAAAGCAACAAATAACCCTCTATCAAAATCAAAGCAAGGAAACTATAATCAACTTTTATATATGGCATTTAATAGACTTCCCACATCGATTAGTATACATATTATATTAAGATATGGACTTGTCTATTACAGATCTTTGGTCACCTATAGAAGGGGTAAGCTAATCCATATTAGGTTACCATATCACCCATATCACCCATTAAACCATCTACCTATGACCTACTTTCCCTTAATACTCTCTCTAAAATCAAGGGACTATGAGCTTACTTGACACAAAGTGATCAAGATACCTTATTTTCCAATCAAAGCATGCTCATGAGAAGCATTAGAAAGGCTTATTTTCATTAAATAAATCCAAATTTGGTTTTTTTAGGTCCTTACCAATGAATACATCATTTATTTTTCTTACCCTCCATTCATTAGTTCATTTGGACATATGTCTCATGATTATTCTCTCTTTTCCCCATTTAGTGTGTTATCTAACCTTACTTTATGTACTTTCATTATATCCCCATATCACATATCATATCAAAACATTCAAAACATCATTCTCATCAACACAATAATCCATATACATCATACCATTATGAACCATGTCCATCAACTACATCTTATCCATGTACGAACTATCAAAACCATAAAAAATCAACAATCACATTGCAACCTCATTATCATCAAAAAAATAATCATTTTATCATAACATAAAAAACTTAAACCATATCATATCAATCAACATCATAGACCATGTCATATCATTGCTTATCATAAACATAAAAATAATTCAAAACATCAACATATCACATCTTAAAAACCTAGAACTAAATCATCTATCACATATCCATACTCCTATCTATGAACCGCATCATCATATAAAAATCCTCTATATGAACCACATCCTCATATAAACAAAAATCATCAAACAAACCATAATCAAAACAATCAATCACACATCCATGATCATAGCTATGTACCAACACATCATCCACTTTGTATAAGCTCAAACAACACCTAAACTATACACATATTAAAATATTCATCATATGATCAAACATCTCATCATAATCATGTTTCAATTCCTTCATAACATCATCATATAACATGATAAAATCATCCATTAATGAACAACATCACATGCCTAAAACTACAAGTCTGCATATCATCTCATAGAGCATAGGGCACGAGTAACCTATCATTTCATCATAAACATACATCATGCACATCTTAATGAACCATAAATTTCATAAGCATCATCCATAAATATCTCAAAACATCAAATAATCATAACATCCATAAAAACCATCAACATCAATAAACATCCATAATTGTCATACAACCTCATCATCATCATATACATCATAATAAAAGTACATGTCCATAAGTATACATCATGTCCATCCAATATGAAACACATGTCACAATGTATAAATCTCTCTCTCTCATATATATATCTCACATCATTGGCATGTAGGCTAATATCAAAATAAAAAATATATACATCATATATTCTCATCTATCAAGCCCTTAGGGCACCACTACCACTTACACCTGCACTACCATTTGGTGGTGGTCACCCTAATCTCCTTGCCTACCCCATTATAGTGACCCACTATCATGGAGTAGATATAGATGGACCACCTACTAAGTTAGCCATGTACTCTCCATACCTCATCTTCAATGGCAACTGAGCCAACATTATCACCTCATAATATCTCAACTCCTTCATAATGGCTAAGTACTACATCATAGGAATCATATTAGGTCATCTTATCAGTGCCCCTATTGGTTCTGCCACTGCTCCTACCCTCTACTTCAGTGAATCTCTCTCCTGAGTCACTAACCCAAGAGAGGTTCTTACTTGGTCTCATTCTAATATTAAGGTAGCCACTTGACCCTATAAAGAAGCCACCTATCCTTATAATCTGGTGATCTAAGTTTATACTGCTACCACTATTGCTACCACCTGTCCATCCTATGTCGATGCCCCAATGGGATTTATAACCATGGGCTACTGACCCACATCACACCATCTAAAATTGGCCACTACATATTGAGCCTCATACCATGCTGCATAACCATCTACAACATTAACTTCATCTATGGTGGCTCTCACCAGTATGTCTTCATGATTTAAAATAACATCTTATAGCTACGGCTCTGGAAGCAAGAACTCTGCATCCTCCCTCTTGTATCTTGGAAAATCTAGTGGAATCCCTTAAATGAGGCCAAAATACCTCCAAACTTGGTCAAATGGGATAAGCTCAGTCTCACCATCTTGCCTCCCATATATCTAGTGCAAACTTTGCAATGACAAAGTGTGATAATTGTATTAGGCCCACCTAGGCTAGACCACATATGGCCTCCACACTATGTCACCCATCACCAATCCCCCAAAACATTTATTGATACTAGTAAAAAAATTATAGGGTTGTTTTCCTCATCTATCATAAACCTTTTATGCTAAAAATATTTCCTCCATAATAATATATGTCTAAACCTAAATAAACTTATCCATGTCTAAAACTAGTATTCAAAATCAAATTGGGATACCAAATATTGCTTGGGTCCATATCTCTATAATTTTAGACTCCTCCCTTGAAGGACAACTACACAATAACTAAATTTCTTAAAGATAGACTTCTCCCTTGAAGTACAACTATAAAAATCTAACTTTAGACCACTCCCTTGAAGGATGGCTAAGTTAAGTTTGTTAAAAACAAACATTTGAAGCTTCTCACATCGATCAACTTCACCAATGTAGCAAAACAACAAAAGTAACAAATAACCCTCTATCAAAATCAAAACAAGGAAACCATAATTGACTTTTATATATGGCATTTAGTAGACTTCCCACATCGATCAATCTTCACATTATATTAAGATATGGGATTATCTATTATGGTTCTTTGGTCACCTATAAGAGGGGAAAGATAATCCATATCAGGTTACCATATCACCCATATCACCCATTCAACCATCTTCCTATCACCTTCTTTCCCTTCATACTCTCTCTAAAATCAAGGGACTATGAGCTTACTTGACACAAAGTGATCAAGATACCTTCTTTGCCAATCAAATCATGCTCATGCGAATCATTCGAAAGGATTATTTTCATTAAGTCAATCCAGCTTAGGTTTTGTTAGGCCCTTACCAATGAACACATCATGCATTTTTATTACCTTATATTCATTATTTTATGTAGACATATGTCTCATGATTCTTTTCTCTTTTCCTCATTTAGTGTGTTATCTAACCTTACTTTACGTACTTTCATTATATCTCCATATCACATATCATATCAAAACATTCAAAACATAATTCTCATCAATGCAATAATCCATATACATCATACCATTATGAACCATGTCCATCAACTACATCTTATCCATGTAAAAAATATCAAAACCATAAAACATCAACAATCACATTGCAACCTCATTATCATCAAAACAATAATCCTTTTATCATAACATAAACCACAACATATCAATCAACATCATAGATCATGTCATATCATTGCTTATCATAAACATAATAAAAATTCAAAACATCAGCATATCATATCTTAAACAACCACAACTAAATCATCTATCACATATCCATACTCATATCTATGAACCACATCATCATATAACAATCCTCTCTATGAACCACATCCTCATATAAACAAACGTCATCAAACAAACCATAATCAAAAAAATCAATCATACATCAATGATTCATGATTCTACCTATGTACCAACACATCATCCACTCTATATAATCTCAAACATCACCTAAACTATACACATTAAAATATTCATCATATGATCAAACATCTCATCACAATCATGTTTCAATTCCTTAATCACATCATCATATAACATGATAAAATCATCCATCAATGAACAACATCACATGTCTAAAACTATGAATTTGCATTTCATCTCATAGAGCATGGGGCATAAGCAACCTATCATTTCACTATAACAAAATATATATCATGAAAATCCATAAACATTACCACATACCTAAACTAATGAACCAAAAATTTCATAAGCATCATCCATAAATATCTCAAAACATCTAATAAACATAAAAACCATCAACATTAATACACATACATAATCATCATAAAACCTCATCATCATCATATACATCATAATAAAAAGTATTACATGTTAATGAGTATACATCATGTCCATCCAATAAGAAATACATGTCACAATGTATAAATCTCTCTCTCTCATATATATATCTCACATCATTAGCATGTAGGTTGGTATCAAAATCAAAAACATATACATCATATAATCTCATTTATCAGGCCCTCGGGGCACCACTACCACTTGTACTTGCACTTGCATATGCATTTATACTACCATCTGGTGGTGGTCCCCTTAATCTCCCTGCCTGCCCCACTATAGAAACCCACTATCCTAGAGTAGATATAGATGGACCACCTACTAAGATATCCATATACTCTTCATACCTTATCTCTAATGGAAATTTAGCTATTACTATCTCCTTATAATATCTCAACTCCTCCATGGTGGCTAAGTACTACATCATAGGAATCATATTAGGTCTTCTTGTCAGTAGCCCTATTGGTGTTGTCATTACTCCTACCCTCTACCTTAGTGAATCTATCTCTTGAGTGACTAACCCAAGAGAGATCCTCACCTAGTCTTGCTCTCCTATCAAGGTGGCCAATTGACCCTATAAAATGGCCACCTATCCTTGTAATCTGATGATCTAGGCTTATGCTGCTACCATTGCTACTACCACTTATCCATCTTATGTTGATGCCCCAACAAGATAAACATCTATGGGATACTGACCCCTGACACCCCATCCAAAATCAACCATTGCATATCGAGCTTGGTACCATGCCAAATAACCATCTGTAACACCAATATCATCTATGGTGGTTCTCACTGATAGCTCCTCATGATCTAAAACAATATCCTATGGATACAACTCTGGAAGTAAGAACTCTACATCCTCCCTCTTGTATATTAAGAAATTTGGTGAAATTACTTGCATGAAGCCAAACTACCTCTTAAATAAATCAAATGGGATAAACTCAATCTCACCATCCTACCTCCCATATATCTAGTGCCAACTCTATAGTGACAAGGTGTGATAACTATACTAGGCCCACCTATGCCAACCCACATATGGTCTCCACACTACGTCACCTACCACCAATCCATACAAAACATCCCTAAACAAGTCAAAGTCCTTGGCACCACCACTAACCCCTATCAATGAATAATCTCCTCTCCATCTCCTAAAACCCACTCTATAGTCTATTAGAGTATAACCATCCCATGGTAGCCCCAAAGGTCTCAAAACTCATATGTGTTTGTATGCCCAATAGGGATCATGAACCCAACATTGATCACATACCGCCTGTATGTTCTAAAGGCCTAGATCTCCCTATAAATTTAAACTAGTAATACTAGGGCCCACCCAAACATAGTCCTCCTTAGCAGCATCTCCACCAACACCCTTAGTAACACATATGGAAATCAACTACTACTCAAATGTGGTAGAACAAAATAAGACACAACCATCATCATCATCATCGTCATCATCATCATCATCATAAGTAAGCATCTATCCCCTTGATCCCTCTAGTATAGTGGCCCATAACAAACACTACTTGCATGATACCTAGCATGAAACTAATCTACTCCATATGTTATATCTATGTGGTTCTCTCTCCTCACTCTCTATGTGATAAATCAGCTCCCCTTGAATGTGTAGTAGATGAGTAGAAAGTTTTGTTAAGGTGTTGAATATTTGTGTTAAGTGGTGTAAAAATTTGAAGTTAGGGTTGATAGGATGAGAGAATTGGGTAAAATGGGTGGAGGGTATAGTCAGGTATGTAAAATAGTGTGTTAGGGTTGGTGTTGAATATTAGTAATGAAAGTTATGCAAAATAGGGTAATAGGTTATGATAGAAGTAGGGATGTGTTGATAAAAATAGAGGTTTAATTGATTGATAGAGATAATATGGTAGATTTGATGGGTTAAATTTTGAAAAATGTAGGTGTAAGTTGGTTCTTAGCTTGAAATATGCAAGCTAATATGATTATTATGCAAGTATGCAACCAAATTCAGATGAGAGACTGAGTCCCTAAGATCTTCACAAAGGTTCATTATGGGATGATGGATGATGAGTGGAGACACATGGAAGAGGTTGGCCTAGGGGCCATGAGACATTATCAACACCTGCCATGGGATGTAACTATGATCGTGGCTCTCATTGAGAGATGGGATCTAGCCACAAACATATTTTTTATGTCGATAGGAGAGATGACTATCCTCCTAGAGGATATTTAGTAGATTAAATGGTTACCCATTTAGGGGGAGCTAATTTATCACATAAAGAGTGAGTAGAGAGACTAACACATGGATTTGATATATGGAGAAGATCAAGTTCATGTTAGGTATCATGTAGGTGGTGTTTTTTAAGGGCCACTATACCAAAGGGATCCAAGGGATAGATGCTTACTTACGATGATGCTGATGATGATGATGATGATGATGATGATGATGATGATGATGATGATGATGATGATGGATGTGTCTTATTTTGCTCTACCAAATTTGAGTAGTGGTTGTTTTCCATATTTGTTACTTGGGGTATTTTTGGAGATGATGTTAGGGAGGACTGTGTTTGGATGGGCCCCAATATTACTAGTTCATATCTATAGGGAGATCTGGGCCTTTAGAGAACATAGGTGATATATGATTAGTGTTGGGTTCATGCTTCATTGCTAAGCATATGAGCATATTTAGGTGGTGAGACCTTTGGGGCTACCATGGGATGGCTATGCTCTGACAAACTATAGAGTGGGTTTCATGAGATGGAGAGCAACTTATGCATTAATAAGGATTGGTAGTGGTGCAAGGGACATTGATTGGTTCTGATATGCCTTGGAGGGATTAGTGGTGGGTGACATAGTGTGGAGGTTGTATGTGGGCTTAGTATAGTTATCACACTTTGTCACTATAAAGTTGGTGCTAGATATATGGGAGGCAAGATGGTGAGACTGAGTTCATCCCATTTGATCGAGTTTCGAAGTAGTTTAGCCTCATGTAAGGTATTCCACTAGATTTATTGAGATATAAGAGTGAGGACGTAGAGTTATTGCTTCCAAATATGTATCCATGAGGCATTATTTTAGATCATGAGGAGATGTTAACAAGATCTACCATAGATGATGTTGGTGTTGTGGATGGTTATGTAATGTGGTACTAGGTTTGATATGTAGTGGCCAATTTTAGATGGGGTGATGGGGGTCAACAACCCATAGATGTAGATCCTACTAGGGCACCAACATAAGATGGATAGGTGAAAGCAACACTAGTAGCAGTATAGGCCTAGATCATTGTATTATAGGGATAGGTGTTTGCTTTATAAGGTCAGGTGGCCACCTTAATAGGAGAGTAAGACCAAGTGAGGATCTCTCTTGGGTTAGTGACTTAGGAGAGAGATTCACTAGGGTAGAGGGTAGGAGTGGTGGAAACACCATTAGGGGCACTGATAAGAGGACTTGATATGATTCTTATGATGTGATAATTAGCCACCATAGAGGAGTTGAGATATTACAAGTTGATAGTGCTGGCATAGTTGAAATTAGATATTTGATATGGAGAGTATAGGGCTAGCTTGGTAGGTGGTCCATATATAGATACTCTAGGTTAATGGGCCTTGATAGTGGGTCAGGTAGGGAGATTAGGGGGACTACCACCAGATGGTAGTGTAGGTGTAGATGTAGGTGCAGGTAGGGACAATGGTAGTGGTGCCTTAGGGGCCTGATATATGAGATCATATGATGTATATGTTTTTGATTTTGATAGTGTCCTGTTTGTTGATGATGTGAGGTGTATATATGAGAGAGAGATATTTATAAATTATTACATGTAGTTCTTGTTGGATGGACATGATGTATACTCATTGACATGTAGTGCTTTTAATTATGATGTATATGATGATGATGAAGTTTTATGATGATTATAGATGTGTATTGATGTTGATGGTTTTTATGCTTATTTGATGTTTTGAGATATTTATGGATGATGCTTATGGAATTTATGGTTCATTAGTTTAGGTATGTGGTAATGTTTATGGATGTTCATGATATATGTTTTGTTATGGTGAAATGATAGGTTGCTTATGCTCCATTCTCTATGAGATGAAATGTGGATTCATAGTTTTAGGAATGTGATGTTGTTGTTGATGGATGATTTTATCATGTTATATGATGATGTGATGAAGGAATTAAAACATGATTGTGATGAGATGTTTGATCATATGATGAATATTTTAGTGTGTATAGTTTAGGTGATGTTTGAGATTATATAGAGTGGATGATGTGTTGGTACATAGATAGGATATTGGGCATGTGATTGATTGTTTTGATTATGGTTTTTTTTATGATGTTTGTTTATATGAGGATGTGGTTCATAGAGAGAATTTTTATATGATGATGTGGTTCATAGATATGAGTATGGATATGTGATAGATGATTTAGTTGTGGTTGTTTAAGATGTGATATGTTGATGTTTTGAATTGTTTTTATGTTTATGATAAGCAATGATATGACATGATCTATGATGTTGATTGATATGATGTGGTTTATGGTATTTATATCATGATAACATGATTATTTTTTTGATGATAATGAGGTTGCAATATGATTGTTGATGTTTTATGGTTTTGATATTTTGTACATGGATAAGATGTAGCTGATGGACATGGTTCCTCATGGCATGATGTATATGGATTATTTTATTCATGAGAATGATGTTTTGAATGTTTTTATATGATAAATGATATGGGTATATAATGAAAGTACAAAACGTAAGGTTAAATAACACACTAAATGGGGAAAAGAGAAGAATCATGAGACATATGCCCATATGAATTAATGAATAGAGGGTAAGAAAAAGGCATGATGTGTTCATTGGTAAGTGCCTAACAAAACCAAAGTTGGATTGAATTAATGAAAATAAGCCTTTCAAATGCTTCACATGATCATGTTTTGATTGGAAAATAAGGTATCTTAATCACTTTGTGTCAAGTAAGCTCATAGTCCCTTGATTTTAAAGAGAGTATGAAGTGAAATTAGGTGATAGGTCGATGGTTGAATGGGTGATATGGGTGTTATGATAACGTAATATGGATTAGCTTACCCCTTCTATAGGTGACTAGAGAACTATAATAGACAAGTCCATGTCTTAATATATTGTGTAGACTGATCAATATGGGAAGTCTACTAAATGCCATATATAAAAGCCGATAATGGGTTCCTTTGATTTTGATAGAGGGTTGTTTATTACTTTTGTTTTTTTGATAGGTTGGTGAAATGATCAATGTAGGAAGATTCAAATGTTTGTTTGTGACAAACATAACTTAGCCATCTTTTAAGGGAGTGGTCTAAAGTTGGATTTTTATAGTTGTCCTTTAAGGGAGCAGTCGATCTTTAAGCAATTTAGTTGTTATGAAGCTATCCTTCAAGGGAGTAGTCTGTAATTCTAGAGATATAGACCCAAGTGATATTTTGGTATCCCAATTCTATTTTGTATGTTAGTTTTAGACATGGACAAGTCTATTAGGCTTAGAGGTCTACTGTTATGGAGGAAAGACTTTTAGTACAAAAGGTTAATGATAGATGAGGGAAAGTGGTTTGAGAGATAACTGATCATGAGACTCCATTTGATGAGAGATGAAAAGTACACATGAGAACCATGCCATGGGAAGAGCCATGACATCCATACATAGGATTAGGCTATAACTATGATGCATAATCACATGGTCATATGCAGTAGTCAATTATCCCTAAGAGGAATAGGGTGAACATATAAGGAATCTCGTAAACTAAAGGATGAGCTTAAGTTAGACACAAAGGTGAAGGTGATCCTATTTTAATAATAGAAAGGATGCAGATGCAAAGCATTGAGAGGCTCAGGTTTTGGTTTGCTTATGAGAAAAAGACAAGGATAAGATCCTAATCCATACTTATGGGTTATAATGTAGGATCCAAGATAATTGAAAGTAAACTTGCATCCTTTACTTTTCTCCATATTATTTACATAATGGTTTTACTTAAGGATGAGGTCCTGATACTATATTCTTTATTTTTTAGGTGTTTATTATAAGTGCTCTTGATTCAGTCTTGATAGACAAAAAGATGATTAGGAGTTGTGAGGTGATGTTCTTCAAGTATCTCAAGTCAAGTGAGATGTTACTGATAATAATTGCTCTCAGAAAGGATCTCATGCAAAGATATGTGAAGAGAGGGAATCTAGACTTTGAGAGGCAAGACTATCTCTATTCCAAAGATGAGAGAGAAAGGGGTAACACCCATAGAGGTTAAAATTCTAGTGTGATAGGCCCTTAAATCAAAAGGGATGTGCAAGTGCCAATCTTGACTTGAATCACTTACTACATTGGTTAGTATTTTATTAAAGATTTTGTTAGAGGCTTCCACTTATCCATTTACTTGTGGATGGTAAGGTAAGAAAAAGTTAAACTTGATGATAAAAGTGTCATTAAGACCTTAGAATTTCTTATTTTTAAAGGATTTGTCATTGTTAGTGATGATATTATGGGGAACACTGAGGCGGTAGATGATATGGTGATTGATAAAATTGATAATATTTTTGGCTTTAGTTGAGATAAGAGGGATGGATTCCACCCAATTGGAGAAATATTTGGTAGTAGTAATGATGGATTGATGTAGTTGTGAAGAATGAGGATTGATTTACCTAATAAGTTTGAGACCCCATTATGAGAAGGGTCAATAGTCTTTGGATAATCAAAGGCCATGAGTAAGTGAGTGATGTAAGTTAGCATGTTGTTGACATTTGACACACTTATTTACATAATCAAAACAATCCTAATTGAGGAAGGGTAGATAGTAGCCAAGACAAAGGATACATTTAGAAAAAACTAAACTACTAAAGTGTCCCCCATAGATTCTATTATGTGTTTCTTTGATAGCATGGGAAGGTTCATGACTATGCAAATAATAGAGAAGGAGGCCATTGAAGCCATGTTTATACAGGATTCCCCCTAGTATGGTGTATCGAGAGGTACTATGAACAAAGGCTCTTCAAGCATTCCTTGAAAGGTTGGAAGGAACAATGTCGAGGTTAAGGTAGTTAAAAGTTTAGTTATACCAAATGTTGGAAGGAGATGCTTCCACACTATAAATGGTGGGAAGGTCAGAAATAATATATGAGGGTGTGATAAAATGATGGATGGTGACAAATAATTTAGATTTAGCAGGCTGAGATAAAATTTGGGAAGCAAAGGAAGCCATTGTATTCATGAATTTATTGGTAGATCAAGGAACTGACTGGATAAGGTAATGCTTAAAATATGATAAGAGTATGTCTACAAGTTTTTTTTACTTTTGTAAGACATCATTTTTACATTGATAGTATCCATTAACCTAGTTTATGACTAGTTGGGAGTCACCAAAGACACTGATGGTTTTGACCCTGAGGGCTAGAGCGATTTTGAGACCTATGACCAGGGCTTCATACTCAGCCACATTATTGGTGCCTTTGAAATCAAGTTTAAAGGAAAGGGGAAGAGGTTTACCATTGAGGGGAATGAGGATTTCCATACACCTCTACCATGTTGACATTTAGAGCTATCAAAAGACATGTTCATATGGTATGTGGGTTCCTCTTGAGAAAGAGTTGTGCTGGACTCGTCTAAAAATGCCAATGAAAGTGGTTGATTATTTGGTAGAGGAACTTCAGCCAATTGTTAGCAATGACTTTCCATTTAATATACTTTTGCTAAAAGAACTCCAGATCAAACTTATCTAGGAGCATGAGCTCCTTATCCATACGCTAGTTTTGGAATGGTTTAGATTGCATGTACTTGAGTGGGTCGGTGTTAGTGATGACATAAGTTTTATGATTAATAAAGTAGTGACAGAGTTTGGAGGTCACAAAGAATAAGGCAAGGAAAAGTTTCTTAGGATGAGTATACTAAGTCTTATATTCTATAAGTGTGCAACTAATGTAGTAGATAGCTTACTCTTTATTTTTTTCATCACGATGAGTGAGCATTGCTTCTAAGGAATGATCTATGGTAGATATATAAAGGTATAAGGGTTGGTATTCTCTAGGAGGGATGAAGACATGTGGAGAGAGAAGGTACTCCTTTATTGAATCAAAGGCTTGTTGATAGTTTTTGGTCCACTTAAAAAAGGTGTCTTTCTTGATGAGATGGTAAAAGGGTTGACATCTATCTGATAACTAGGAGATGAAGTGATGAATAGACTGGAGCCTACCCTATAGGCTATAGAGTTTCTTAGGGTTAGTAGGAGGCATATCCAATATTTATCTAACTTTGGTGGGGTGTATTTTGATTCCTTAAAGAGAGATGATAAAGCTAAGAAGCTTTCTCGATAATGTTGGGTGAATATTTTGTCAACCAGCTAACTGGTGAGCAAAATAGGTCTCTTCAACCACAACATAGGGAGATTGGTCATCCAAAGTTGCAGGTTTACCACATCCAAAGGGGAAAAATCTCTCCTCTCATCAAGGGGAGGTTCCCTATAGGTATAAAGGTGCTACATACTATATATATAAGATAAAAATAATACTCAGGGGTAAGATATACCATCCATCTCTCTTATTTCAGAGATGATGTTCACAAACAAAGGAGAAAATCCTAGTGAAAACATTGAAGACACTTCTCTTTTTTCAGAAGTGTTCTTGTAGGAAACAACATGAGTTCTTTCAGTTAGGATAAGTAAATGGTAGCAGAGTATAGAGTAACCAATAATCTAAGATGTAGCACAAAGTCTCCACCTTGACTGCCCAAGAGTGAGATACGAAGAACAATGGGGGCAAAAAGTCATCCCAAGGTCCTTTACACAGAAACAAAAAATATACACACACTGAAGACAACTATGACAAAACAAAATCTAAAAGTAGCTGACTTCAGGACATCTTCCTTATCACTTCCACTAATTCTACTTGTTAGATTAAATAAACAAGAATGCATCTAGAAGATAGACATAAGAACAATCTCCTAAAATGGCACAAGCTATAATAGCACAAAGTCTACAAGTAACTTGCTTTCTCATTCAGATAAAATAAAATGAAATACAATCTGAGCTCAAAGTCTCAATATTCACCTTTCAATTTGGGTAGAGTTTTGCTTCTATGGTCAAAAAGATATCCATTAAAATAAACCAAGAGATTACAATATATAGAGGCCAAGGAAGGCTTGGCACTTTGTCCCATGGAGCAGCCCATGCTGTGCATTAATGCCTTGAATGCATTTTTGGTTCTATCAGGGAGGGCCATGCTGGAATAGGGCAGCTACCTTAACTATGGTGTGTTGATTCATTTTGAATGTCTTCTCCTGAGCTTGAGTCACTTATTATATCACCTGCTATCTATGAAGCTATCCATTTTGCCTTTACTCCAAGGGAGACAAATAGGCTGCACTTTCAATGTTTTTAGGCCCAAATATCTATCTTTGTGCACTGTTCTAGCTACTGAAATAACTACTATAGATATTTGCCTCTTTGTCTCTTCCTAATGCAATTTGATCCCTCAGGATATCTTTTTCCCCTTTGCTAGCTCTTTCAGCTCTATCATCAGTGGGTCTTCCCTTTTGGCTTTGGTCTTCAAGCCTTTGAACGCATTTGGGTATACCTTTAAGTCTACAAGGATCAACGGCTATTTCATTGCCATGAATTTGACACATACAAGCCTATCAATATCCTCGACAATTCCTTTGGCATTCTCATTTTGTCCTTCTCAAAGGGGAAGAATCCTTTTGGGGTCTTGGGAAAGGCCTATTTTCCTTTAGCGAGAGCGTCCCACAAGGGTATCTACCCTTTAGGATCCTTTGGGTGGCTTCTAGGCTTTCATTCTTTGGCGGGGTATGGTTCCATTATTTCCTTTAGATAAAATGTCTGAAGGAATTCCTTCAGAAAATTTGTCTAAAGGAAATCTTTCCTTAGCTCTACGTTTTTGTATTGGGAGTGTTCCATTTTTGACCCATGGCACATTCTACTACTTTTAACAAGTGACACATGGCATCTTCCGATGGAATAGGTGAGGACACTTGGTAGCATCCACCTAACTTATAAGAGCTTTTAGAAACCTTTGAGGGTCTTGCAGGAGATGACACATGGTGGCTTCTACTGAGCTCTAGAAATGCTACAAAAACATTCAGGACTCATTTGGATTTATGTAGATGATGACACTTGGCATGTTCCATTTGTTCCTATAACTTACCTGAGGTCCACCACAGTCCTTACTCAATCACTGCAGATGTTGACACTTGGCAGCCTCTATCAAGTCTTCCTAGGGACACATGGCAACTTCTACTCAATTTTAGCAATCACACGGAGGATGACACTTGGAGCACTCTGCTTATTCTTTTAGCAACTTACCCAGTGCCTGCCACAGTGTTTACTTAATAATGAAACCAAAAGAAGATACAATGACTATTGACACTTGGCAACCTCCACCAAGCTTTGTAGATGACATGTGGCACATTCTGTTGCCTTGAGAAAAAGATATTGAAACCTTTTGTAGCTGCCACTTGTTACTTTCTGTGAAACTCTACAAGGGACATGTGGCATGTTTCACTGCTTTGAGAAGCAAATCATAATGTGTCTCAGTAGATGACACTTGGTAGCTTCTGCTTGTCTTTTTCTTTCGCATGCTCCTTTGAATTGTCTGATTGAAATGAGCTTAGAAATGTATAAGTGCTAGAAACTTGCTCTTTCAAAGAAATTTACCTGTTAAAGCCATTGAACCCTACCTGTTAATTTCAATCATGTTGAGTCCGTAGATTTCTTCTTGTGAAGTCTATAGAAATTGAGAAGCTTGAAAAATGAGGAATTTGAATGCTCAAGACAAATTTTGAAAAGGGAAGAGACAATTTTGGTTTGTGTAGGGTCAAAATAGTCCATAGGTTGTCCCAAAAATGAATGACATTTTTTGGGGACAACAATTGGCTGCAGTTGGGGAACTTCCTTTAGTTGAAAACTTGAAACCGCTGAAGGGAGTAAAAACTAGAATCTCTAGTGCCTTTGAAGTATGCCATTGGGCTATGGAGTCATGCTACCCAAAAAGAAAGGCTATAAAAAATGAAAATGAAAAGTACAAAATAGAAACAAAAGACTATACAAATATACATATGTATAGGTGAACTTATCTGATACTTCAAGAATTGAAGTGATTTAGACATTGCCCATTGTGAGATAATGAAAATGGTGTTCCATCTTGATAAACTAATAAGAAACCATTTTGTCCCCAGAATTGGTGATAGGAAAATAGAACTCTCCACTAGGAATCACATTTCTTGTGCACTCCTTTTGGTTCTCTCTTCTTGTGCCATGGCAAGACGTGGTCTCTAATCTGAAAACCATAAATCTTTTCTCTCTTGGTGAAGAGTTCCTTTTGTTGACTTTGGAGTGCAACAGTATGGTCCACTACCATAACTTGTTGATTTTCTAGTTCAGTCTAACACATGTTTTGATTGTCCCCCTCAAACTCCTAACAAACCATCAGCTCAGGATCTCCTTTGGTGTGAAGGAGTTTGACATCCTGGTCTTGAGCAGCCTTCAATTTGAGCAATAGAGATTCACATTAAGCTATGTTTTTGGTATTGTTGAACTACAACTTGCATGAAGGAAAAATATCTCCTTGAGAAGATATCAACATAGTCCTGACTCTAGAATTGGTCGAAGAATTTCTGCCATCAAATTCTAGGATCCAAGCATCATCAGAAGTTGATCTTTTATCAGATTTATCTTCATTAGAGATAGAAGATCCTTCTTCATTTGTACTACACCCTACCAATTATTCTGATGTCTTGTTTGGATCAATTCTTGGATTGCCAACTATAGGACTTTCATCTGCAGAAACATGAACATCCTCTATGGTCAAAAAATAATTACCCCTGCCCAAAGACTCAAATAGAATTTGAGCTACAGGGGCTGACATTTAGGTGACCATATATTTTTCCTCCTTTTCAGGGAGCAATCTCTTCATTATGCCCTTGATAGGGATCCTTACCTTAGACAGGTCCATGCTTAGTTCTCCACCAATGTCTAACTGCTCAGGATTGGCTTGCAGGAATTCAAATTTAGTCATTTGAATTTTGGATTTCTTGACATGATCAATTATGTCAAATGACTAAAATGGACTAGGGAGAGAAGATGGGAGTTCATCTTTTTGGTTTTTGGGAGGGGGAGGACTAGCCTATGAATTTGAAGTAGAAGGCGTAGGGATATTTGAGGCACTTACCTTTCTTGCAATCACTGGGTCCTTTGACTGGAAAGGAAGAGAGGTTCCCTACTTAGTAATTGAAATTGCTGGTTGGGATCACTCCTCTATCTTTTCTTTGTCAGCCTACTGGGTTGATTGGTTCTTGGACTGGGTGAACACAACATATGATCCCTCAGCTACATTGCCTTCACTTTTGGGTTCATCTTGGTAATTTAGGAAACTAAGTGGGAGTGACCAGCTGATTATTCTTGATCATCCATGAAGATACTAGCGTCATTTTCTTGCTCAAACTCAGGTTGGAAAGAGAAATCATGTTCTGTTTCTAGATATCCAACTGCTAAGTTGGTTGGGGGTGCTTCAAGGGTGAGGTTCCTCTATGGGGGAGGAAGATGATTCGGCTGCCCTTGATTTCTAGTAGCATTGCCTTGATATGACTGATTGGGGAATGTCCTCCTTGGTACATCTCTTTATGAAGGAGTAGATGACATACATTGTGCCATTTTCCTTTTCAAGGCTAGCAATTCATTTTCCAACTTTTGCACCATTGATCAGTGGTGGCAGTGGGTGAGTATTTAGAAGATGAAGAGGGTTTACCTTTATTTGGATCTCTCTTTATCTTTCCTGCCAAGATAAGGTCATCTTCGACTTCATTATCCAAATCTTGAGTAGCCTTGAGGTCTATGTGGCCAACACGTCTTAGCAAAAAACTCACTTCAGGTAGCTGTGAGTTGATGAAGAAGCATTTGAGGTTTTCAGGTGTTGGCTGAGCAATAACAAGAATTTAGTTCCTCAGCTTATCAAAATTTGCTATGAAATCCCTCATAGGCTCATGAGGTTCCTTCTTCATTTGTGTGAGCTGGGCCAACAAGGTGTGTGCATCTTCTGTAGGCTTGAACCTGGCTTCAAATTTGGCTTTGAGTGTGTCCTAATCAGTTACTAATCTAGCTTGCAGATGGTAGAACCAGTCTGTAGTAGCACCTTATAACATTTCCATGAAAAGCCTAACTGACACATCCTCACATTCCATGCCTATCATGCCACAGGCTATACTAAAGGATGCAATGTGTTCATTAGGATGAACTTTCCCATCACCAAAAAAGCTGGGGAAGTTCTTCCTTGAACTACATGGGAGCTCATGCAGAGGTGGAGTCAAATTTAGTGGACCACCCCAGGGGCCTTGAACTACCATGGTTGGATTATTGAAAGTAGGGATAACAAATCTGGGTTGAGAATGGATAGGCAAAGCTCTACTAATAGTATAAAAAGAAGCTCTACCTTGTGTTGGTGTCCTGGTATGGGTAGGAGGAACACTCCTAGATCATTGAACTTAAAGTTGGGGAGAAAGTAAGTTGAAACTTCCCTGCTACACCAACTCAAAGACAGGGTCAACAACACCTTGAACTCTCTGGCTTCTGGTATAACATGGAGTTTCAAGATTGTGAAACAAAAATGGAAAAGGACTGGTCTTACTTCAACTTGAAGCTTGAGGATTCAAACTGCTTGTCCTTCCTTAACGGAGTCACCAAACACTGTTGGGTGAATATTTTGTCAACCAACTAATTGGTGAGAAAAATAGGTCTCTTCAACCACAACATAGGGAGATTGGTCATCCAAAGTTGTAGGTTTACCACATCCAAAGGGAAAAAATCTCTCCTTTCATCAAGGGGAGGTTCCCTATAGGTATAAAGGTGCTATTTATTATATATATAAGCTGAAAATAATACTCAGGGGTAGGATATACCATCCATATCTCTTCTTTTAGAGATGATGTTCACAAACAAAGGAGAAAATCCTAGTGAAAACACTAAAGGCACTTCTCTTCTTTCATAAGTGTTCTTGTAGGAAATAACATGAGTTCTTTCAGGTAGGATAAGTAAATGGTAATAGAGTATAGAGTAACCAATAATCTAAGATGTAGCATAAATTCTCCACCTTGACTACCCAAGAGTGAGATACAAAGAACAATGGGGGCACAAAGTCATCCCAAGGTCCTTTACATAGAAATAAAAAATATACACACATTGAAGACAACTATGACAACACAAAGTCTGAAAGTAGCTGACTTCATAACATCTTCCTTATCACTTCCACTAATTCTACTTGTTAAATTAAATAAACAAGAATGCATCTAGAAGACAAACATAAGAACAATCTCTTAAAATGGCAAAAGCTATAACAACACAAATTCTACAAGTAACTTGCTTTCTCATTCAGATAAAATAAAATTAAATACAATCTAAGCTCAAAGTCTCAGTATTTGCCTTTCAATTTGGGTAGAGTTTTGCTTCTATGGTAAAAAAGATCTCCCTTAAAACAAACCAAGAGATTACAATATATAGAGTCCAAGGAAGGCTTGGCACTTTGTCCCATGGACTAGCCCATGCTGTGCATTAATGCCTTGAATGCATTTTTGGTTCTGTCAGGGAGGGCCATGCTGGAACAGGGCAGCTACCTTAACTATGGCATGTTGATTCATCTTGAATGTCTTCTCCTGAGCTTGAGTCACTTATTCTATCACCTGTTATCTGTGCAGCTGTCCATTTTGCCTTTACTCCAAGGGAGGCAAATAGGCTACACTTTTAATGTTTTCAAGCCCAAATATCTATCTTTGCACACTATTCCCCTCTTTGTCTCTTCCTACTGTGATTTGGGCCCTTGAGCTATGTTTTTCCCCTTTGCTGGATCTTTTGACTCTATCATCAGTGGGTCTTCCATTTTGGCTTTGGTCTTTAGGCCTTTGAATGCATTCAAGTCTACCTTTAAGTTTGCAAAGATCAACAACTATTTCATTTCCATGAATTTGATGTCTACGAGCCCGTCAATCTCCTCGACAATTCCTTCAGCATTCTCATTTTGTCCTTCCCAAAGGGGAAGAATCCTTTCAAGGTCTTGGGAAAGGCTTATTTTCCTTCGATGAGAGCCTCCTGCAAGGGTATCTACCCTTTGGGATCCTTCAGGTGGCCTCCAGGCTTTCATTCTTTGGTGGGCTATGGTTCCATTATTTCCTTCAGATAAAATGTCCAAAGGAATTCCTTTAAACAATTTGTTCAAAGGAAATATTTCCTTGGCTCTGTGTCTTTGTATTGGGAGTGTTCCATTTTTGACCTATGGCACATTCCACTACTTTTAACAAGTGACACATGGCATCTTCTGACAGAACAGGCCAAGACACTTGGTAGCATCTACCTAACTTATATGGGCTTTTAGAAACCTTTGAGGGTCCTGTAGGAGATGACATGTGGAAACTTTTCCTAAGCTCTAGAAATGATACAAAAACATTCAAGACTCATTTGGATTTACATGGATGATGACACTTGGCATGTTTCATTTGTTCTTGTGACTTACCTGGGGTCCACCACAGTCCTTACTCAATCACTGTGGATGTCGACACTTGGCAGCCTCTACCAAGTCTTCCCAGGGACATGTGGCAACTTCCACTCAATTTTAGCAATCATACGGAGGATGACACTTGGAGAACTCCACTTATTATTTTAGCAACTTGCCCAAGGCCCACCATAGTCTTTACTTGATAATAAAACCAAAGGAAGATACAACTACCATTGACACTTGGCAGCCTCCATCGAGCTTTGCAGATGACACGCATCACGTTCTATTGCCTCAAGAAAAAGATATTGAAACCTTTTGCAACTACCACTTGTTTCTTTCCATGAAACTCTATAAGGGAGACATGGCATGTTCCACTACTTTGAGAAGAAAATCATAATGTGTCTCAGCAGATGACACTTGGCAGCTTTCGCTCGTCTTTTTCTTTTGCATGATCCTTTGAACCATCTGAATGAAATGAGCCTAGAAATGTATAAGTGCTAGAAACTTGATCTTTCAAAGGAATTTACCTGTTAAATCCATTGAACCCTTTGAACATTATAATTTTAAGCATGTTGAGTCCGTAGATTTCCTCTTGTAAAGTCCATACAAACTGAGAAGCTTGAAAAATGAGGAATTTGAATGCTCATGACAAATTTTGAAAAGGGAAGAGACAATTTTGGTCTATGTAGGGTCAAAATAGTCCATAGGTTGTCCCAAAAATGAATGAAAATTTTTAGGGACAACAAATAAGACCCCAAAAATGCATTTCTTAGGGTTGAGCCTAACATGATAATGGATTAGTTAGTCGAAGATGATCATAATAATGGCTAGGTGATCTTTGAAATGTTTGGATTTCCCAAGGTGATCATCCATATAGTCCTGTATAATTTTATAGATGAGATCATAAAAGATGTAAGTCATGACATGCTAATAGGTTGCTCCAGTGTTCTTTAGACCAAAAGCATGACCCTATAATAGAAGGTTCCCATAGGGTGATAAGGAAATTTTATGCTAATATTTTGGGGTAATCAAGATTTGATTATATACCAAGAAACTATCCATGAGAGATAACACTTCATTTCCAACTTGAAGATCAATAAGTTGGTCAATGTTTGGAAAAGGAAAATCATCATTTGGGAAAGTGAGGTTGAGGTCACAAAAATTGATGTAGAGGCAAATTTACCCTATGGGCTTGGTGATGGGAATGATGTTAGAAACCCATTATGGATAGTCAATAGGATAAATGAAGTCAATAGATAAAAGATGATATAGTTCTTCTTTGACAAGAATGGATATGCAAGGATACATCCTACAAAGCTTCTATCAAATCGGCTTAACCTTAGGATGGGTGAAACTATTATGGAGGGCAATAAAAGGGTCAATTCTAGGCATATCCTAATAGGACCAAATAAATACTCTGCTATGGTCATGAAGGAAAGAAGGGTAATCCTGTTACTCCATGGAATTTAAGGATTGGCCAATTTTGATGATATGGGGGTTATCTTGAGTACCCAAGTTGACATTGATAATGTATTCATTTAGCATGGTTTAGTTATTAAGAGGGAGAGATTTATGAATACATTGCACTGAGGTAAGTGAGAATGGAATCATCATCTTGATATTGGATGGTGTTGATGGTAAGAAAATCTATCTCTATCATTTCAAGATGGATGAGAGGAAGGGTTTTAGTTCAACCATCCTTTTGATAGGTAAGGGGGCCCAAACTAATGGTATTGATAAAAAAAGTTAGATGGGATAATATCAAAGTTGTGATTATTAGAGGGAGATAGGATTAGTGAGGATGGAAAATCCTTATCAATGGTGGAGATGGGTTTTGGCAAGGTGGGTTCTTCAAGTGGTATGAACCCAAGGTCAAATAAATTATGAGGTTTTTGGGTTTTGATTATGGGTAGCTCATGAGGTCCCTGTTCATAAAGGCCGAGACCAAACCCCTTCCAAGTACACCTATAAAGGTAAGCTTTGGTAAAGGTTGGTTTATTGAGATAAGAGAATTTGGAGGTGAATGGTCAAATAGATGTGGTAGTGGTAAAAGTGAGAAGTGGATAATCAAATCCCCCATAGATGAAATTTTTTTGATGGTTGGGGAGGCCAAAAGGGATGTTGGTTTTGATGTTGGGATCATAGGAAGGGTCATGTTTAAGGTTCCCATATTCTTATGGAGTAGGGAAAGCATCTAAAGATAAAAGGTGATATTCCCCAAAGGATATATGTTAGACCATGGGTTCCAAGGGGTCCTTTATGGGAATCTAAGAAGAAGGGATAAATGAGCTAGTTGAAGATTCATCACTGTTGTGGGTGTAAGTGCTATAGGTTTTGGCTAGTAGTGAGGTAGTGTTATTAGTAGTTGATGGTGTAGTGGATGAGGGAGGAATAAGAACACAATTATTCTGATATATCATATTGTAAGAGGTAAAAGGACTAGGGTCAAATTTGATGGTAACAACTTCACCTTTATACTCAAATTTGACACATCGATGTAAGGTAGAAGGGACACAACTCATGGCAGGGATCCAAAGGCATCCAAGTAACACATTATATTGGAAATCACCCTCTATAATGTAAAATAGATTAGGAATAGTATGAGGTACCAAATAGATATGGAGGAAAACTATCCCTAAGGTAGTGGCCATGGTATCATTGAAGGAGCGAAGGACCACTGTGCTTTCTAACATGATGTTCTTGGGCAGTTGAAGTTGGTCATAAGCATGAGAGGAGATAATGTTGATGCTAGCTCTTCCATAAATCATTACCATTTTGATGTGGGTTTGATTGATGTAAGTATTAATAAAGAGGGGAGGATTAGAATTTTTAGGATGAACAAGAGGTATTTTAGAATCCTGAAAGGTGATAAAGGCAAAAATTTGGAGGGCTCCAACAAAGGGTGAAAGAATTTGAGGGTCATATGGTTAAACATATATAGATTAAAGAACCTCTATCAATGCCTAAAAATGGTGGGGCAAGGTGTTGATTAGTTCACAAAGGCTCATTTTCAATAGTGTCTGGTGAAGTTATTTTAACATGATACTCTATATAGATTCAGAAGGGTTGGAGGGAGAAGGTCTTAAAATGGACACTTTGGGTTTTGGTGGTTGTGAAGGTGAAGGTCTAGCTATTTGGGTTTCGTTAGAAGGTTGAGGGGTTGAAGGGTATGTCTAAAGAATGGATACTTTGGCTTTTCCCTTGTCCTTATATTGGGCCCGAGATCGGGTAACCATATGAATAGTGTGAATGGGGGGATTTGCTAAGTTTGATGGTTGCTTTGGTTCCTCCTCCTCACTCTTGGGTAAGAGTGGGGGAGTAGGTAAATGTTGGGTAGGTTAGTTATTAAATATCATCCTCATCATATAGGCTATGAAAAAGTTCTTGGAGAGCTTTCTAGTTCTCCATGTTATGTCCCAGTGCCCTATTTTATGCACAGATCAAGTTATCATTGAACCAGGAGGGTTTGGTATTGTAAAGGTAGAATGGTTTGATAGGTGGTAAGATAATGGAAGAATTTTTCAGCAAAATTTATAGGATGGTTGAATAATATTCATTCAAAGGTGTTGGAGGTGACAGGTTTATATTTTTAGGGATGGGAGCCTTTTTAGAAGTAGTTTTTACCTTAAAAGTTATAGGTGGTGGAATGGTTTTAGTTGGTGGTTGGGATTACTTAGTTATGGTTGGATTTGGGGTAGATGATTTGAGAGTGGAAGATTTGGATGATGAGGGGTTGGATATAGGTGGGAAATTAGAAGTAGATAGGTTAGTTAAAAATGATGGATAACTAGATGGTTTGATGGGTGTAGGTGTAGGTAAAGAAAAGGGGAATGGTTTACTAAAAGAAGAATAAGTAATTGGGATGGTAAAAAGATGGGGTCCTAAGATAAAAGGTAAGTGGGAAGGAGGTAGTATGGGTATATTTTTAGGTAGAGGTTTGGGTAACTCTACCTTCTTAATTGTTTTGGTTTTGGATTTATTTGGTGGACTAGATGGAGTTAAGTCCAACTTCAAAGAGGGATGAGTATGGCTAGGTGTGGGAAGAATTCTTAAATTATTGATAGGTTTGGTAAGAGAGGCATAAAGTGACTTGGAAATGTTAAAGGGAGGTGGTTGGGATGGTTCACTTATGATTTTAGAAGAAGAGGTGTTTGATGGAGATGCAATAATGGGTTAAGGGTGGATGCAAAGGAGGTTGATGATTCAAATTTGTTTTGGTAAGGGATCATAAGATGATGACAAAATGTGGATATATCAAAGTTGGGTTGAGAGATGAACTCTAGACTTTGGAATAGTATAGAAAAGGGATTGTAGATGGGTTTGGTTCCTTGGTCATTGGTTTCAAAAATTAAGCCCCTAGGTAGAGAAGAGGGAATAAATCCTTCATCTTGATTTTTGATGGAAGGTTCCAAAATTGGTGGTTGGGTGGATGAGGTAATATCTTATTTTAGGATGGTTTCCAAAGGGATAATGCATGGTTATATGATGGGTGAGGTAGATTTGGTGTCCTTCAGTGAAGGTATGGACATGGTTGATTCCTTTGTTTGGGTGTGCAAAGGAATGGATGGCAATTTTACCACTTTAATGGGTGGAGTAGAAGAAGAAGAAATGGTTAAAATAAAGGTTGTCTCCTTTGGTGTTTCCATCAAAGGAGAGGTAGATAAATCTATGGTCTCATCAAATGAAGAGAGAGGTGTGGTGGATTCCTTCATTTGGGTATACAAAGGAATAGAAGGTGAGTCCACTACTTTCACGAGTTAAATGGAGGAAGAAGTGGTTGTGGTAGTGGTGTCCTCAATAATGGGATCACTATTAACAACATTGATTATATGTGCCTCATGAGAGTAAGATGATTTGGGTGTGTTGTCATGGTGATGGGTAGAAGGAACATGATTGGGAAAAGCTTTGTGGAAGATATCAAGGGACTAATTAGGAGGTGCATTGGGATTATCAGATGTAAGTTATCCACTATCAATTAAGCTTTAGACAATACTTTTGAAGGTATTATACCTACTAACATCATGTCCAATAACTTGGTGAAAGGTAAAATGGTCATTCTCATTGTACCAACTAGGTACAGGGTGATAAACATCAAATTTTTGGGGTGGTTTGAAAGGTGGAAGTTGGATGATGTTGGATTTGAGTAGTTTGTCCAAAACTAATGCATAATATTCCCCTATAGGAGTGTATTGTTTTGGAGGATCTTGGTTTTTATTTTGGTTTTGTTGGTAGGAAGGGTTGGAAGAATTGGTTTGTTAGGGTTGGTTGACAGTTGGTGGTGTGGTAGTTTTTAGGACAACTGAGTTTGTGGATGCTTTTGTTTTGGTAGTGGAATGTTTGGATTGGTTAGTGGTTTTGGTAGAGGGAGGGTCATTGGATTTAAAGCTAGAATTATTGTTCCACAATTTTAATTTCCCTTCATTAATGGCTTAGTTTTCAAGTTTATGTGCCATGGTGAATGCCTCATCAAAAGTTTTGAAAGTTTAAACTTGAAGAGTGGGGGAAATATGTTTGGCACAACCTTGAGAGAAGATCTCAATCAACTCAGGTTGGGGTAAGGAGAAAGAAATCTAGTTGATGAGACCTCTCCATCTGGATATGAAATCAATAATTAATTTGTCATCAAATTGCCTAATAGAATAGAGGTCGGTAATAGAAACCTTTATATATATATATATATATATATATATATATATATATATATATATATATATATATATATATATATATATATATATATATATACTGAGAAGTGCTCTAAAATGATTTGGGACAATTGGGAGAATGAAAAGATGGAGTGCTTAGTGAGATAACTATACCAATCAAGGGTTGGTCTTGATAAAGACATGGGGAAGGTATAAGGGAGGAGAGCATCATCATATGTAATCAAATAACAAGAATGATGAAAAGATCTTAAATATTTTTTGGGGTGCTCCTTGCCTTGAAATTTGGAAAACTTGGGTAATTCCCATTGAGGAGGATAAGAATGGATGGATGGATGGGTTCATTATAGATTTTATCATAGAATAAAAAGTTATGAGACCCAAAAATAGATGATTCCAAGATGGTTATTTTGTCCATTAACATCTTGACCAAATTTGTTTGAGGTTGGGAAGCTGCATAATGAGGTGGTAAGCTTTGTTGAGGTTGGGTGGAAACAATGTATGGATAAGTGATAGAAGGTGTTGAAGAATCCACATATTGGTAAGCAGTCATAAGAGGTTGGGATAGTGACACATAAGGGTTGATTGGCACAAATGTTTGGGTGCAAGGTGATAAGTATCCTTATGGGTTAGAAACATATGGGTAAGATGTCATGGGTACGTGTTGGGGGGTTAATATGGGGGTTGGTAGATGGTGGTATGGATGTAGATAGTGTTAGAGGTATGAAAGTGCTAGTTAGTTATTTGTGGGTGGTAACTCTAGTGCTCACAGGTGGAAGTGTTTGAGGTATGAAAAGTACCAAAATATAAAGTGGGGTAGAAATTGGTGGGTTGGTTGAACTAAGGGTGATGGTAGAAATAGGGGTAGAAGATACCCCCATGGTAGAAGGAGTATAGGTGATAAGAGGTAAGGTTGATCCAATATTAGAGGTATTGGTTGGGGTAGAAGGTGTTTGGTTACTGGTTGGGATGTTGGATGGAGTTTAGGGAGTGGTATTAGGTAGAATATTAGAAGAAGAAGAGGCTTGTGTGAGCATGGGTTGGGTTGAGGTGTCACACACCAAAAGATGGGGAGGAATACCATAGGGAGGATCTGTAGGAGGAACCAAGCAAAAGGGGTATTATTAGATAAGGTGTCTAGGTAATGTTGAATATCCATAGGGTCATTATCAAGGAAGACAATGAAATATATATCACCCTCAATAAAAATTAAGGGCTTGGTAGGAGGGGTGGAAAAATGAGGGGAACCCTTAACATCAGAAGTGTACTCCATGGAGGAAGAAGAAGAAGGTGGTTGTTGGTTGGTTCGATTCTTCAACTATTGTCTAGTAAAGACCATGAGAGGAATATAAAAGAAATAATGAAACTTACAATTCAAACACAAATCAAGCCAAAAGAAAATATCTCAAGGAAAACAAACATACACTAAAATGCATTTAACAACCTAGGATTCTTTTTAGATCACTTTTGGCTTATGCTTTAGAAAGTGTGAAGAAGAAATTTGGTTTGTAGATTAGGTACTAAAGAAGAAATCTAAGGTTGGTTTCAGGTTGTGTTTGGTTCCCAAGAGAGAAAATCTATATTAATCTTTAGTACATCACTTGATATTTGGGCCTAACCCCTCACTTCACACACCTTAGTGATAAGGGTGTCAGGTGCTTAGTCAAGATATACTAAATTTCAGAGTTTATACTCAAACAGAGAGATGAGTTGGTTCACCTCATGTTAATGACCTCCAAGTAGGATTATTGGGAAAGGGTAAGGTTTACCACTAGGTGATGAAATCCTAGTTGGGCCTTGTCTCAAGTTTATTTTGATTTGTTGATTGGTTATGTGGTTTAAAAAAAGTGTGATAACAAGAGTGAAATCTACGATTAATTAATTTGATTTTAAGTTACTAGATGAAATAAAACAAGAAAGCAATCAATGTATGCAAAAGGTTTATTTTTAATCCAAAATAAATTCATATTTCATTGGATGAGCATAGAATAAAGAAAGAAAAATTATGCTAGGTCTCATTGGGCATGCCAAAATGTTTCTCTTATTTTCTACTCATTTCTTAATTTGGAAGCAAGTAAGAAACTAATAAAAGGGGTGTGTAAATAAATACCTGATAAAAGTGTGCACGTGATCTAAATAATGATGGGAACTTCTCTTTGGCTTGGAAGGAATAACCTATAGATAAGAAAGACACTAGAAAATGGGTTGTTAGCTAGATAGTTGAGTGGACTGCCTAGCGTGAGCTAGATCTAAGAAACATATGCTTACTAGGATGTTGTCAATCCACTGTTGATAACAATTAAGTTGCTATAGATGGAAATAAAGAATAATTGCATTCAATAACATGAAATTAAATGCATGTAAGAAGAAGGTAAAATTCTTGTTTAAGTAAAATGACTAAATGTAGCAAAACTGGTTCAATAATCATGCTAAGATAGTTGGGGTCAAGTCCATAAAATTAGAGAAGTCTTTATGAATAAGCAAGAACATAAAAATTAGGGTTTGTTTGAGGTAGAGGGACTAGAAATAACTTGGTATTATTTTTACCATAGGAACCATTGATCTTTGGCCTAACCATCAGTGGTTGGGTAACCATCGATGGTTGAGGTGACCATCGATGGTTGGGCTAATCATCAGTAGTTACTTGTGTGTTTTTAGAAATAATAAAAAAAGGAATTGCAAATTAGATAAATGGTTAGGTAGGAATTTAGATATGGATTTGGTTAGAGATGATAAGCTGGTAGATAAGTTTGATCAGGTCAGGAGGGTTAGAGATGAAGTAAAACAAAGAAACAAGTACAAAGTTACCTGTAACTTGCTAGATTATTGATGGTGGAATTATAGAGCAATTTAGCCAATGTGATAGTACTTAGGCCTCCAAAGAAACTCAAATAAAGGTTTAGATCTTCATTGATACTACTTGATTGTATTAATAACTGTGTACAAGATTAGAAAATTCCTCCTAACTAGTAACCTAATTTGAAATCATTACAAAGCATCATAAATGGAAACTTTATCCTCATATCTAATTAGCAACTCTCTTATCTAATTAGTAACTTCATCTTATAAAAGGAGAAGAGTAGGAGGTGAATGGGATCCATGCCCAAGCTATCAAATCTTATTACACATATGTATCTAGCCTTCCTTTATAAATCAAGTAGTAGTAATGGAGATCTAAACCTCTATCTGAGTTGCTCTTGAAGCCTAAGTAATATCACTCTAGCCAAACTGCTCCAAACTTCTACCATCAACAATATAAAAAGTTACAAGTAACTTTTTACTTGTTTCTTTGTTTTACTTCATCTCTAACCCTCTTGACCTAGTAAGACTTATCTCCTAGCTTCTCATCTCTGACTAGACCCATATCCAAATTCCTACTTAACTATTTATCCAATCTACAATTCCCTTTTTTTATCATTTCTAGAAACACATAGACAACTATCAATGATTATCATAACTATCGATGGTCACCTCAACCATCGATGATTACCCAACCATTGATGGTTAAGATAACCATCGATGGTTCTTATGTAAAAAATAATAAGTTATTTCTAATCCCTCTACCTCAACCAAACCCTATTTTCTATGTTTTTTCATGTTCATAGAGACTTCTCTAATTTTATGGATCTGACCCCAACTATCTTAGCATGAGTATTGAACCACTTTCGCTACATTTAGTCATTTTATTTAAATAAGAATTTTACATTCTTCTTATTACATGCATTTAATTTCATTTTATTGAATGAAATTATTCTTTCTTTCCATCTATATCAACTTAATTTTTATCAATAATAGATTGACAGCCTCCTAGCAATCATACGCTTCTTAGATATAGCTCACACTAGGTAGTCCACTCAACTATCTAGCTAACCCATTTTATAGTGTCTTTCTTATCTACATGTTATTTATTCCAAGCCAAAGATGATTTCCCATCATCATCTGGATCACATGTGCACTTTTATTAGGTATTCCTTTACAGACTCTTTTTACTAGTTTCTTACTTGTTTCTAAATTAAAAAATGAGCAAAAAGTAAGAGAAACATTTTGGCAGACCCGGTGGGAACTAACATCCCTTTTTTCCTTTATTCTATGCTCATCTAACAAAATATGAATTTATTTTAGATTTAAAAGAAACCTTTTGTATACATTTATTGCTTGCTTGTTTTAGTTCATTTAGTAACTTAAAAGCAAAGTAATTAATCGTAGCTTTCAATCTTGTTATCACAAAAATTTTCCAAACCACATAACCAATCAACACATCAACACATCAAAACAAACTTGAGACAAGGCCTAACCAGGATTTCATCACCTATAGGTAAACTTTACCCTTTCCTGACAATCCTACTTAGAGGTCATTACCAAGGGGAGAACCGACTCAACTCTTTGGTTGAGTATAAACTTTGAAATTCAATATATCTTGGCTAAGCACCTGACACCCTTATCATTGCGATGTGTGAATTGAGGGGGTAGGCCCCAATATAAAGCCACATACTTAAGATTAATATATATTTTCTCTCTTAGGAACCTAAACACAACTTTAAAACAACCTCAGATTTCCTTTTTAGTACCTAATCTACAAACCAAATTTCTTCTTCACACTTTTGAAGACATAAGCCAAAAATCAATTTAAAAAGAATCATAGGTTGTTAAACACACTTAAGTGTATATTTTCTTTCCTTGAGATCTTTTCCTTTGGATTACTTTGTGTTTGAGTTGTGAGTTTCATTATTTGTTTTCTATTCCTCTCATGGTCTTTACTAGACAACAACTGAGAAATCAAACCAACTAATAACCACCTTCTTCTTCTTTCTCCATGGAGTATACTTTTGATGTTGAGGGTTCCCCTTATTTTTCTTCCCTTCCTACCAAGCCTCTGATTGTTGTTGAGGGTGATACAAATTTTTATACCTTCCTTGATAATAACCTTGTGGTTCTTCAACATTACCTAAACACCTTATCTAATCTTACTCTTTTTGCTTTGGTTCTTCCTATTGATCCACCTTATGGTATGCCTCCCCATCTTCTGGTGGGTACCACTGTAACCCAACCTATACTCACCCAAGCCTCATCTTCTTCTAATATCCCACCTACTACCAGTCCCCAAACTCTATCCAACATCCCAACCAATAACCAAACACCTACTACCCCAACCAATACCTCCAATATTGGATCAATGTTACCTCTTGTCACCTATACTCCTTCTATCATGGGGGTATATTCTACTCCTATTTATACCATTACCCTTAGTTCAATAAACCCACCAATTTATACCCCATTTTAGATTTTGTTACTTTCCATATCTCAAACACTTCCACCTATTAGCACTAGAATTACCACCCACCAACAACCAACTAACAATTTCATACCTCTAACCCAATCTACATCCATACCACCATCTACCAACCCAAACATACCTCTAAACCAACCCATATTGGCCCCCTAATAAGTACTCATGACATCTTACCCATATGTTTCTAAGCCACAAGGATACATATCACCTTCCACCCAATTATTTGTGCCAATCAACCCTTATATGGCACCATCCCAACATCACGTGACCGCTTACTAATATGTGGCTTCTTCAGCACCCTCTATCACTTAGACATACATTGCTACCACCCAACCTCAAAAAAGCTTAACACCTAATTATGTAGCTTCCCAACCTTAAACATATTTGGTCAGGATGTTAATGGACAAAATGACCAACCTGGAGTCATCTATTTATGGGTCTCATAACCTTTTATCTTATGATAAAATATATAATGAACCCATCCATCCATCTATTCCTATCCTATCTTATCCTCCTCAATGGGAATTACCCAAGTTTTCCAAATTTCAAGGCAAGGAGGACCCTCAACAAAATTTAAGAGCATTTCATCATTATTGTTATTTGATTACACATGACAATGCTCTTCTCCTTCATACCTTCCCCATGTCTTTATCAAGACTATCCCTTGATTGGTATAGTGGTCTCACCAAGCACTCCATATTTTCATTCTCCCAACTAGCCCAAATCTTTTTAGAGCACTTCTCAGTAAATATATCTAAAAATGTTTCTATTATTGACCTTTATTCTATTAGGAAATTTGATGATGAATCAATTGTAGATTTTGTAGGTAGATGGAGAGGTCTTATCAATAAAATTTCTTTATCTTAACCCAACCTAAGTTGCTTGAGATCTTCTCTTAGGTTTGTGCCAAATATTTTTCCCCCACTCTTCAATTTCAAACTTTCAAATTTTTTGATGAGGCATTCACCATGGCACGTAAACTTGAAAAATAAGCCATTGGTGAAGGGAAATAAAAACTATAGAACAAGAATTATAGCTTTAAATCCAATGAACCTCCCTCCACCAAAACCACTAACCAATCCAACTATCCCACTACCAAAATAAAAGCATCCACAAACTTAGTTGTCCTAAAAACTGCCCCATCACCAAATTTCAACCAACCCCATCAAACCAATTCTTCTAACCCTTTCTACCAACAAAATCGAAGCCAAAATCAAGCTCCTCAAAAATAATACACTCATATAGGGGAATATTATGCATCAATTTTGGACAAAATGCTCAAGGCCAACATCATCCAACTTACACCTATTAAACCACCCCAACAATTTGATGCTTCTCACCCTATACCTAGTTGGTACAATGAGAATGACCATTGTGCCTTTCATCAAGTTATTAGACATGACGTTAGTAGGTGCAATACCTTCAAAATTCTTGTTCAAAGATTTATTAATAGAGGATAAATTACATTGGATAATACCAATACACCTCCTAATCAATACCTTGATATCTTTTGTAAACCTTTTCCCAATCATGCTCCTTCTACCCATCACCATGAAAACACACCTAAATCATCTCTCTCTCATGAGGCACATACAATAAACATTGTTATTAGTGAACCCATTGTTGAGGAGACCTCTAACATAACCACTTCTTCTTCCATTTCACTCGTGGATGTAGTGGACTCACCTTATATTCCTTTGGATACCCAAATGAAAGAATCCACCACCCCTCTCTCTTCATTTGATGAGACCTTAGCTTTATCTACCTCTCCTTTGATGGAAACACCAAAGGAGACAACCTTTGTTTTAACCATTTCTTCTTATTCCAATCCACCCATTGAAGTGACATAACTATTTTCCATTCCTTTGGACACTCAAACAAAGGAAGAAGCCATTTCCATACCTTCACTGGAGGACACCACACCTACCTCCCCCATCATAAAACCATCCATTCTCCCTTTGAAAACCATCCCAAAATAAGAGATTACTTCATCCACCCAACCACCAATTTTGGAACCTTCCATCAAAAATAAATATGAAGGAATTATTCCCTCTTCTCTACCCAGGGGATTAATTTTTGAAACTAATGACCAAGGAACCAAACCCATACACAAGCCATTTTTTAGACTAGTCTAAAGTCTAGGGTTCATCTCTCAACCCAAATTTGATAGAGCCACCTTTTGGAATTTTCTTGGGCTCCTTTACCAAAACAAATCTAAATCATCAACCTCCCTTGCATCTACCCTTAAACCAATTATTACCTCTCTATCAAATACCTCTTCTTCCAAAATCATAAGTGAACCATACCAACCACCTCCCTTTAACATTTTCAAGTCACCTTATGCCTCTCTTACTAAACCTATCAAGAATCTAGGAATTCTTCCCACACCTAGCCGTACTCATCCCTCTTTAAAGTTGGACCTAACTCCATTCATTACACCAAAGAAACCCACAACCAAACCAATTATTAAGGTAGAGTTACCCAAACCTCTACCTCAAACTAGACCCATACCACCTCCTTCCCACTTACCTTATATCTTAGGACCCCCATTCTTTTACCATCCCAACTACCTATTCTTCCTCTAGTAAACCATCCTCCTTTTCTCTACCTATGCCTACATGAATCAAACCAACTAGTTCTCTATCATTTTTAACTAACCTATCTACTTCTAATTTCCCACTTATATCCAACCCCTCATCATCCAAATCTTCCACTCTCAAATTATCTACCCCAAATCCAACCATAACTAAGCAATCCCAACCACCAACTAAAACCATTATACCACCTATAACTTCTAAGGTAAAAACTACTTCTAAGAAGGCTTCCATCCCCAAAACAACATTTTACTAGTTTGGGAAAATAATAAATTAGGAAAATGTTGATGGTATTCCTCTACCTTTATATATCAACCATGGAATATTCCTTAGGGGCAATACTTGCTCATCATGATGAATAAAACAAATATCAAGCCATCTACTACATTAGCCACACACTTATAGAATATGAGACTCGATATACTCATCTAGAGAAAATTTTCCTTGCCTTAGTCTTTGTGACTTCCAAACTCTGTCACTACCTTTTTAATCGTAAAACCTATGTCATCACTAACATTGACCCACTCAAGTACATGTACTCTAAACCATACAAAAACTGGTGTATGGATAAGTATCTCATGCTCTTAGCTAATTTTAATTTTAAGTTCCTTTAGCAAAAGTCCATTATAGGTCAAGTCATCACCAAAAAACTGGCTGAAGATCCTCTACTAGAAAATCAACCACTTTTACTGGCATTTCTAGATGAGTCCATCATAACTCTTTCTCAAGAGGAACCCAACTACCAAATGACCATGTTTTTAAATCATTCCAAATGTCAACATGGTGGAGGTGCCAAGGTTATCCTCATTTCCATCAATGGTGAACCTCTTCCCATTTTCTTTAAACTTAACTTCAAATGTACCAACAATGTGGTTGAGTATGAAACACTAGTCATAGGTCTCCAAACCACTCTATCCCTTAGGGTCAAAACCAGTAGTGTCTTTAGTGACTCCCATTTGGTCATCAACTAGGTCCATAGATATTTTTATTATAAAAATGATGTCTTAAAAAAGTACAAGCAATTTTTAGACGTAATCTTAGCATCATTTAAGCATTACCTTATCTAGTAAGTTCCTTGATCTACCAATAAACTCATAGATATAATGGCTTCCCTTGCTTCCCAAATCCCATCTCAACTTACCAAATATAAAATATTTTTCACCATCCATCATTTTATCACACCATCATATTTTAGTTTTGACCTTCCCACCATTTTTAGTATGAAAACATCTCCTTCCAACATTTGGTACGACCAAACTTTTAACTACCTTAACCTCAACATTATTCCTCCCAACCTTTTGAGGAATGCTCAAAGAGCCTTTGTTCAAAGTACCTCTCATTACACCATACTAGGGGGGTCCTTTATAAACATGGATTTGATGGCCTCCTTCTCCATTATCTGTGTAGTCATGAAGCTTCTCACGCTATCAAGGAAACACATGATGGAATCTATGGGGGATGCTTTAGTATCATAGTTATTGCTAAACGTATCCTTCACCTTGGATACTATTGGCCCAGCCTAAATTAAGATTGTTATGATTATATATAGAAGTGTGTCAAATGTCAACAACATGCTAACTTACATCATGCACAGGCCCATGGCCTTCGAGTATCCAAAGATTATTGGCCCTTCTCATAATGGGGTCTCGACCTTATTATGGAAATCAATCCTCATTATTCACAACATCAATTGATAATTACTACTATAAAATATTTCACCAAGTGGGTAGAATCCATCCCTCTTATCTCAATAAAAACTAGAAAGATTATCAATTTCATCAATCACCATATCATTTTCCACTTCGGTGTTCCCCATAAGATCATCACTGACAATACTTAATCCTGTAAAAACAAGAAATTCCAAAGTCTTTGCGATAATTTTTGCATCAAGTCGAGTTTTTAATCACCTTATCATCCAAAAACAAATGGATAGGTGGAGGCCTCTAATAAAATCCTCATCAAAATTCTAACCAAAATAGTAAGTGCTTCAGGTCAGGATTGGTACTTGCATATCCCTTTCACTTTATGAGCCTATTACACTAGCATTCAAACCTCTATGGGTGATATCCCTTTCTCTCTCATATTTAGAATAGAGGTAGTCTTGCCTCTCAAAGTCCATATTCCTTCTCTTCACATATCTTTGCATGAGATCCTTTCTAAGAGCGATTATCATCAAGAACATCTTGCTCAACTTGAGCTACTTGACAAACATATCCTTAAAGTGCTTAACCATATTCATGTCTATAAATAATGAATCAATAATGATTATAATAAACACCTAAAAGAATGATAATTCAATATTAGAGACCTTGTCCTTAAGGAAAACCAACATGTAACTATATGGAGAAAAGCAGAAGAGGAAAGTTTGCTTTCAATTGGCTTGGACCCTACATCATAACCCATAAGTATGGATTATGATATTATCATTTATCTTCTCTCAAAGGTAACCCAAAACCTAAGCCTCTAAATGCTATGCATTTGTGTCATTTCTATTGTTAAATTAGGATCACCTTCACCTTTGTGTCTAACTTAAGCTCATCCCTTAGTTTACGAGATTCCTTACATGTTCACTCTATTACTCTTATGGATAATTGATTGCCACAGAGGACCATGTGATTATATATCATAGTTAAAGCCTAATCCCAAGAATGAATACCATCGATCTACCCTTGGAATGGTTCTCATGGATACTTTTCATCTCTCATCAGATGGAATCCCATGATTAGTTATCTCTCAAACCACTTTCCCTCATCTATCATTAATATTTTTTGATAAAAGTCTTGCCTCTATTACGTTAGACCTATAAGATTAAATATACTTGTCCATGTCTGAAAATAGCATTCAAAATAAAATTGGGATACAAAAATATCGCTTGGGTCCATATCTCTAGAATTATAGACTGCTCCCTTGAAGGACAGCTGCACAACAACTAAATTGCTTAAAGATAGACTACTCCCTTGAAGTAAAAATATAACTTTAGACCACTCCCTTAAAGGATGGATAAGTTAAGTTTGTCAAAAACAAACATTTGAAGCTTCCTGCATTGATCATCTTCACCAACCTATCAAAACAACAAAAGCAACAAATAACCCTCTATCAAAATCAAAGCAAGAAATCCACAATCAACTTTTATATATAACATTTAGTAGACTTACCACATCGATCAGTCTACACATTATATTAAGACATGGATTTGTCTATTACAATTTTTTGGTCACCTACAGAAGGGGTAAGATAATCTATATCATGTTATCATATCACCCATTCAACCATCTATCACCTACTTTACCTTCATACTCTCTCTAAAATCAAGGGATTATGAGAGTACTTGACACAAAGTGATCAAGATATCTTCTTTACCAATCAAAGAATGCTCATGTGAAGCATTTGAAAGACTTATTTTCATTAAGTAAATCCAACTTCAATTTTTTTAGGCCCTCACCAATGAACACATCATGCCTTTTTCTTACCCTCTATTCATTAGTTCATGTGGATATATGTCTCATGATTCTTCTCTCTTTTCCTCATTTAGTGTGTTATCTAACCTTACTTTATGTACTTTCATTATATCCCCATATTGCATATTATATCAAAACATTCAAAACATCATTCTCATTAATGTAATAATCCATATACATCATACCATTATGAACCATGTCCATCAACTACATCTTATCTACGTACAAAATATCAAAACCATAAAACATCAAAGATCACATTGCAACCTCATTATCATCAAAACAAAAATCATTTTATCATAACATAAATAGCATAAACCACATCATATCAATCAACATCATAGATCATGTCATATCATTACTTATCATAAACATAACAACAATTCAAAACATTAACATTATCACATCTTAAACAGCCACAACTAAATCATCTATCACATATCCATACTCCTATCTATGAACCACATCATCATATAACAATCCTTTTATGAACCACATCCTCATATAAATAAATATCATCAAATAAATCATAATCAAAATAATCAATCACACGTCCACAATCATATCTATGTACTAACACATCATCCATTATGTATAATTGCAAACATCACCTAAACTATACACATATTAAAGTATTCATCATATGATCAAACATCAAATCATAATCATGTTTCAATTCCTTCATCACATCATCATATAACATGATAAAATCATCCATCAATGAACAACATCACATGCCTAAAACTACGAGTCAACATATCATCTCATAGAGCATGGGGCATGAACAACTTATCATTTCACCATAATAAAACATACATCATGAAAATCCATAAACATTACCACATACCTAAACTAATGAACCATAAATTTCCTAAGCATCATACATAAATATCTCAAAACATCAAATAAGCATAAAAACCATCAACATCAATACACATCTATAATCATCATAAAACCTCATCATCATCATATACATCATAATAAAAAGTACTACATGCCAATGAGTATACATTATGTCCATCCAAAAAGAACTACATGTAATAATGTATAATTATCTCTCTCATATATACACCTCACATCATTAGAATGTAGGATGGTATCAAAATAAAAAACATATACATCATATGATCTCATATATCAAGCCCCTGGGACACCACTACCACTGGTGCCACCTGCACCTACACCTACACTAACATCTAGTGGTAGTCCCCTTGATCTCCCTACTTGACCCACTATTCAGGCCCACTAACCTAGAGTAGCTATAGATGGACCACCTACCAAGATATCCCTATACACTCCATATCAAAGCTCCAATGGCAACTATACCAGCACTATCACCTCATAATATCTTGACTCCTATATAGTGGCTAAATACCACATCATAATAACTATATCAAGTCTTTTTGTCAGTGTCCCTACTGGTGATACTGCCACTCCTACCCTCTACCTTAATGAATCTCTCTCCTAAGTCACTAACCTAAGAGAGATCCTCCCTAGTCTTGCTTTCCTTTCAAGGTGGCCACTTGACCTTATAAAGTGGCCACTTATCTCTACAATATAATGATCTAGGCCTATGCTATTACTAGTACTATTACCACCTATCCATGCTATGTCAGTTCCCTAGTGGGATCCACATTCATGGGCTGACAAACCCCATCACCCCTTCCAAACACATCCACTACATATCAGGCCTAGTACCATGCCACATAACCATCCACAACACTAGTATAATCTACGGTGGCTCTCATCGATGGCTCCTCATAATCTAAAACAATGTCTTGTAGATGTAGTTATGAAAGTAAGAACCCTGCATCCTCCTTATATCTTGGGAAATCTGGTGGAATCCCCTACATGAGGCTAAACTGCCTCCAAACTTAGTCAAATGGGATAAGTTCAATCTCGTCATCCTACCTCTATTGAGTTTGGAGCCCTTTGTGGCTATCTCATGACCATGATAGTACATTTAGAGGGCTTGGAGAGCTCTAAGGATGTTGGGAGTGCATTCTTCATTTACTCCTCATGTGGGTGAATACTATTAAATGCATATTTAATAATTTTCATGTTGACTTTCATGATTTTTGGAAGTGGGACTAGTTTCCTTATTTTCTAAGGAATTAATTGTTTATTAAATGATTTCTATAGGATAAAATTATTAAATTATCTATTTAATAATTTCTATGATGAATTAGGAGGAGAAAATTATTAAATGTTCTATTTAATAATTTCCTTGATGTATTATGGGAGTGGGTTAGACTTCCTCATTGGAAGTTATGTCATTTAGAGAGGAATGACATGTTTCTTCTCATGGGAATTTTGGATGTGCTTGGTGAGGTGGAATATGTCATGTTTCCTAGGTGGATAAGGCTTATCTTGATGAGGATGGTGAGTTTCTCCTTGGAGGATTTATTTCCACATCATTTATTATTTATACAGGGTGTGGAGTGACCTTTTAGAGGTTGTTGATGATTTTTATTTGTAGGTATGGCTTTTGAGAGATAGAGTCAAAGTGCAGGTGTTTATTTATAGGGTGTGGTATAACATCTTGTGAGATATAGTATTGTGCAGGTGTAGGTGAAAGTGCAGATTTTTTGTGTAGCATTTTCTATAGGAAATTTTTCTATATTTATGAGAGTTCATTTTAATCTTGTTTCAGAATACTATTTTATTTGAGGACTTTCTTGGTGGATATATCCCACATTAGGTGAACCACGGTATATATATGTTATGTGTTATTGTTGGTTTTGTTTTCTCTATTTATGATTTCATTTAAACTATGATTGAAGGAATTATTTCCACATAATGAAATCTAATTTTCACACATTTAACATCTAGTTTTGTGATTTTATAGTGGATTAAAGTTGGTTTATATTCACTTAATTCCTAACAACTGGTATCAAAGATTTGGTGGTGTTTTAATTGAAGTGGTAAATCACATAAAAGGTTATTAGATTGAGTGGGAGCTATGGGAGAAGAAATTAGATTCAAATTTGAGAAGTTTGATGGTAAGAATTTTAGTTTGTGGAAAATATAGATGTAATATTACTTGTATTAGAAGGAACTTAAACTCCCCTTGGAGGGGAAAGGAGGACAACCTACAACTATGAGAGATGCAGATTGGACATTACTTGATAGGAAGGCATTGGGATCCATATAGTTATGCCCTTCATCTTCTATTGCATTCAACATTGTAGATCAGATAAATACAAAGGATCTCATGGATAAACTTGGAAATTTATATGAGAAACCTTAGCTTCAAATAAAATATTTCTTATTAAAAGATTGTTTAATATGAAAATGTCTGAGAATGGTTCTATTACTAATCATTTAAATGATTTTAATATGGTTGTAAGTATGCTCACTTCAATTGGAATTAAGTTTGATGATGAAGTTATAGCTTTGCTAATTTTGTGTTCTTTACCTGATAGTTGGGATAGTTTGGCTATGGCTATGAGTAATACAGTCCCTACCAAGGGAAGCTTGAAATTTGAGGATGTTGTAGGTGTGATTCTCAATGAGGACATGCAAAAGAAAAGCACTAGTGAATCATCCTTAGGTAATGCTTTATCATTGATACTAGAGGAAGGAAAAATGACAAGAGCAAAGGAAACTATGGAAAGTCAAAAGGTATATCTAAATCAAGATCTAAAGCCAAGATGATATGTTGGCATTGTGGGAAGAGTGGACACTCAAAGAAGGATTATTGGTCACTTTAGGATAAGAAGGGCAACAAGGAGGAAATGAGTGAGGTAAATGTGACAGTAGGTAAAGCAATTCAAGATGCCTTAATTATTTCTTTGAATACTTTTACTAAGTCTTATATATTAAATTCAGGGGCTTCTTTTCATGCCACCCCACATAGGCATTATTTTTCTGATTATGTTTTAGAGAATCTAGGACATGTATATCTTGGTGATGATGAACCATGTGAGATAGTAAGAAAAGGTTCTATTTAGGTGAAAATGTAGAATGGGAACATGTGGCTACTTAAGGATGTTAGACATTGCCTATATTAAGATGCAATTGGGTGGTGAAGGATGTTCAGTTATGTTTACTGTAAATTCTTGGAAAGTTACCAAAGGATCTCTTGTGATTTTGAGAGGTAAGAAAGTTGGTACTTTATAATTGACTAGTAGTGTTTATTCTTTTGATTTAGTTGCTATAGATGGATATGTAACTATGTGGCACTATAGGCTTAGTCATATGATCTATAAGGGCATATATATCTTAAAAGATAAGTTGCCTAGATTGAAAGATCTAGATCTAGACTTTTATGAGAATTGTGTGTATGGGAAATAGAAGTGGGTTAAGTTCATAAAAGTTGAACCCACAGAGAAAGATCACAATTTAGAGTTGGTACATTCAAATGTATGGGGACCAACTTAGATATTTTCTATTGGTGGTTCTAATTATTATGTCACTTTTATTAATGATGTAACTAGAAAAGTTTGGGTTTATTGTATTAAAAATAAATCTGATGTATTTGACACTTTTAAGAAGTGGAAATATTTGGTTGAGAATGAAATATGTCTCAAATTCAAATATCTTAGATCAGATAATGGAGGTTAGTATTGTAGTAATACTTTCTTTAATTATTGTTCTAACAATGGTATCTACAAGTAAAGGACAATTCTAAGAACTCCACAGTAGAATGGGGTGTGTGAAAGGATGAACAAAACAATAATAGAATGTGTTAGGAGCATGAGGTTAAATGTAAGGTTACCTTTACAATTTTGGGTAAAAGTAATTATCATGAAAATATATTTGATTAATAGAGGACCTTCTATGCCTTTTGGATGGAGGCATTCCTAAACAAGCTTGGTCTGGTAAGAATGTTGATTATTATTTTCTTAGAATCTTTGGATGTGAGACTTTTTCCCTCATCAAGAAAGAGAATAGGAACAAGTTAGAGGCTAAATAAAATAAATGCACCTTTGTTGGATATGGTGAGGATTACTTTGGTTTCTATTTATGGAGCATTAAAGATAAGAAAATATTTTGATCTAGAGATGTAGTCTTTAATGAGAAAGTCATGTATAAGGATCAGTTGCAGGAATAGGAACATGAATAAAAATAGTACATAATTTTGGATGATATTTTAGATGGAAAAATATCTAATGAATCAATTCAATAATATTCTATAGAAGGACCCCAAACTCCTATGGTAAGAAGATCTTCTAGGGTAAGAAAAGCAATTAAATGTTTTTTCCTTTAAATTATTTGTTACTCATTAACAATGGAGAACCAGAGTGTTATGAAGAAGAATGTAGGTAGATGATAGGATGAAATGGGAGCAAGGCATGGATGAGGGGCATGGATCTCTCATGGAGAACTAAACATGGGATTTGGTAAAGCTACTCAAGGGCAATAGTGTATTGCCAAACAAGTGGATCTTTAGAATAAAAGAAGAGGAGCAAGGGAGAAAAAGGTATAAGGCCAGGATGGTGGTCAAGGGGTTTGCACAAAAATTAGGTATTTATATTGATTAGATTTTATCTCTTATTGTAAGAATGACTTCTATTAGGATTGTTCTTGGTTTAGTTGTAGTTGACGATTTACGCTTAGAATAGTTAGATGTGAAAACTAATTTTCTTCATGGTGATTTTGATAAAGAGTTATATATAAAGTAGCCATAGGGATATGAGGTCAAAGGGAAGGAGAAATTTGTGTGTAGACTAAAGAAGAGCTTGTATGGCCTAAAACAAGCTCCATGGCAATGGTATAAGAAATTTTATTTTTTTTATGTTGGAACAAGAATATCAAAGGTGTAATTTTGACCATTGCATGTACATCAAACATTTTGATGATGGTTCTTTTATTATTTTATTCTTGTATGTGGATGACATGTTAGTTTCAATAAAGAACATACATTCATATGCTCAAGAAATAGTTTAGTGACTCCTTTTCTATGAAGGATTTGGGTGCATCAAATCAAATCCTTGGTATGAGGATTAATCATGATAGGAAGGAAAGGAAGTTGATTTTATCCTAATCAGAGTATGTGAAGAAAGTCTTGAAGAGGTTTAGCATTTTGGATGCTAAATTTGTTGGTACTCCTTTGGTAGGCCACTTTAGATTATCAAAGAAGCAATGTCCCAAGATAGAAGTTGAAAAGCTTAAGATGTCTAATGTACCTTACTCATCAATAGTTGGTAGCTTGATGTATGCCATGGTTTATACTAGGCTGGATATTTCCCAAAAAATGGCAGTTGTGAGCAAGTATATGAGTGATCCAAGTTATGAGCATTGGCAAATAGTGAAATTGATTCTTCAATATTTGAGAGGAACCATTGATGTTGCATTATGTTATGATATATTAGATACCACTTTGCATGGTTATGTGTACTCGAATATGGAAGGGGATATTGATAGTAAGAGGATCATGACAGGATATATATTTACTATTTGAGATACAATAGTTAGTTGGATTTATAGGATATAGAAGGTTATGGCTTTGTCAACCACAGAGGCAGAGTATGTTGTTACCACAGAGGCTATCAAGGAGATAATTTGGCTCTAAGAGTTTTTTTGAGAGTTCGAACATGAACATGAAGTTGGGAGACTACACATTAATATTTAGAGTGGTATTCATTTGGCAAATAACTCTGCTTTCCACTTGAAGATGAAACACATTTAGTTACATTATCACTTCATCAAGATATCTTTGGAGGAAAAACTTGGTGAAGCTGGAGAAGATTCATACTAGCCAAAATCTTAGGGATATGATGACCAAGGTGGTCACATTGGACAAATTGATATTATGTTTAGATTTGGTTAGTCTTAGAGATCATGGAGCAGTGATAGATTATGTTCAGGAGAAAAGGTCTCCAAGTGGGAGATTGTTGAATGTGGTATCCTTTGGGGCTATCACATGACCATGATGGTACATTTTTGGGACTTAGAGAGCTCTAAAGATGTGGGGAGCAAATTTTTAATTTACTCCTTGTTAGGTTGTGGAGCTAAAAGCTTCACTGATGCAGACATGGAGAAGGCCATTGGAGGGGTTGATGAAGGTTGCTGAGCGTCAGAGCAACCGACATCGGTCTGATCAGCTGACGTTGACAGGACAGTAAAGAAGAAGCAACCAACATCGGTCATGGATCGGCTGGCATCGGTCACCTCCAGGCAGACAGGGACCGATGTCGGTCGCCTGTGTGGTTCGACTGCGAGCTTATTATGGGCAATTAGCTAACGAACCAAGTGTTTGCATGATTAGAGCTATTTTTAGACTGAGAGCTGCGGATCTAATTATTGTAATTAGATGTCTAATTATTGTTTGAATGAGATCTATATAATAGACTCATGGTTGTATTGGAAAAGTGTTCTAATTTGAGTTGAGCAAAGTTAGCTCCTTCTGTGTGTGAGGTGAGCAAGGGTGTTCCTCCTAGTTCCACAGCAGTACCAAGGTGGGTGCTGGTTTTGGAGAGTCAGCAGGATTCTTCAGGTGTGTAGGATCTTGGTCATAGGTGTATGGCCTTTATAGGAGATCTACATGGTAAGTAAGATCGTTGATCTGCAGGTGTATGTGTGTGCAAGGTCAAGGTTCACAGGTGTGCAAAACCGGGTTGATTTACAGGTGTGCAGGATCATATAGGATAGCAACACAACAGGAAGCAGTATCAGGCAGGATCTACTTGGAGTACAGGTGTGTACTCGGATAGAGAAAAGAGGAAGGCAAGGGAGTTCCTTCCATAAGTATGGTCTGTTGAATTGCAAGTTGTTGCAAGTTCATGGGAGATCTACTTGAAGTACCTTGAGTACTTGTGGAGTACTTGTGGAGTGCGTGGAGCACAAGAGGTGAACACCAACTCTATATTTGAGTTGGTTGTTGGGACCTGAGAGAGAGAGCTTTGGAGAGAAGAATTATTGTTCACTTGAGGTGTGGCGAGCCTCTGAAGAGGTGGTGGAGAAGAAGTGGCATCTTCTTTATTGTATTCTTTTCTGTAAAGTATTAATACAAGTTGTGTATTGTCTCTCATATCATGTGTTATTCTGAATTCTAGTTACTTGGTGAATTTGGTTAATTTCCGCATATTAAGTTGCTTGGTTTGGTAATCATATTGTGCTCTTTTGGTGGAGCAAGATCCTGACAAGTGGTATCAGAGCCAGGTTGTTGGCTCACAGCTTGATACCACTGACAAGTGGTATCAGAGCTTTTGGTTGGGATACTAACAGATTGGTTTAGATCTGGGTAGTGTGTTTTGATTACAGGTCACTCTCAGGGGTTTCTGATTGAGTGGGAGTAGAGCAATGACAGATGAAAGTAAGCTAAGAATGGAAGAGTTGAAAAGCATAGATGGTCTCTTAAGGTCCTACGGAAAGAAAGAGCAGGTAAAAGATTATTGTTGGTTGGTAGCAGATCAGCATGAAGAAACTGAAGAAGCAGATATAGCAGGTGTTGTTGCACAGGATGCTCTGGGAGGTTTCTTGGATAAAGTTGAATCTTGGATAAAAGATTCGGTTGCCTCTTTCCATGTAGCCCCAGGTAGAGGAGCTGGTGAGCCTTGCCAAAGAATTGGCAAAGGGGAAGTGAAGCTGAAATTGCAAGCGGCCAACACACAGGTGTTGATGAAGGTCATGCAGGTCCCAGGTTTGGAGATATGGCTAATTTTTTCAGAAAGATTGGGTGATGAGAGATGCACAAGAACTCTCACAGTGGATGCACTTGAATTATCTAGTGGTAAGAAAATAGGTACTCTTTATCTACTTGTTTATATTATTGATTCTTCTTCTGTTGCAGAGACGTGGCTTCTTAGGCTTGGTCACATGAGTAGGAAGGAGATGCATGTTCTTAAGCGGAAGACATATATATTTGACAGGCTTAAGAACTGGAAAGCCTTGGTGTTTATGGAGGAGATGGCGGACAGAACCCAGTGGATGGTGCTGGATACTTCTGAGCAGGGTAATTTGGACATGGGATTTGATTCAAAGGAGCTCGCAGGTAAAAAGTCATCACTCACAGGTGAACACAGATACTGATGTCGGTCAAGAGGAACCGGCATCGAACAGACAGGTGCCGATGTCGGTCATGTGCAGACCGAAGCCGGCGATGTCGGGTAGGGTAAGACCAACGTTGATCAGGAGGACCGACGTCGGCAGTAGGTAAGACCGATGTCAGTTAGGAGGATCGACGTCGGTAGCAGGGACACTGATATCTGTAGGGTTGGTAGTCAGGGACAGAGGCATGGGAACCAACGTCGGTCGGATGCAGACTATGGAGTGACCGAGGTCGGTCACTGTAACGGATTTTGGGTGGACAGTACGCTGTCAAGGAGTCTCAAACACCCATACGGAGGACTGAAGACGTAAGTAGGCCATCAAATTCATTGTTCCTCTTCTTTATACTCATTGCTGATTGTAGAGTAGGAAGGATCCAGGATACAGGTGTGAGCTTGGCATGGATGAGGATGTGATTCCTTGGAGGAGAACCAAACAGGTGTTTTTGGTAGGATTGCCAGCTGGATGAAAGCACAGAGACGAATGGATACCTTAGTTGAAGAATAGAGAGAATGGATATGTGACACGGAAGACCAGGTATATGGTCTTGAGGAGCTGCAGGACAGTGGTATAGGTTTTGACAGGTGGAGGATGGAGAATGGCTTCAGTCAATGTCAGGGTAACTACTGTGGATTGTCTTACCAAGTGAATGATGATTGAAACATCATTTTGTTTCTGTATGTGGATGGTATGCTAGCTAGCAGGTTTATACATACAGGGTTTTGTTGAGCTAAGGGTAAGGTTAGTTTAGTGGCATGTCATGAGGAGTTTGGAGCAGCAAAATTCTTTAACATGGGAGACATGGATATCACAGGTTGATTTTGTCTCGAGTGGGAGCTAATGTGAATCAGGTGTTGGCGAGGTTCAGGATGTAGAGCCAGAGCACACTAAGCGCTGGACAGGTACAGTGTCTGAAATCACATGAGGTCTGGTATAGACCTGAGTATTCCCTTGCAGTGGGAGCTGTCAGAGAGTTAGGAGCCAATTCGGGGAAGTGAGTTCTCAGGTATTTGAGAGGGACCAGCAGTAGGTATACATGCAGGGTCAGGACTTCACTACATGTGCTTGTAGGTTCGGATGTGGCAGGGTACTCGGATGACAGGAGGTACACCACAGGATGTGTGGTGGGTTGTCTTCAGGATTGATCTTGAAGAGGGATATAAACCAGGAAACAAATTAGATGGAGTATAGGTACAAGTACAGTGCAGCTATTTATCTCCAAGTGGGAGATTGTTAGGTTGTGGAGCTAAAAGCTTCACTGATGTAGACATGGAGAAGGCCATTGGAGGGGTTGCTGAAGGTTGCTGAGTGTCAGAGCAACCGGCATCGGTCTGATCAGCCGATGTCTGTAGGACAGTAAAGAAGAAGCAACCGACGTCGGTCATGGATCGGCCGGCGTCGGTCACCTCCAGGCAGACAGGGACCGACGTCAGTCGCCTGTGTGGTTCTACTGCGAGCTTATTATAGGTAGTTAGCTAACGAACCAAGTGTTTGCATGATTAGAGCTATTTTTAGACTGAGAGCTGCGGATCTAATTATTTTAATTAGGTGTCTAATTATTGTTTGGATGAGATCTATATAATAGACTCATGGTTGTATTGGAAAAGTGTTATAGTTTGAGTTGAGCAAAGTTAGCTCCTTCTGTGTGTGAGGTGATCAAGGGTGTTCCTCCTAGTTCCATAGCAGTACCAAGGTGGGTGCTGGTTTTGGAGAGTCAGCAGGATTCTTCAGGTGTGTAGGATCTTGGTCACAGGTGTATGGCCTTTATAGGAGATCTACATGGTAAGTAAGATCATTGATCTGCAGGTGTATGTGTGTGAAAGGTCAAGGTTCACAGGTGTGCAGAACCGGGTTGATTTGCAGGTGTGCAGGATCATATAGGACAGCAACACAACAAGAAGTAGTATCAGGCAGGATCTACTTGGAGTACAGGTGTGTACTCGGATAGAGAAAAGAGGAAGGCAAGGGAGTTCCTTCCATAAGTATGGTCTGTTGAATTGCAGGTTGTTGCAGGTTCATGGGAGATCTACTTGAAGTACCTTGAGTACTTGTGGAGTACGTGGAGTACTTGTGGAGTGCGTGGAGCACTTGTGGTGTGCGTGGAGCACGGGAGGTGAACACCAACTCTGTATTTGAGTTGGTTGTTGGGACCTGAGAGAGAGAGATTTGGGGAGAATAATTACTATTCACTTGAGGAGTGGCGAGCCTCTGAAGAGGTGGTGTAGAAGAAGTGGCATCTTCTTTATTGTATTCTTTTCTGTAAAGTATTAATACAAGTTGTGTATTGTCTCTCATATCATGTGTTATTCTGAATTCTAGTTACTTGGTGAATCTGGTTAATTTCTGCATATTAATTTGCTTGGTTTGGTAATCATATTGTGCTCTTTTGGTGGAGCAAGATCCTGACAAGTGGTATCAGAGCCAGGTTGTTGGCTCACAGCTTGATACCACTGACAAGTGGTATCAGAGCTTTTGGTTGGGATACTAACAGATTAGTTTAGATCTGGGTAGTGTGTTTTGATTACAGGTCACTCTCAGGGGTTTCTGATTGAGTGGGAGTAGAGCAATGGCAGATGAAATTAAGCTAAGAATGGAAGAGTTGAAAAGCACAGATGGTCTCTTAAGGTCCTATGGAAAGAAAGAGCAGGTAAAAGATTATTGTTGGTTGGTAGCAGATCAGCATGAAGAAACTGAAGAAGCAGATATAGCAGGTGTTGTTGCACAGGATGCTCTGGGAGGTTTCTTAGATAAAGTTGAATCTTGGATAAAAGATTCGATTGCCTCTTTCCATGCAGCCCCAGGTAGAGGAGCTGGTGAGCCTTGCCAAAGAATTGGCAAAGGGGAAGTGAAGCTAAAATTGTAGGCAGCCAACACACAGGTGTTGATGAAGGTCATGCAGGTCCCAGGTTTGGAGATATGGCTAATTTCTTCAGAAAGATTGGGTGGTGAGAGATGCACAAGAACTCTCACAGTAGATGCACTTGAATTATCTGGTGGTAAGAAAATAGGTACTCTTTATCTACTTGTTTATATTACTGATTCTTCTTCTGTTGCAAAGACGTGGCTTCGTAGGCTTGGTCACATGAGCAGGAAGGAGATGCATGTTCTTAAGTGGAAGACAGATATATTTGACAGGCTTAAGAACTGGAAAGCCTTGGTGTTTATGGAGGAGATGGCAGACAGAACCCAGTGGATGGTGCTAGATACTTCTGAGCAGGGCAGTTTGGACATGGGATTTGATTCAAAGGAGCTCGCGGGTAAAAAGTCATCACTCACAGGCGAACACAGATACTGATGTCGGTCAGGAGGAACCGGCATCAAACAGACAGGTGCCGATGTCGGTCATGTGCAGACTGAAGCCGGCGATGTCGGGCAGGGTAAGACCGACGTCGGTCAGGAGGACCGACGTCGGCAGTAGGTAAGACAGATGTCGGTTAGGAGGATTGACGTCGGCTGCAGGGACATCAATATCTGTAGGGTCGGTAGTTAGGGACAGACGCATGGGAATCGACGTCGGTCGGATGCAGACTATGGAGTGATCGAGGTCGGTCACTGTAATGGATTTTGGGTGGACAGCACGCTGTCAAGGAGTCTCAAACACCCATACGGAGGACTGAAGACGTAAGTAGGCCCTCAAATTCATTGTTCCTCTTCTTTATACTCGTTGCTGATTGTAGAGTAGGAAGGATCCAGGATACAGGTGTGAGCTTGGCATGGATGAGGATGTGATTCCTTGGAGGAGAACCAAACAGGTGTTTTTGGTAGGATTGCCAGCCGAATGAAAGCACAGAGATGAATGGATACCTTAGTTGAAGAATAGAGAGAATGAATATGTGAGACGGAAGACCAGGTATATGGTCTTGAGGAGCTCCAGGACAGTGGTACAGGTTTTGATAGGTGGAGGATGGAGCATGGCTTCAGTCAATGTCAGGGTAACTACCGTGGTTTGTCTTACCAGGTGAATGATGATTGCAACATCATTCTGTTGCTGTATGTGGATGGTATGCTAGCTAGCAGGTTTGTACATATAGGGTTTTGTTGAGCTAAGGGTAAGGTTAGTTTAGTGGCATGTCATGAGGAGTTTGGAGCAGTGAAATTCTTTGACATGGGAGACATGGAGATCACAGGTTGATTTTGTCTCGAGTGGGAGCTGATGTGAATCAGGTGTTATCGAGGTTCAGGATGTAGAGCCAGAGCACACTAAGGGCTGGACAGGTACAGTGTCTAAAATCACATGAGGTCTGGTATAGACCTGAGTATTCCCTTGCAGTGGGAGCTGTCAGAGAGTTAGGAGCCAATTCGGGGAAGTGGGTTCTCAGGTATTTGAGAGGGACCAATAGCAGGTATACATGTAGGGTCAGGACTTCACTACATGTGCTTGTAGGTTCGGATGTGGCAAGGTACTCAGATGACAGGAGGTACACCATGGGATGTGTGGTGGGTTGTCTTCAGGATTGATCTTAAAGAGGGATATAAACCAGGAAACAAATTAGATGGAGTACAGGTATAGGTACAGTGTAACTATTTATCTCCAAGTGGGAGATTGTTAGGTTGTGGAGCTAAAAGCTTCACTGATGCAGACACGGAGAAGGCCATTGGAGGGGTTGCTGAAGGTTGCTGAGCGTCAGAGCAACCGGCATCGGTCTGATCAGCCGATGTCGGTAGGACAGTAAAGAAGAAGCAACCGACGTCGGTCATGGATCGGCCGGCGTCGGTCACCTCTAGGCAGACAGGGACCGACGTCGGTCACCTGTATGGTTCGAATGCGAGCTTATTACGGGCAGTTAGCTAACAAACCAAGTGTTTGCATGATTAGAGCTATTTTTAGACTGAGAGCTGCGGATCTAATTATTTTAATTAGATGTCTAATTATTGTTTGGATGAGATCTATATAATAGACTCATGGTTGTATTGGAAAAGTGTTATAGTTTGAGTTGAGCAAAGTTAGCTCCTTCTGTGTGTGAGGTGATCAAGGGTGTTCCTCCTAGTTCCATAGCAGTACCAAGGTGGGTGCTGGTTTTGGAGAGTCAGCAGGATTCTTCAGGTGTGTAGGATCTTGGTCACAGGTGTATGGCCTTTATAGGAGATCTACATGGTAAGTAAGATCATTGATCTACAGGTGTATGTGTGTGAAAGGTCAAGGTTCACAGGTGTGCAGAATCTGGTTGATTTGTAGGTGTGCAGGATCATATAGGACAGCAACACAATAGGAAGCAGTATCAGGCAGGATCTACTTGGAGTACAAGTGTGTACTCGGATAGAGCAAAGAGGAAGGCAAGGGAGTTCCTTCCATAAGTATGGTCTGTTGAATTGCAGGTTGTTGCAGGTTCATGGGAGATCTACTTGAAGTACCTTGAGTACTTGTGGAGTACGTGGAGTACTTGTGGAGTACGTGGAGCACTTGTGGTGTGCGTGGAGCACGGGAGGTGAACACCAACTCTGTATTTGAGTTGGTTGTTGGGACCTGATAGAGAGAGCTTTGGGGAGAAGAATTACTGTTCACTTGAGGTGTGGCGAGCCTCTGAAGAGGTGGTGGAGAAGAAGTGGCATCTCCTTTATTGTATTCTTTTTTGTAAAGTATTAATACAAGTTGTGTATTGTCTCTCATATCATGTGTTATTCTGAATTCTAGTTACTTGGTGAATCTGGTTAATTTCCGCATATTAAGTTGCTTGGTTTGGTAATCATATTGTGCTCTTTTGGTGGAGCAAGATCCTGACACTCCTCATGTGGGTGAATATTATTAAATGCATATTTAATAATTTTCATGTTGACTTCCATGCTTGTTGGAAGTGGGATTGATTTCCTTATTTTCTAGGGAATTAATTATTTATTAAATGATTTCCATAGGAGAAAACTATTAAATGATCTATTTAATAATTTCTATGATGCATTAGGGTGATAAAATTATTAAATGTTGTATTTAATAATTTCCTTGATGTATTATGGGAGTGGGTTAGACTTCCTCATTGGAAGTTGTGCCATTTAGAGAAGAATGTCATGTTTCTACTCATGGGAATTTTGGATATGCTTGGTGAGGTGGAATATGGCATGTTTCCTACGTGGATAAGACTTATCTTGATGAGGATGGTGAGTTTCTCCTTGGAGGATGGATTTATACATCATTTGTTATTTATATAGGGTATGGAGTGACCTTTTAGAGGTTGTTGATGATTTTTATTTACAGGTGTGGCTTTTGAGAGATAGAGTCAAAGTGCAGGTATTTTTCAAAGTGCAGGTGTTCATTTATATAGTGTGGTATAGCATATTGTGAGATAAAATATTGTGTAGGTATAGGTGAAAGTCTAGATTTTTTGTGCAACATTTTCTATAGTAGATTTTTTATATCCCATGAAAGTTCATTGTAATCTTGTTTTAGATTATTATTTTATTTTAGGACTTTCTTGGTGGATGTAGCCCACATTGGGTGAATCATAGTGTATATGTGTTATGTGTTATTTCTATTTTTGTTCTCTCTATTTATGCTTTCATTTAAACTGTGATTGAAGGAATTATTTCCTTATAATTAAATCTGATTTTCACTTAATTCCTAATAGCCTCTCATATATCTAGCATCAACTCTACAGTGATAAAGTGTGATAACTGTACAAGGTCCACCTAGGTTGCCCACATATGGCCTTCACACTATGTAGCCCACCACCAATCCCTCCACAACATCTTAGAACTAGTCAATGTCCCTGGCACCAACACCAACCCCTATCAATGCATAATATCCTCTCCATCTCATGAAACTCACTTTGTAGTTCATCAAAGCATAACCATCTCATGGTATCCCTAAAGGTATCACCACCCAAATATGCTTTTATGCCTAAAAATGGAGCATAAACCCAATACTAATCCCATACCAATTGTGTGCTCAAAATTCCTAAAGCTCCCTGTAGATCTAAACTAGTAATATTGGGGCCCACCCAAACATAATCCTCCCCAACAACTTCTCCACTGTAATGTCCCCATTTTCATGAGCATCAGTTCGTAGAGGATTTAGCCTATTCCTGGCTCTCATAGGCTAATGAGGCATGGTGAGAGAGTCATTTTTGTAGTCACTTGGTGATTACCTGGCTCAGTTTCGATTGGAATAAGGTTTTTCACTATATTTCATTATTATTTCTAATTATGGAAAAACCTTATTTTATAATTTAATATTTTTAAATATTATTTTATTGAGGGTGACCTCTTGAGGAAAAGCTTAAATAGACCTTGAGGTCTCACCATTTGGGCATCCAGATTTGTTGAATTGTTGTATTGGTGAATTTCTTCTTGAGTATTTGTGGAGCTGAGTGGTCTGCAGATAACCAGATTGTCACTGGGAATGAAAAACTCCCATTGATAGCGATTTTGAGGGTGTGCAATATCACCTAAATTATTGTAGTTGGAAGTGATATTCTAGTCACTTCATTTGGGCAGAATTTGTGGCTTAAGGCCAATTTTTGAGATTATTATATCTGTGACTATTAGCCTTGAAGGGAATTTATCGGAGGTGTTAACCAATTGACTGACAGAACCTGAATTTTTTGATACTAGATTTGAAGCAACAGGGATGCCAATAAACCTTTTTCTATTTGCTAGAGCTCATCCTGGTAGTGAATTCCATTGGAGAGTGGGGTGCATCATTCCTAGGATTCTGTAGAAGGCGTCAGGAGTTTTTGGTGACTTGGCAGCTGCTAAATTATTTTATTTCTTTATTCCAGATTTGACAGGGGCGACTTCCTCAAAATTCATGTGAGCTGTATTGGGTCTCCAATTTCCAAAATTTTTATTAATTAATAATTGGAAAGGAAAGGTGACTCCCAAAACCAGGTTCATTTTAAAATCTTATGCATTTTAGATAAGCATTTAGTTGCATAAAAAATTGGTACGGCTGTAGTTGGCTGTCAGTTATATGTGTTAGCCAAGAGTATTGGCTGTTGACATTTGCTATATTGAAATATTCATATTAAAGGAGATATAAGTGGCTGATTGTTTAAAATATTCTCTTGCAAATAGATTTATTTGATGCATGGTAAATATTTTACAAAATGTCTATGTGATGTAGCTAGCTAGTTCTCATCTATTCGCATAAAAAAGTCCAAAAGAAATGCATATCTACATATAAATCAGTTGTAGGCATTGTAAGGGTTTAAAAATCAGTCCTAGCGTTCATTGCTATCAACTAACTTCAACTACTTCAGCAAGCTACAAGGTTGCATATGAACCATTTGACGAAATTACAATCAGCATTTAAGTGAAATTGTGGATAGTTTTGAGTCCGGCTCATTACAGTGGTATTAGAGAAGTTTCCTTCCATCCTTTGGCTCAAAAATAATCTTCATTTATGCACCAAAGTGATAGAACCAAGAGATATATAGCTAGAGAAGAAAGGAAACAGAGACAAGACACATTATCAACAGCTATAGCAGCAAGAAAGAAGAGAAGGAAGTCCTCCTAGAAATAGAGGAAGAGATGATGATAGACAGGTACTTGATACTTTTAGGAGTTTAAGGGAGGGATAGCAATAGATATTTGGGATACTTGAGTGGCTTGAAAATGCTCTACATCAGTTGTACTTACCAAGAAGGCAGCCCCAAGATCATGATGATGAAAGGAGCATAGCTGATACAAGGAGAATAATGAGAGCATCTTCCCACATAGCAGACAGACCTACACAACCCACTTTCTTGAGGGAAGAATGGGCAGTAGAAGAGAATGTTGAAGATGCTGAAGAGCCTACCTTCGTTGATGCATATATGGCTGCTCATGATGAATGGCTACTATTGACACTAGAAGCACAAGAGCTTATGCATTTTGATCATTTTATACAAACAAGGATGGACTAATACAGGTCTCGATGGGAGAGGAGGCCTTGAAATCAGAATAGGGACCTTAAGCAAGCTATTAATAAGCTCACATTGTCCATTTTTTATGGTAGTGGCAAGATCACTACACAGTCATGGATTCATAAGTTGGACACCTTCCTGGCTCTACGACCCATGACAGAAGAAGAAGCCATCAAATTTGCCATGTTGCACTTAGAAGGAGAAGCACATGAATGGTGGTATCATGGATTGGTAACATTACAACATAATCAAATTACATCCTATCAAGAGTTTCTGGATAGACTTGTGGAATGTTTTGATAGGAAAGATCCAGAATCCTACTTTAGGGATTTGGCCCAACTCAAACAAGTTGGAAGTTTGGAGAGTTACATTGGAGATTTTCAAAAATTATCAATGATGATTCCTAACATCTCAGAGAGATGGTTGGTGGTCTTATTTATTGAAGGATTAATGGAGCCTTTCAGGGGATGGATAAAATCCTTTGATCCTCCTACTCTTCAAGAGGCTATGAAGAAGGCCAGGAGTATGGAATTGTCAACACCATAGAATAAGTTTGTATCAAAGGGATCTTCTTCGAATCAAGATAATAAATCTTTCTCTAAGAAGAAGAATGATCTAAATCTCAAAGACAAATCAGTACCACCTTTGTATCATGACACACTCTATGAATTAAGGAAAAAGAAGTTGTGTTTCTATTGTAAGGGGCCTTATGATGCAAATCATGATTGTCTCTTGAGACCAAAGGGAAAGGCTAATAGAATAATGTGGGCATATTATGAATCTAATTCTGAAGACTTAGAATTACAACAAGAAGAATAAAAACATGAAGGATCAATGAGGCAACTTGATGCACACATCACTAGCATCCAACAGGAAGGTTCATTTAGGATGTGTGGGGTTTTAGTAGGGCAAAAGATAATCATTCTTCTTGATACAGGGGCAACTCACAACTTCATTGATCCTCATTTGGTTGATAGGAGAGGCATCAGAATAGAGGAATTTTAAGGGATAAGGGTTAAGGTTTTAGATGACTATACCCTCAAATGTGAGAAGAGAATTTCAAACTTGCCCATACGATTGAACAACTATGATTTCAAGACGGACTTTTATGTAGTGAACATGGGTGATATTGACATGGTGCTTGGCATGAGATGGTTACATGATATTGGGAAATTCACCCTTGATCTTAGAGAGATGGAGATGTCTTTTTAGGTTGATGAAAAGACTCATGTCCTTAAGGCAATTCAAGACTCTAGTTTCAGGATGATCTCTTTCAGGAGAATGGCAAGGCTAGATATGGAAGAGTGGGTAGAAAAAGGTGTGTTGACGCCTACACCAGGGGAACAATAGAAACTAGAGTACCATTTTGATATCCAAGAGTTAGGGATTAAGCATATGAAGGTGTTTAATAAGATTCCTCTAGGCAGACCTCCAGATCGAGGGATTGAGCATATCATCAAGTGGGAGGTGGGTGCCAAGCTGGTTATAGTCACTCCATATAGACAAACCAAACAACTTCCCAAGCTTAGATCACTATGCAATGCAGGTAAATGCAATCCATCTATGACAGAAGCAGTAATGGAAAATATAAAACATTCACAACACTTGATTCTTCTTTTAGACAATTTTGTGGATGCTTGTTTTATTGTAAGTTGTTTTGGAGCAACATCAGTAAATTTAACATCTACAACCATGCATTCTATTCGCCTTCAATTTGTTGTTGTCAGACCTTCGTTAGGCCAAATCTTGAAATTGCTTCACACAATTATTTATGGAAGGTGTGTTAAGGTCCTTCATATTAGAAATAATATTCTGCAGTTCTCTGGTTTTGAACCGAATGAGAACAAGAATAGTGAGAAGGTGAAGGAAAAATTGGGAAAACTCCAAAAAGGAAAATTGGGGAATCTTTACAATGTTCTAGAATTGTAATTATCAATAAATATTTTGCCTGAATAAAAAAAGTAGAGTTCAAAGCGTAGGAAAAGAAAGAGAGAAAACAGTGAGACACTGGGAAGAACACTTGGAAAGATTATGAAAAAGATAGAACAAAATTTTGATGAGTCTTCTCGAGAAGACAAGGCAAAAAGGGAACTTAATTATAGTCCAGATCAATGGGCTGATGCTAGGAGCACATCTGAAGTTTTCTGCTCAGCTGGATTTTATTGTCCAACTACCACTGAAAAACTAGAGTGCAGCAATGGACACTCTTGCAGACTGGGCTCGACTTCAGAGAGAAGATGCTATCAATTGACATCTTGCAAGCCATATGCAGCTAACCAAAACATTCAAGCTTAAAGATTAATGCTTATTATTGCAATAATAACCCTAATTTTGCTCATCTATAATTGTTTTGACCAAGTGCTTATCATTCATAAAAAAAGAAGAGCCAAAGCCAGGAAAGCAACAACTAGGTCTGCAAGGGAGAGCATGCAGGCACGTGAGCGATGGCGATTAGCAAGAGAAGCTGCAAAACACTAGGCAAATAAACATCAGATAAAGTTGAGTGGTACATTTTCGTGCATCCAATATAGTAAGACTCTCTAAGAATAAGAGATTTTGGCTCTTCCCCAAATGCTTCTCTAAAATGATGTTTCATTATACGCCTGTCAACTGTTACTGATATGAAACAAAAATCATCTATAGTGTCATCACCTGTGTCTATAGAATTAGGAGATTTATATGAGATACAATCTGCTTATATTGATGATCAGGAGGATTTGGTAGATGAATGCGAGTACAGATTGTATTGGGATACAGGGATCATTTTGTATGATATATTGATTTTCATCATGATAGTGGTTCACAATAGTGTTGAGCATGATTCAGTATCTTTTTGAGCACTCTACAGAGTCATTTGGGATCCAGGTGGAGTAGATTTTTCTTGGCAGTTGAGATTGCTTGGGGACAAGCAATTTTAGGGAGGGCAGACTGTAATGTCCCCATTTTTCATGAGCATCAGTTCGTAGAGGGTTTATCTCCTAGCTCTCGTAGGCTAACGAGGCATGGTGAGAGAGTCATTTTTGTAGTCACTTGGTGATTACCTGGCTCAGTTTCGATTGGAATAAGGTTTTTCACTATATTTCATTATTATTTCTAATTATGGAAAAACCTTATTTTCTAATATAATATTTTTAAATATTATTTTATTGAGGACGACCTCTTGAGGAAAAGCTTAAATAGACCTTGAGGTCTCACCATTTGGGCATCCAGATTTGTTGAATTGTTGTATTGGTGAATTTCTTCTTGAGTATTTGTGGAGCCGAGTGGTCTACAAATAACCAAATTGTCACTGGGAATGAAAAACTCCCATTGATAGCGATTTTGAGGGTGTGCAATATCACCTAAATTATTGTAGTTGGAAGTGATATTCCAGTCACTTCATTTGGGTAGAATTTGTGGCTTAAGGCCAATTTTTGAGATTATTATATCGGTGACTATTAGCCTTGAAGGGAATTTATTGGAGGTGTCAACCAATTGACTGGCAAAACCTAAATTTTTTGATGCAAGATCTGAAGCAACAGGGATGCCAATAAACCTTTTTCTATTTGCTAGAGCTCATCCTGGCAATGAATTCCATTGGAGAGTGGGGCACATCATTCTTAGGATTTTGCAAAAGGCGTCAAGAGTTTTTGGTGACTTGGCAGCTGCTAAATTATTTTATTTCTTTATTCCAGATCTGACAGGGGTGACTTCCTCAAAATTCATGTGAGTTGTATTGGGTCTCCAATTTCCAAAATTTTTATTACTTAATAATTGGAAAGGCAAGGTGACTCCCAAAACCAGGTTCATTTTGAAATCTTATGCATTTTAGATAAGCATTTAGTTGCATAAAAAATTGGTACGACTGTAGGTGGCTGTCAGTTATATGTGTTAGCCAAGAGTATTGGCTATTGACATTTGCTATATTGAAATATTCATATTAAAGGAGATATAAGTGGCTGATTGTTTAAAATATTCTCTTGCAAATAGATTTATTTGATGCATGGTAAATATTTTACAAAATGTCTATGTGATGTAGCTAGCTAGTTCCCATCTATTCGCATAAAAAAGTCCAAAATAATTGCATATCTACATATAGATCAGTTGTAGGCATTGTAAGGGTTTAAAAATCAGTCCTAGCATTCGTTGCTATCAACCGACTTCAACTACTTTAGCAAGCTACAAGGTTGCATATGAACCATTTGACGAAATTACAATCAGCATTTAAGTGAAATTGTGGACAGTTTTGAGTCTGGCTCATTACATCCACCAACACCCCTAGTAACATATATGTAAATTGACTACTACTCAAATTTTGTAGAGCAAAGTAGGACATAACCATCATCATCATAAGCAAGCATATATCCCTTGGAGCTCTCTAGTATAGTGGCCCATATCAAACACCACCTTCATGGTACCTATCATGAACTCGATCTACTCCATATATCAAATCCATGTGGTAGTCTCTCTCCTCACTCTCTATGTGATAAATAAGCTCCCCCTGAATGGGTAGCTATGTAATCTACTAAATATCCTCTAAGAGGATAGTCATCTCTCCCACCAGTAGCAAACGTGTGTTCATGGCTAGATCCCATCTCTTGATGAGAGCCATGATCATAGCTACATCCCACGATAGGTACTAATAATGTCTCATGGCCCCTAGGCCAACCTCCTACCATGTGTCTCTCTCATCATTCATCATCCCATCATGGACCTCTATGAAGATCTTATGGACTCGATCCCTCATCTGAATCTGATATCATACCTACATAACAATCACATTAGAATGCATACTTCAAGCTAAGAACCAACCTACACTTACCTTTTTCAATATATAACCCATCACATCTACCATATTACTTCTATAAAAAAACCAAACCTCTATTTTTATCAACACATCCCTACTTCTATCACAACCTATTGCCTTATTTCACATAACTTTCACTACTAATATTCAACACCAACCCTAACACACTTTCACATACCTAACATTTCTTTTACTTGACTATACCCACTACCCATTTTACCTAAATCTCTCATCTTATCAACCCTACCTTCAAATTTTTATACCACTTAACATAAATATTCAATGCCTTAACAAAACTTTCAAAACCACTTCTACACACACCTTAACACAAATTTTCACCTTCAAGACCTTTACAAACTTTATGAAACTTTATATACATTCATTTGACGTTAACCCCATAAAAACATTATTAAAAACTTTCAACTTTATAACACTTCAACTAACAAACCTTTTAAAACCTCTTTAAAACATTTAAACACAACTTTATAAATAACCTAACACCCTACAAACTTTACCAAACCTTAAAACCTTTGAAACTTATTTTAAAAACTTTCCTAGATTTAACAAAACCTTTTAAATAGCTTTAACATTTAAAATTTTTATAAAATTTAAATAACATTACAAACTTTCAAAACCTTAAAGAACTTTACCCAAATTAAAATCTAACCCTTCCTACTCCCCCAACCCTTCAACTATCAATGGTTTATTGAACTGTCAATGGTCCTTTAGGAGCCTCCTACCCCTTTTTTTGACCATCAACAGTCGGGTCAAACCACTTACAGTCACTATGTAACCACTAGTGGTGAAACCCTCCACCATTTTCCCACCTAGCAACCTCAACCAATAACTAAATGCACAATGTTACCCTCCTTAACCCTATTCTATATTCCCTTACAAACCCCACACACCCTTCACCTCTCCCTTTACCCCACAAATTTTCCTAATTTCATCACATAACTAAACTTAGGGCATCCTAACCTAGAGACATTTTCAACAACCCTCCCCCCTCACTTCAACCTACTCATTACAAATCCATAACCACAAATTCACCTATACTATCAATTTTAAAACAACACCTACCTTGTCCCATGATCATTAACGTGGTTAGAGCCCTCATCTAGCTATTCGACCATGCCCTCATATGCCCTCTATCTAGTTAACCCTTAATTACCTTGATACATGTGCTCAACCACTAATAATTTTCCACCTTATCAAGATTAATGCAAAATTCTAAAGCATAAAATACCAAAACATAAATCGCCAATTATCAAATGGTGAAAATGATTTTACATTTTACATTTTTATTTTTTGGCTTTTTAAGGTTTTTCCTGACCATCGACGGTCAGGGTGACCATCGACGGTTGACCCTAGGAAAACTCCTTGACCATCGATGGTCAAAGTCCCCCACCCTTTTCACCTTTTTTTTAAATCACCCCACCTAGGTGCTAAACTTTTGGGAGATCACCTAATCCCCACCTCAATTAGACCTTGCACTCTCAAAGTGTACCCTTCTCTAACAACCCATTTTACCATGTCCACCTTAATATTAGCCATTTTGACTTGAACTATTCACATGTTTTACGATGACCTTGCATTGGTCATTTTGACTATACCAACCAACCTTGCCATGTTAAACTTTTACAATTTATACCACCTCATGCATGATTGGACCATTTATGTTTTTAAAAGGAACACTTCCTACCTTGAATACTTACAAAAACATCAACCTCATCTATATGACTTTATAGGAATGACCTGATCATCTATGACCAATGTTATAGACTGATTACCCTTATCATACATCCCTCTAAAACTAACCTTATTTTTACCAACATTAGCAACTTTAGTCTTTGTATGATATTGACTATTTCACTTAGTCACATTTTTTACACATGTTTACATTTTAAATGACCAAAAAAAATTTGTCACCCACTTCATGCCTCACCATCTACCATTTATCAAACCCCAAACTAATTTCATTTTCACTTTATCAACTCCCAATTTGAGGGGGAACACCTCCTCCCATACTTCAGGTAATTAGACCTTGACTAATAATTTATTTTTGTTTTGTATCTTGTTAGTTCAAAGCCACATAATAAAAAAGGGAAAAATGTAGACACTAAAAAAGTGCACATGATAGTTTCAGATGTCAAAATGCCTTGGACCCCTACTCAAACCTGAAGCTAGTTGACCATCTAGTTAACTAAGCTCACTTACTAAACTTAAACCTTTGAACACCCTATTAATCAACCACTTTTTAAACCTATCTTCACCCATTTTTCCCTAAGCACTTGACCACTAATGGTTAACCAAACCATTGATGGTTAGCCTAACTATCGATGGTTGTCCCTTTAACCTAATTTAAAGCATTAAAAACTATTTAAGAGATGAATAACTTCCTCCTAAAGAACAACCTAATTTAAAACCATTAAAAAACATCATAAATGGAAACTTTATCCTCCTATCTAATTATCAATTTTCTCTTATCTAATTAGTAACTTCATCTTATAAAAGGATAAGAGTAAGAGGTGAATGGGATCTATGTCCAAAATATCAAATATTCTTGCACATAAGGATCCAAACTTCCTTTAGTAATCAAGTAGCAATAATGGAGATCCGAACCTCTATTCTAGTTATTCTTGAGGCCCAAGTACTGTCACCCTGGCCAAATTGCTCCAAACTTCCACCATCAACAATCTAATAAGTTATAGGTAACTTTGTACTTGTTTCTTTGTTTTACTTCATCTCTAACCCTCCTGACCTGATTAGACTTATCTCCTAGCTTCCTGTCTCTGACCAAACCCATATCCAAATTCTTACCTGACCATTTATCTAATCTATAATTCCCTTTTTGATCATTTCTAAAAACACATAGGAAACTACCGATGATTAGCCCAACTAACAACAGTCACCTTAATTGTCGATGGTTACCTGACTGTCAATAGTCAGGCCAACCATCGATGATTCACCCAACCATTGATGGTCACTATTGAAAAATAATAGCAAGTTATTCCCTATCCATCTACCTCAACCAAACCCTACTTTTTGTGTTCTTTCTTATTCATAGAGACTTCTTTAATTTTTTGGACCTGACCCCAACTATCTTAGCATGAGTATTGACCCACTTTTGTTACATTTAGTAATTTTTTTAAAACAAGAATTTTACCTTCTTCTTACATGCATTTAATTTCATTTTATTGAATGAAATTATTCTTTCTTTCCATATATATCAACTTAATTCTTATCAATAGTGGATTGATAGCCTCCTAATAAGCATACGCTTCTTAGATCTAGCTCACACTAGGTAGTCTACTCAACTTTCTAGCTAACAACCCCTTTTCTATTGTCTTTCTTATCTATAGGTTATTCCTTCCAAGCTAAAGAGGAGTTCCCATCATCGTCTAGATCACACATGTACTTTTATCAGGTATTTCTTTACACACCCCTTTTACTAATTTCTTACATGCTTCCAAATTACGAAACGAGTAGAAAATAAGAGAAACAATTAAATTAGTTTATTTTCATGTTCTTTCTCCCCCTTTTCATCCAAGCAAGTAAGTAGTGTAGGTGATAATCACTCAAGGATCAATCTAGGGAGTTAGCCCTTAAACCTAAAGGTTTACCTCTACTATAGGCAACCCATAGACCTAAAGGTAATCCAATGTTGCCCAATTCTTAGAGTAGAATTGAAAAATCATCTTTAGGGTGAAATATTTGGTGATAATATTTCTAACACACTCGACGAACTATTATCTCAAGTATATCTTGTTAAGGTGAATGTTGGTCTTGACAACATCACAACTACATATGGTGTTCTACTCAATATTTAGTGACTCCATTTAAGATAATATCTATCAGTAGACCAAGTTTTATCATTTTTTGTGTTCATACTTCATGGTCCTTACTAGGTCATCTACTAGTAGAGGTATTGATCCTATAAACCCTCTCCTTGAACCTGAACTTCCTCTTGATGTTTAACATCCTCAAACTATCTTGACATTTGAAGAGAGAGAGGACTTTACAAGCCAAGAAGATCAAGAAAGTGAAGAGAAACTTGAGGATAACATGGATAGAAAACATGCCTTCCTAAACTTTAACACTAAAAATATGATACACCTCAATGCATTTGATGATATACCTCTTAATGCTACTAAGAGTGTTCCCACTTTTAATCGGGAAGGTCATGCCACCCCTAGTAAACATATTAGGGATTTCTCTAACTTTTGTAATTTTCATAATGTCACTAAAGTCAATATTTCCATTAGACTAATTTCCATGTCCCTTAGAGGGAAAACACTTGAATGGTATAGGACATTGTTGGGAGGATGTATCACCACTTGTGATGATTTTGGAGAGTTATTAACATCAAGGTTTGAAGATAAAAGTGATCACACATCACTTATTCATCAGCTTAATGTAATTCAAAGAGGTCCTAAGGAGACTATGCATGAATTTAATGAGATATTCCAAAGAACTTGGTATAGGCTACCTTACCCCATGATACCACATGCAAGCTTTGTTTTCCATACATATCTAAGGTCTATTAGAACTGACATAGCCATCATATTGCACTCTATGGGTGGTTACACCTTACCTGAAGCCTATGACCTAGACATTAGAGCTAAGAATTGCCTAATACAAGTTGGAAAACTACCTCCAAAAGTATCTATGCCCATTCTAAAAAATATGTCTACTTCTACTCCAAATGTTGCTCAAATCCCAAATTCAAATACCAAGTCTAGAGTTTCCCCTAAGAAGGTATAAGATATAATTTATTGGGAGGTAAGGGTTAAGGCCTTAGAGGCTCAAGTTAGGCAACTCAATCTATAGTATGGAGTTAATCAAAACCCTTACCCCTATCCTCAATAAGGAAATAGGTTCCCACCTCAATAATATGGTCAAGATATAGGGCAAGGATAACTTAACTTCAATAGGCCACCCAATGCATATAACCCAACTCTTACTTCCAACACAAGAACTATGGTCTCAATTCATAGTAACTTGGTTCAAGGAGAGGAATGGAATCAAGGATAGTTCATGGATGCCCGTGAAGATGGAGAACAATCTTTGGTATCCCAAGGAGGAGTCACTCCTCAATTTTTATCAAAATATAAGAGTTAAATGCAAGGAAATGAAAGATGGTATCCCCAAAAAGTGAACCTTGAAAACTTTCTAGTGGATGACACATATGTCCTCAATCAAAATACTTCAATGGAAGCTAATAATAGAGAAAAGAGGAAATATTTAAGAGATGTTAATGGTGTTGATACAAGTTCAAGTAATCCTCCTACAAGGCAATAAGGTGTGACTACAAGTGTGAGAGACCCTACAAGTTTTGCAACTCTCTAAAATTATAATGTTGGAAGGGTAGCTCAAAGTGTTCCATTACCTCAAGCTCAAGGAACTTCTTTTCCTTTAAGAATGAAAGTAAGGGTAAATTATCTTTCTTTAAACATTGTTGATTCTTTAAAGCATGCTAAGACATCTATCTCTCTTTGGGAAGTGCTACACATGCCTAATAAAAAAGAGCTTCTTTAAGAGTAGTTGTCTCAAATTCACCTCAATCCTCAACCATCAAGTCATGGTAATGTTGTACTAACTAATTATCCAACTCACATTGTTGAACCTTTTTCTAAATCTAAAAATAATCCACCCTTTTACCTCACTCTCATTATGGGAGATAAGATTGTTCACAACTGCATTATGGATAGTGGAGAAAGTACCTTAGTGATGCCCAAGCTTATGACAGATAAATTTGGTTTGAAGTATGAACCTTACATTAATGGAGTGATATGACTTGATGGGACAATATCTAAATCAATGGGACTTGTCAAAGGGTTTAGAGTTTTCTTGCATGATTATCTTAGATTCCCTATCCTTCAAGATATAGTAGTGGTTGATTTACTTACTCATTTTTCTATCTACCTTTCAAGGGATTTTACAACCAAGATAGGAGGATACCTCTTATATAATTGGTCCTTATTAGCCTTCAAGATAAGTTATGGAGTAAAGGTAACCATTATAACTCAACCATTAGCTAATTTTCATATTGAGCCCTATGTGGAAGTAATCTCTAACTAAAATATGTCATCAATGATCAAGAAGAGTCTCTTATGGATGATAGAGAATCCTCTAAACTTGAGAGCATATCTAATATTTTCCTATATGAGTATGGTCATTACACTTATGGACATGATCCATAAAATTTATTTGATCAGACCAATCTGGGCACATACATCCTCCATGAGGAAGGTGATGGACAATCTGAAGTAAGCATTGATAATTATTTTCCACAAGCTGCTAAAGGTAGTTACCTAGTTACTATGCATGATGATGATGGTCTTCAAAGCATGGTAGGTCAATATAATGAGGAAGATAATGCAATTCTACTACACAAGATGGAGGAGTATAATAATGTGATATCCATGAATAATAAGATGACCTATGGCAATAATTTCATGCCATAGTTCAAGAATTTGAATAGTTGAGTAAGTCTACTCCCCTTCCTAAGAAGTGTGAACCTGATAATGAGGTTATTTATGAATCTCCTAAGCATAAAGGACAGTGTTTGGTTAAGCATGGGAATGTAAGTCAAATCATTACCAAGAAGGTTTTAGTCACAAGGGAATCTAATAGGGCTAAGGTAGAGATATGTATGTTTGAGGAACAATCAATACATTAGCTTGATATTGAATCACTCTCAGATAGGTTGGAGCAGAAAGAAGATAAGATTGATGTTCCTATACATCAAATACATCATGTCCTAGAAGAGAGTAAATTTGAATAAAATTGACAAATCCTAAATTTTAATTTTAGGGGTGAAAATTGGACATGATAGAGATCAAGAAAAATACAAACTCAAATAAGCCTCTTGGAGGGCAAGATGGAACACTCATGAAAGATCCAAGTGGCACACTTATAGATAGAATAATATATAAAAATGGTGAGTCATTTGAATACTTACATAAGTGTTTATTGATAAGTATGATTCACATGATGGATTACTTTATTAGATAAGCAATGATGTAAGAGGCACTATATTTGACTTTGGTTGAATTAATGGTGATTTTTCTTCACCTCAAGTGTACTAGGGTAGGTGTATGCTTTTGCTTATGTTTTGTGTGTTTTCCCTAACTATTCTTGAGAGCACAAGTGTGTTTACTTTAGTGTGTTGTATTATGTTTGTTTCCTATTTTTTGGTGTGTTTTTATGTTCTTTCAGAGTCAATTCAGTGTCCATAAAGTATATAGGTGACTCCACAACCCAATGTATAGGAGTAGGCTACTAGTCTTTGGCATAACTAGCTTCCCACCCCTAAGAAAACATCAAAATGTTGACTAATTTGACCCTAGTCAAATTAGGTTAACCCCATATGTTGTTTAAACTTATCATAGGGTCTCATAGGGTGTAAAATGTGTACCATGGTCTTAATAAGGTCAAACATTATGTTTTCACCCTTATCACTTTTATATAGTTGGTCTTATGTCATCTAATGATCACTTTTTGAGTCATTTAATGAAGTGGTATCATTTCATAAGAAGAAAAGGTGTAAAGAGATACTCTAAAGTATCACATGTCAGGTACATGTCAGATAAACTATTTTTAGACTGACATCCTGTAGGTTCAACATTGAAAACAAGAAGATTAGGTAGTTTCATGTGGTTCTAGGTAGTTGTACATCCTATACAGAAGTTTGGGAATGTGTGGCTACTCTAAAAGTGTCTTTTTAGGTCCCCTCAGTTCATTTCCATGCTTGGTCATCTTTAATAGGTCTAAAAATTATCAAAATCATTCTATATTTCCCATTGTTCTCCTAAAAAAACAAAAAAGGTCAATCAATTTACACATGGTATGGACAAGAGGAGGTGATTTGAATCAAATGATTATGAGGGATGATAGTATTATATGTTTAATTTAAATTAATTGTAATATTTTAAAGTTTGGTTGTTTATGCTTCATGAACCATTGCTAAGAAGGTTGGATTTTCAAAACTAGTTGCACATCCCCATCACCTCATTTTTCCTTCTCTATCTGGATTGATCTAAGAAATTAAAGTGTTGAAAATGTTCTAAAAAGGCATAAAAATAATTATCACATGGATATTATTATGTTTTTCATGTGTGGAAGTCAATAAATAATTAGGACAACCTCATTTTGCTAGTTGAAGACACTATTGAGGTCTGCAAACATTATTTCATCAGTTTCACTAGTTTTTCTCTCCTATAGTGGTATTAGATAAAAGGATACATGCTATTTCCACTCTCACATTGTATGGTGATCATTTTTTATTTTATAGGTTGAGTCTCAAGGAATATAACTTAGTGGAGTGAAGAGGTCTAGAAACATAGCACAGTTAAGAAGCCCTACAACATCCAACTATAGGACTATGTGAGAGTGTTTAGATAGAGGTGAGGTTAATTTTTGGAGCATATAAACATCCATATGATCTAATTTTTCATAATAAATTTTTTTAAATCATAGAGAAACCCCATGTTGACAAGATTTTGATTTAGCACATAGTCTCGAATCTAATGTTCACCTATAGTGAACTCCAATAGAGGTTTGAGTAATGTGAATGGTACAGGTTTTACCTCATTTGAGACCTTAAAATAGGTTTAAAAGCATTGATAAGGAGATTATGATAATGGTGAGGCAATAATATGGAATGTAGACCTATAACCATGTCTATAGGATAAGAAATTTCCATTTGATAAGTTTTAACTTAACTTCTTCGAATGAGGATTTTGCCTTACACTATGACATCTCTTGGTGAAGTTCATTGAGGTCTAGATAGACCTAATTATTTATATCTTTTATCCCAAGACTAAGGGAAATTATTTGACACAAGAAAGTGGTTTCTTGACTAAGGGAGAGTGGTGTTTGAGTGATTTCTAACTTAGGCAGGTCTTGACTTGAAACACTCAGTAAACACTATATGGAAATGACTATAAACAACCTAACTTGTAATGACCTATATTATTGAAATGAAAATATAGTCTCTAGGAATGAAACAAGATCAGTCAGGTGTGAAATGATCTCCAATGACTAGAATATAAATAGGGATGAAATTACATTGATGCATATGACCACCTACAAGTCTCATTTCCCCTAAATAGTATGTATAGTCAACAAATCCACAGTGTGTTCGTGATGGGAGTTGAGAGCATAGTATACAAGTCTTGTTATTATTTCAAGTTGGATATGACCTAATGACATTTAGGATGGACCCAAGATAGAAATATAAATTACCTATTCCCTAATATATACTTATAGGAACCTCATTTTCCTAAGGTGAAGGCACCTACAGTCTGTTATAGTAGAAAGACTAACTCATGCAAATGGAAAGATGTGAGCTTAAGAAAATGGCAGAGATGTAAGATTGAAATTTTTTTGAGACAAATATAATAGTGTTAGGGTAGATATCACATGTTTATTAAATGGAATAAATATATTAGGAACACCAACCTACAACCACAATCCTAAATTTTCTCAAAACCCTATCAAACTTGCATAGTTAGTCCCATAAGTCTATCTTGAATATTTGAAGCATTAGATATCTACATAAGTGATTTATATATGATATTTGGTAAAAAATGTAATCAAGACCTATTATATCCCTCCATGAATTCAATTTATAAAGGCAAATATGGGAGATTTCCTCTATTTTGTCTCAGACAGAAGGCACTCCCAATCAAGTCAAAGACTACATGTTTACTATGTAAATGTTGGAAGGATGAAATGAAAATTCTTAGGACACTATGAAATTATGTAAAAAGTTGAATTAGAGGTGATAAAATGTGAATAGTCACTTGAAATACTAAGAGGCACTCAAAGGTGGTCAAAGGCTCAAAGAGTGTAGTCAGGCCTATCAGGTGTAAAACTAGGCCTATACACTAATGGCCTCTAGTTTGATTAAAATGACCACATAACCTTCCTAAGCCACTTGATAGAATTAAAGGGGAGATATAATTTTTATTAGAACCATTGGGTTGTAGAGGAACACCATATATTGGTCAAATTTACCTAAAACCTTTCTCAAGGATGTATATAATGTATGAAAAAGCTCAATAGGCCAACTTCAAGTGCTCATGTATGTATAGACATTAAGAGTGAGACATCAAGCAATTAGGGGTAGTTGGGGATGGTCCTATATCCTTAATTTTAGATTTAATTACTATTACTAATGTTAGTAATAAAAAACTAAAATCTAAAAACACAAGAGGAGGGGATAAAATAGATAATCAGCTCAATAAGAATGATCTTACCATCACTTTACCTCTTTATAGCTCCTCTCCAAGATTGTCCAATGGATGTTTGATGAAAAATTTGAATATTTTTGGATTGATTGATTGATGTTGATAATTCCTTTCAATGGGTGATTTAGTTTGATAGTGGCTTTAGGTCAAAGCAAAGAGGATGATAATGGTAGCAAGATAATAAGTAGGCTTCAATATTGCTAGTTAGTTTGAGGGAGGGGTGATCTTGGTTATATATGCATGGAGGGAGAAATAAATGGCTAGGGATTTTCAATGGAATTTTTAATTCCATATATATCTATAGAATATAAATTCTAGATTAAGGGGGGCTAAAATGGAGAAGATTTATATAATCCTCTAATTATAGAAATCTCTTATTAGGGTTTAGGGGTTTAAGAGAGGCTAAAATAGTGTGGTAGTTGGGTAGGTAGATTATTTTGTATTTTTAAATTGGCTAGTAGCTTAGGGAGTAGGTTAATGGGTAAATATGTTTTTTTAGGGTTTAATGAAGGGATTAATTGGTTTTGGGTTGGGGTAATGTTTGCAAGATATAGGAATGGGACATGGGATAATGTTAAAGTAGCTAGGAAATATAGTTATAGGATAAATTAGTAGAATTAGAAAAATTGGAAGAATTACTAGGGTGAGATAATTTTAGTGCATACATTTTGCCCCTCTTTGAAAGGGTATTGTGATTGGACTGAGGTGGAAGGAATAATGGTCTTTAAAATAAGAACCATAATATTAGATGGTGTCATAAGTTAGTAGGATATGATGCCCCCTTGAGGGATAAAGTAGGGAGAATTGACCTATATGGTCACTCAATCAAAAATCCTAGGGTTGGATAAAACCAAGATGAGAAAATGGGGTTGGGGTGCCCAAAAACATAGTTACAGTCGAAGATTCCCCAAGTAGCAAGGCAATAAAGTAGCTTGAGGGTGATGGTATCTGGAAAAATGACTTATGTCTAGAAAAATGATTTGATTAATAAGAAAAAATTGGTTAAGATGAGATGGGTTCAAGTTGGTGATAAATCCCATAGCAAGGGCAAATTCTAGGGAAGGCTTGAAACTATTAGAACACAACTATATACTAAGAGGGGGGTGAATCAATATATTGATTAACTTAGTCATTTTCAAAACCTTTTAATGTAGATTAAAACTATATATAGAGATCACATACACACAAATAGACATAACACTAGATATATCATGAAAAACACAATATGGGAATAACCACCATGAGAATAGCTACTAGAATTTACCATTCTAATCTAGCCTCACAATAAAGAACCTCACTGGTTACAATGTTCAAGGGTACCAACCCTAAAGAGACACCGATCCCATGATTTAAGAGAACCTACTCTAAGGAATCACCCACTCCCTAACTAATCACCAACTAATTATTTGATGGTACCTACATATCATATTCTACTATGGAGCTACAACTTTAGATTATAGTATAGATTAATAAATGAATCTAATTTTTTGTTCGATATTACAGGTCTAGTTTTTAATTGTTTATGCTTTGTACTTCATCTCTATTCTCTTCCACTCTGCCTCTCTACTTCTATGTCTCTATATATCTCTATTTGACACAATTCAATAACACCAACAGCTCCTACCTATATCCTATATGAAATATATATAAGTAATTGATCTAGGTTTTGTATCTCATATTTGTTCACACTACTTTGCTAACACATCATGTTCAGTTCTGTTGGACTTTATATTTTGTCTTTAACTAAAAGTTTCTTGCATCTTGAAATCATGTTCCACCATCATGATTATTGGTCTCATTACTATCTTTAGTATATATTGGTCTCTAGTTTTGATGCACTTACCATATTGCACAAAGTTCGTCAATTACAACAATCAATCTCATTGTCTATATCATATGTTATGGCTTATCTACCTATTCCTACACTTGACTATTAGGATGATCATATATTTAAATACTAAACATTGATATTAAGTTTGGAACCATGATTTTATGGTCTTCATGCAAATTTCTCAACTTTAAAATGCATCCATTAGATCAATCTTTGACAAGATTACACATTCTATTCGATCCTTGCATGCTTTTAGACTTTAACCTTTTAACTTTAAAATGCATCCATTGATCTTTTTGATTTGAGATCTCATATGTCATTATATCTTCATAGTTTTATGAATGCTATCTCTATCTATGGTTGAACATTAACCACTTTGTCCCATTGAGTTCACTCGCTCTGTTGGATCTTCATAACATGATCAACTGCTCACTATTCGATCTTATGATAAGCTCAAACTTTATATTTAGTGAGCTCCCATGAATGTGACACTTGAAATTATCATGTACCTTATGCACTTAGCTGTCATTTCCCACTATTAAGGCACTTGGCATTCCCATGTTTCTCATTGACTATTTGACTTTAAACCACACCATAGATTTTACTATGTAAGCTCCATGATTGTGACACTTGTCACTAGTACATTTACTTGTAGATGCCTTTGACAAATTGAATTTGATACAATTCATTGGATCTTTAATGTATGATTAAGAACTAACCATTGATATTTTAAAAAGATCAAAATTTACCTTGTGTAGATTTGAATAAGTATGGGAACCATCTCAATATGCCTGAAATGCTAACTTTGCACCTTCATATCTTTTGCTTCTCTCATATGCCTATTATGAAATTTGGATCATATAAACTAGGCATGATAATGAACAAATCAATATGATCATCTCATATTGAATCTTTCACACATGATATATATAACACCATTAATCTAATCACTCATATTCTTCTACCACATAGCTAACTATGCTTAGAACTACTTGGAAGGGTATCTTTGTTCTTGCATAAATTTTAATGCACTTCATCGCATAAATTTTAATTTAACACTTAATATCCTCTCACATAAGGGATTCCATAAATATATTCATCTTCTCTAGAAACCTTCATACCTGAAAGATATGACATCATAAAAATTCCTACTTAGCCTTTTTTTCTATCTGCAAATTTGATTGTGGGAAAACACTATCAAAATGCCTAGGAGCCTAACTTTGCTCATGCATATATTTTGTCTCACTATATTACAAGACCCAAGATTCAATACATAGAAACTAGGCACAAAAATAAATAAACCCATATGATCATTTTGTCCTAACACCTCCATGTGTGCAAATGTTGACCTCATCAATATGCTTACCTAGCTTTGTTTAAACCCTTTTGCAAATTTGACTAAGTATGGAATCGTACTGAATTTTGTTTGAGTAGCCAACTTTGCATCCCCATATCTTCAACTATGATTCATAGCATGACTTAAAATATAGTTCATAAAAACTAGGGACTAATGTGATCACAACATATGACCAACTCCCCCAGACTCATCCACACATGGCAGTGGTGACATCAACAAACTACCTATTTAAATTTTCCTCTATATACCCAAAATATCTAGATGATTAATATGAAGAATTAGATGAATTCAAATCATGAACACATGCAATCCAATCATCTTTGACCTCTAATAAGATCCCTTACATATCCTCTAATCACCATATTCAACCCTGAGCATTAATGACATCCATACTGCCAATAATCTCCATTTTGATATCAATGACAATCATTTTTCCATATATAAACTTGATGATAGATACAACATGATGTGATTGATGATAGGGATCTACTTTATGTAAGGTTTGTATCTTATATGGATATATGATTGTCAAGTGACTAGGCCAAGAATGGGATGGTAATGAAGGGTAACTGATGGTCGAGTTATCCCTAGGCACAAAAATGGGCCTAGGTGTTACCTACATAATCATAAAAGACCTCAAGATGATGTGGTTCTGATGCAAGATCAAAAGGGGACCATGGGGAAATGGAAGATCCATTCCCTAAATGTTGTTAGAAATGATTAAAGATGACTAATTGGGATAATGGGAGATTTTGATAGGATTGGATGTGGGCTATGTTAATAAAAGGATCTTAGGTGTGTATGGGGGGGTCATATAAGGCAAAAGAGTCAAAATTAGGTCATTTTTGAATTTTTTCTTGTAGTTATTTTGAGCTCTAAGTCAAAATCATGGACTGACTTCCCTGAGCTTTCAAACATAGTGAGAGAGTTTGAGAGCACTATAAAGTGCTAGAGGCTGGACTATCAGTGAGTGCCTAACGCTTAGCTTTGTGATTTTGTGAAAATTTTAGTTAGATTTTTGTATTTTTAGATGGATTTTTGTAGAAAGAGATGTCATCTAAGTCACATCAATAATACCATGATTGACGGGTATGCCCTCAATCATGACATTACCATCATGAATTATGACATTTTGGGGGGAATAAGTGGTTTTATAATATTGTAAGTATAAACTCATGGTTTTGTAATACTGTAAGTATAGACTAATGCTTTTAAAATACCACATATTAGGGATTTATGGTTTTTCACACCCTTTGGGTTGTGTAAAACCATAGGTCAAAAGTGGCATTTTTGCTAAAATTACCACTAAGAGCATGGTCATGAATTATAATTTTATTAGAAGGGGGTTAAGTAAAGTCGTAAGTCATGACTTGTGGTTGTGTCAAAATCACTTATTGAAGGCAAATCATGATTAGCGATTTCATCATGGTTAGGAAAAATAGGTAAGTTTTAGGATGGGTTAGATGGTGAGGAGATTTGGTGAGTTAGATGAGTGATTTGGTTAGGTATTTAAGATGGTTAGTTAAGATAGGGGTGGAATTAGAGAGTTAGGATAAGGTTAGTGGGATATGGGTGTAGGTTTGGGGATGAGATTAGTGAGGTAATGGTAAGGGGGATTATTTTTATTGGTTAAGGTTAGTTAAGTTGGGTATATTTGGTGATAGGAATAATGGAGGAGCTGTTGGTATAGGTGAGGTGGGAGATGTGTAGGAGAAGGTTAAGGGTGTATTAAGATAGGAAGGTTTAATGTTTTTAGATAGGGGGATAAGGATAAGCTAGGTTATTTTTGATAGATAGGATAATGATAGGTTGATTGTGACTAGTGTAGGAGGATTTAGGAGTGATGACATCTTGATCATGGTGCCTTATGGTGTTTCATGAGATGCATTTATTAACAGAAGTGGAATTTAGGGTGTTAGAGCTAATTAGTCTACATGATGTAGTGATGATGCCCATGATACACATTGATCTTCTATTGATTATGAAATTAGTAGAGTGATAGCACACTCTACTTCATGATGGGGGAGATGACTATGACTTGAGGATGTTTATTGGATCTTCCACCTTATAATGCAAGGAGACCAGATCTATTGGTGATCACATACACTGGCCTTGACATTACAATGATTGACTAGAGGATTGTAGGTGGGAATATGGGATAGAAGTGTTGATATTGACTAGTGCTTGGTGGAGGGTTTTATTAATAGACTAAAATTAGTGGTTATATCTCTTGTCACTGGCATTCTCCTACTAGACAAGAGCAACCAATGGTTTCATCTGGGCCTAGGAAACATGGTGGTTGATATGGTTTAAGACTTCAAAGTATTTACCTAGGGACCTATTATTTTAGCATACTTTTATAGATATCTGCACTTGGGTGCTTATAAAGGAGTAGCTAGCTTAGGACCATCTATGTTATTATAGATCTAGAGTCGAGAGCACATTGTTATCTAATAGCCATTGGGGACTCTTGTGATGAGGTAGCCTTACCAGCTAACGGTTTTGGTTGGTAAATTCTATCAGGATTACAATGAAGTTATGTTGGAGATATATGCTTTTATGAGGATGATTTTGATAGCCTACACCTTGATCATATCACTTGGATTCCATATAGAGGCCTATAGTTTGGATGGTATGACAAGGCTATGAAACAATTTATGTTGATGAAGTACTACCTGATGGGGTGATGTGATCTGGTGATAGAGAAATACAAACCCAATCATGTAAAGTGGTAGTTTGGGTTCATTCAAGATGTACCTAGAGTAGAGCACTTATTTGTTCAGAGTGAGTGGGAGAGGCCTTAGTGGGGGAGGTTAGTAGATAGGGTTGATGCTCAAAGTGATTATGAGGGATTACCCTAGCACCTTTGGATTTTTATACACCTATTCTAGATCTAGGGGTCACAATAGCTTATATAGCCTAGTGGACACATAGGAAGCCATTGAGATTGAATCATCTCAGGGTTATGGTGTGGAGAGGGGTGGTCAAGAGAGTGATACAAGCACATACCAGGATACAGAGGTAGATAAGGTAAGCACTTGCTTGGGATGACCAAGATGGAAATGATTCCATGGATGTAGATGGAAGGGATCACAATCAAAAGGTGGCAATAGGAGGTAGTGGGCCCTAGATATAGACATAGGCTAGACCCCAAGTAAAACCATATGTTTAAGTTGATACTCAAGCTGGGGGTAATGGGTGTGGAGATGGTGTCAGGCCTTCATAAAAGCCATTATCATAGAATGAAAGGTCTTTTCTTACCTAATTTTAGATTGAGATACATGCATGATTGGTAGAGATTATTGGGCACACTCAAGAGAGGGACCAATTACAGGCATAGATTATAGGTCTAAAATCTCAATGTACTATATCATAGGCAAAAATTAATACCCTATATAGCTAGATTTAGAGCAAAGATACATAGATTATTGGTTTTTAGGGCTAGATTGCATAGATACAGGCACATATCTGGACTTTGATAGTGGAAGTGAAGATGGTTGAAAGGGATAAGGATGAGGTGGATTAGGTGATGAGTGAGTGAGGGATGGTGAGTATGATGAATAACATTGTGTTATTGAATCAAGAATCATAATACTATAGGATGTTGTATAAGGTAGTAGTGCTAATAGGTTAGTGTGTAAATTATTTTAAGGCCAGTTCATCACACTCGGTACATCAACCTACCAGGGGGCCACTAGGGACATCATGGCCACCAAGACCACATCCTTGAGATATGATATGTATAGATTTATAGGGGATTTTTTGTACCATATCTCATTTTTTCCTCATGGTCCCATGTATTGTATCTTATTTTTTGACATGGACTCCATATGGACTGTGTATTCATATATATATATATATATATATATATATATATATGATTATATGTTTCAATGTTATGTTGTGTTGTGTATTTTTATGCATTAATGATGTTGTTTTTATTATATTGATGTGATTGATGGATGTGTTATGTGATTATATGATTTGATTAGATTAGATGGGATTCATGATGTGATGTGTCAGATTGATTTAGTGATGTTTCATATGATAAATACATGATTTAGTGTTTACATGATGGGTTTATCTATGTGATGAGATGTATGGTGATGTATGATGTTAGATGTGGTGTTATATGTGATGTGATAGGCTTGCATAATTTTAGTGCATATGATATTATATGGGATGTGTTGATGGATTTATATGTGTATGAGCTTTGTGATATTTGGATTTATTTCATGATGTATATGATGTAAATGATAAAAATGAGTAGGACTTTAGATATAGATACATTATCATGTATATGGATGTGATGTAGAGTGATTTTTTCATGTGATACATGCATATGATGTGGTGATTACGTGGATAGTATGCATTATTATGTAATAGGATAGTAAAACATGAATAAATGTGCTAATGAGAGATAGATCCATAATTTTTTCATTATATCTCATTTGTTTTGGTAGGAATCCTCTTGTACCATGGAGGTAGGATAATGATGGGATGGGATATGATTAAGTTTTGGTTGGGATAGAGATAGGTTAGATGGGATGGGGATAAATGGGATAGATGATGGTTTAGAAAGCCATGAAAACTTTTGTAATACATTTTTATGTTACACCATTTGGTCATGTGTCAAGGACATGAGACATCAAAGACACATCAAATAGGTGCATGGGGGAACTCCATTTAAAGTATGGCCTTACCCAAACAGAGTAGTGGGGGTCACTAATACCATCCTTATTCCCATAAAAGTCAACAAAATAAAATATATACAAACTAGTAACAAAACATAATTAATATGTACATGATTAACCAAACAACCACATACATTATAAACAAACATACAAGCATACAAGTCAATCACAAACTAAAAATTAAAAATACTAATATGAATATACATGGATAATGATGTGATTAAAATGATTATGGAAAATGGGTCTAGTTGATGATTAGGGGTTATGTACACAGGGTAAGTACTGCCCAAACTATTATATGTTTGGACAAGATTTCAACCAAGTTTAAAAGTAATAATGAATGGGGCTTAAGATGACCCCTCAAGATTTGGTATCATAATGTGTGTTAAACCCTAAAATTAGAAAACTTATTCTTTTGACCCTTCCATAATGACAACATTAGTGGGAAGGTGTGAATCATGCTCTTAAGGACAATAATAAATAAATAGGGATGGAACTCATCTTGAGGATAAAAAGACACACACTTGTCAGAGAGGAGATGATGGGGTGGGATAGGATAATGGATGATGATAAGGATGTGATAGGACTTTGGGGACATATATATGTCAGATATCAATAAGCGACTCTAGGGAAATTCCTTAACAAATATTCTCATTACTCAACAAGCAATGTCATCTACTATGTGTTGAAACATTTGTCTCTTGTTGCTGTATAAGAACCTATGATGGATGCCCACTATTAAGACTAGGGTTAGAGTTACCCTACCATGATGTTAAAAACTAGTTTTCATCATGGTACTTACCAAAGGTGCCAAAAAACTATTTTTCACCATTGGATGGATTTTTTTTAAACTTATTGGATTGATAGGGAGATGCGATGGAATGGATGGGGTGGAAAAGGGTATGTCCCCAAGAGTGGGGACTCATAGATGAAGGATGATAGAGCTTGTCAAGTGCAAAAACACTTTAGATGCATGGTATTTATGGGATCATCAAGCTCTTCACCATCCAATGTGGCTAATTTATAGGATCTAGATCTAAACTTGATAATGATGATATAAGGCTCGAGAAAATTAGCTTCAAATTTGCCCTTATTGTCTCTATTTGCATTAGTATTTTTCTAGTTCTCCTTCAGGACTAGGTCACCAACCTTGAATTTTTTGGACTATATTTTCTTAAAATATTAGCCTTTTAGTCTATTATGATATGTTCGTAAGTGATCAAGGGCCTTTTGATGTTTATCATCAAGAATATCTAGTTCCTATAGGTGTTTTTGTCTATAATTATGGTCAATGATGATGACCTTTAATGAGATTTGAAGGGAGGGGAGCTCTACTTCCACTGTCAAGATTTATTTTGTCCCATAGACCAAGGCATATGAAGTAGCCCTAGTAGGTGTGTAGATGCTTGTGTAATAAGACCAAAGAGTTGGATATAGTTTCATGTGTCAATTTATACCTACCTAATTAACTGTATTCTTAAGTATCTTGATAAGGGTCTTGTTAGTTGCCTCATCTTGTCTATTTCCCTAAGGGTAATAGGGAGAAGAGAAATGTTGCTTGATGTGATATCTCTAACATAAGGCCTCAAATTCTTGATTTTTGAATGATTTGACATTATCAGAGATGATGTTAGTTGATATTCCAAAGTGGAAAATGATTTGATTGAGAATGAATTTAAAAATTTGGAGGACTGTAGTATAAGTGAGCGGTATCACCTCTACTTATTTAGTGAAGTATTTTATTGTCATGATAAAATTATGGCCATCTGATGATGTTAGATTAGTCTTGTTGATCAAATCATGGGCCCATATGGAAAATGGACATGGACTCATGATGGGCTATAATTCTTGTGTGGGTGCATGAATAAGATTCCCATATTTTTGACAACTAACACATTTTTGCACATATTAGAAAGAGTCTTGTTCCAAAGTTGGCCAAAAATATCTAGTCCAGAGTAGTTTCTTGGCTAGGACCATTCCATTAATGTAACCACCATAAATACCATCATGAACCTCATTGATCACATGAGAAGCCTCATCCAATGTTAGGCATATTAATAGAGTCCCATCATGTCCTCTATGATAGAGTGTGCTATCGAGGATGGTATAATGGGAAGTGTGATGGATGAAGGCTTTACATTGGTGGTGATTAAGGTTAAGGGGTAAGATATTATCATGGAGGTACTGATAGATGTCATGGTACCAGGTAAGATTGGGATTAATGATTGAAAAAATTTATAAAGGAGCCATAGATTGATGTGATGGGAGAATTAGATGTTCAATTAGAAAATTCCCTTCCAAAACATCTTTAGGGAAATCAATAAGAGAGCCTATGGTGGTCATTGAATCAAAAAATTATTTACTCCCTCATGGTACTTGTTAAAATGTTATGGACTAAAAAATTTGTTTTAATTGATCCACCAATTACTTATAAGGGAATAACTTTTCATCCTTTGTCTAGAACTCATCATTGATGTACTTAATTATCAGATGTGAGTCACCAAGTAATTTCAAATGTTGGATATTCCACTGTATGGATAGGTGAAGGCCGAATATCAAGGCCTCATACTCAGAGATATTATTGGTGTATGGTAAGGTGAAGTAGAAGGCTTTGGGAATAAGGTCAACTTATGGGGTAACTAGGAAGATGCCTGCCCCTGATCCATGCATAGTTAATGAGCCATCAAAATATAATTTCCATCTACTTGATTCACAATTACTCATCTAGGAAATTTGTTACAATGGTCTCAATCACTCAATCACTTTAAGAGGTGCCTCAACTAATTGATTCGATATGAATTGTCCTTTAATGGCATTTTGATTAACATATTCAATATCAAATTCATTGAGTAACATGATCCATTTAGACATCCTTCCTATAAGGGCTGATTTTTACAATAAATACTTAAGAGGATTGACCTTGGTAATGAGTTGGGCTTGATTATCAAGCATGTAGTGCCAGATATTTTATGACACAAAGACCATCACTAAGCATGCCTTCTCAATTGGAGTATAGTTTAGCTCATAAGATATTAGTGTGTGACTGAGATAATATATCACTTTTTCCTTGCCCTTATCATTATGTTATGCTAGGAGGGTACCTATTGCATACAAAGTTGCTTAAATAAACAAGATAAAGGGCCTTCCCAAGACATGAGGTGACAACATAAGCTGGGTGGCCAAATATTATTTGAGATTATTAAAATCTTGTTCACACTCTGAGTTCTAATTGAAAGTAGTCCCCTTATTTAATAGATGGGTAAAGGGGTGAAATTTGTCTACATGATAAGAGATAAAGCACCAAATGGATTTTAATTTTCCTTGAAGACTTCTGAGCTACTTTAGATTGGAAAGTGGAGGAATTTTCATGATTGTTTTAACTTAGCTGAGTCTACTTCTATACCTCTTCTAGAAACTATGAATCCTAATAACTTACCTGAAGTAACACCAAATACACACATTTTAGGATTTAGCTTAGCTTTGTACTCTCAACATCATTTAAAGATTTTCCTTAAGATAACATGGTGTTTAGACCTAAGTTGAGACTTCCCTAGAATGTCATCCACATAATCCTCAACTATATCATGCATCACATCATGAAAAATGACTGTCATGGCCTATTGATAAGTTGCACCAGCATTTTTAAGGCCAAAGGGCATGACCTAAAAGCAAAATTTTTCCCCATGGAGTGATAAAAGTTGTTTTATGTTAGTCCTTAGGCATGATTTTAATTTGATTATACCCTAAGAAATCATCCCTGAGAGATAACATTTCATATCATATTGTTGAGTTCATGATCATGTCAATATTTAAAAAGGGGAAGTCATCCTTTGGACATGCCTTATTTATGTCTCAAAAGTCCATGAAAATTTGAATTCCTCCTTATGGCTTAGCCACAAGAATAATTTTAGAGATCTAATCAGAGTAATTGATCAGTCAGATGAAGCCAACTTTCAAGAATTTTTGTAATTCCTCCTTGACTAACAAGGCTAATTTGGGGTGTATAATTCATAATTTATATTTAACCGGTTTAGAATTGGGATGCATGAAAAAATTATGTACTACTAAGGAGGGGTCTATTTTATGCATGTACGCATAACTCCATGCAAATATGTCTATGAATTCTTTGAGTAACTCAATGATAACTTCACATTCCTTAGGTGTTTAAGATACCCCAAATTTAACCATTTTGGGATGTTATGTAGTCCCAATGCTAACTTATATCTCCTCTTCAATAAGAGAGGGTGATTGATCTTGTAAATAGGGTGGCAATGATATTTTTGGAGCATCTAAAGTAAAACAATCTGGGAGTTTTGTATCCATGTCAAGGTACTCTTCTAATTTGAAGGAGACATATGGGAGTTCATCCAAATTTTTAGGAGGCTCTTCCTCTTCAAATTTCTCTTCATCACTTTGATCATGGGTTTTTTGTTGTTCTCCAAAGTATGCAGAATGACAAAGATTTATGTAAAATCCTTTTTTATGATCACTAGATGGCATAAAATCTCAAGCTCCCATATATTCTAAGACCGCTTCATCATTTTGAAATACATCAAAAAAGGGATTCTATTTTTAGCCCCAGTAAATGAGTGATGGATAGTGGAGTGATATGTTGATGGTGGAATTGGTGGTATTAGGGAAGAGGTTGATGGCAGCAAGCTCCTCAAAGTCACTACAAATGGAACCTATCTCAATGTCTTCATTGGGGAGAGACTGCTCATGGATTGGAAGAGTGTCCATAATAATATTTTTTAGGTCATCATCAAATAGTCTATACCCTAAGCCTAGATACTATGGGTATTCTTGAACTATGATAGGTTCAAACCTTCCTTGCTCCTGCTTCCCTAGTCCTTTCCTGTTATACTACATATTTTTCATCTTCTAGACATGAGGGTATTATTTTTATGGAGATATAAGGGCCTCATCATTTAGAGTAAGCCATGAATCATATAATTCTTTGAAACATTCCTTATATATTAATCTTGCACTTGAGATGGTCATTGGTCTGAATTGATATTTGATTGGATTGACCTTCTACATGACTAGGGACCCATAGCTGCATGGAGAGAGTGGTAAATTAGCTACGTAAAAGGTTTTATATTCATACTCTCCATAACTAATGGATGTTATTTTTAAGAAGGTCACCTTAGGTAGTGGATATAATGTGGATATAGTCTAATTGGGGGATATATATTTAGAATCCATGGGACTTGGGATGAAATTATTTGTGCCAGGATAATGATAAGATGATGAGGATTGGTCCATTTGATAGCTATAGAAGTGATCAATTTCTTTAGGGATGGTAACTTCCATTCCAAAGTGGGGTAATTTGAGACACTTATGTAAATTAGATGGAAATAACTTACATTTCATGGATCCATGGATGTCCAAGCAACATGTTATAGGGAAAATCTACATCCATAATATGGAGTAGTGTTTGGTTTACTACAGGCCCCATAGTAATGGGAAGGTAGATAATGACCTTTCATTATCATCATAGGTTTTGATCATAATCAAGGTAGGCCCTAAAGATGCTTTTGAATACATTAGTTTCTTTAGGAAGTTTAGATTGCATAAATTTAGCATTTATTCTCTGTCTATGAGAACCTAGGAGATGTGGTAGTGGGATATAGAGACTTTGATGAATAATGGATAATTATGGTGAGGGCCAATGAGAGGCATGTCTTGGAAACTGAAAGTAATCTATTGTGAAGGGGATAAATGTCTTACTAATTCTTGGAATTGATTCATATCCAAGACATTAAGGACCTTAAGATTAGTTAAAACTTGATTACGTATCTCCTAATGTAAAGTGAAGGTTTTGAGAAGCTCCATTAATGAAATTTGTGATAGAATTTTCTCAAGTTGTTGAATAATATAATAAGACTTATAAAAATAACTTGAATATTTTTTATAAATACTCCCCTTTTGATTAGCAGATGATGTAGATGGGTCTTTTGGTGGTACCATAGGAACTACAATTTTACTACATCTGGTGGTGACCACACAATCAGCAGTAACCTGATTGATTTTTAAAATGGTGGATGAAGGTGGAGTGGAATCTTGGAGTTTAAAAATTTTAATGGTGTTGATGTATTAGTATGACATATCATGATAGTTGGTGTGGTTGGAGGAAGAGGCCTGACCCTAGTCTCTTGGTGGTCTCCTATTTCTTTGATCATGCTTGGGAAGTGGGACCTTATAAATGCTAAGCTACCCATTTATAGATTGATTTTAAGGATTTTTTCCTTTTTTTTTAAAAAAAAAATCACCCATTTAAATCAGGTCCTAAATATAGTTCTTCAATTGCATACATCTTTCTGTATCATGGCCTTTAACCTTGTGATATTTATAAAATTCATCTTCATGGTACCAATCTAGTTTTGTTTATCAATCATCCACATGTATAATTTTAAGAAGGGTGATCATATTAACAGTAATTAATTGATTAAGGACTATTTAAATTGTTATTCCCAAGCTAGTTAGTGGTCTCTTTCCAGTCTGAGATTTTGTCTTGCCTCATGGTATGCAGATAGAGGAGACATTTGATTGTTCTATGGGGTTCTTCTTTTGCACTATTTATACATGTTGTTTGAAATTAGTCACCCCATCTCCCACGATATTCTTATCTTTATTGAAGGTCTTTAATTTTATTTAAAAGGAGTTATTTTGATTTTGACTATGCTTATTTTAGGAATATAACTTTATTGTTCCTTTATCAATAAGGGCCTTTTTAATTTGCATCCCTTTCTCAATTATTTCATCAAAAGTCTTATCACATTGGAATTTTAGATAATTTTTTAGTTAAATATTAAGGTTATCTACAAATATCTTGGCCATCTCTTTTTTAAGTACTGTACACCTTAGGTGGCTTGCTAAACTTCTCCATCTTTACAAGAAGCATGCCAAACTTTCCCTGCTTCTTTGCTTGATATTATAGAGGTCTATTATAGAGATGTCATGTTCAATATTAAATGAAAAGTGCTTGATAAATTATTTTGTTAATTCTCTAAAGCTAGATATAGACCCTTTAGGTAGATGCATGAACCATTCTAAAGTAGGTCCAGTAAGAATTTTTGGAAAAAGTCTCAATAAATAGGCATCCTCGTATGCTACTTCATGGCAAGCCACATAAAACTCTTGTACATGATCTCGGGGATCTCCTTTCCCTTGATATTTTTTGAATTTTGGTACTTCAAAGTGGGGAGGGAAAGGTATTTGTGAGATACTCATGTCCAAGGGTGAGGATTAAAAATATTCATAATTATATTTGAGAGATCACAAGCATGGGTCTATTTATGGGAGTGTGTCCTTCATCACTCTCCACTCTTATGCAAATTTATGGTCCCCAATAAGATTAGTGGTTTGATTTTGATGCTTTGGCAGATATGGGTATTTTGAGTGTTGTGATTATTTTAAGTATTATGGATATTTTGGGTATTTTGGGCATTATGGGTGTTTTGGTTGTTGTGGATATATTATCAGGGTGATGATGAATGTTGATTTTGAGCATAGAGTAAGAGGCTAATGTGTTGTGTTAGTTGGTTTAATCAGTCCTTTAAAAAAACTTATCTCTGGTTAACCTCAATATGATTATTATAGAGGGGTATTGGTCATTCTTATTTTACAAATCCATGGTCCACACCTTCCTCTTCTTGGGGTATTTGATTGGTATGTATATTTTGAATTGGTGTATTGGGATAGGTGGGAAGATGGAATATATTTTGTAGGAGGCTTTGGTGAAAGGTTGAGGGTAGTGTGCCCCCTATTTCAATGGCATAGGCTAAACCATGATCATGGTTGTCATATAGATATCGATAAATTAAGTTCCTAACCTCATATTATGGAGGGGATTAAATCATTCATCCTCTTCTTTTGGGGTATGCATATCACTACGGGTATCATCATATCCCTGAGTTGGATTTTCTATGTTCCCCATTGGATCATTATTTTGGTTTGAATCTTGTCCAATCCTAAGTTGGGCATGAGTGTGAATCACCATTTTGAAACAGAGATGTGATGAGGTATGGTAGATGAAGTGGAAGTGTTCGAATACAATCTCCATCTAGAGACAAAGTTTTCTAGTGGTCAAAGAGAGTGACATGATGATATTTAGAAAAGGATGGGGTGACTAATAATTACCAAAAGACAAAGTCTCATAAGAGACCAATCTAGAAAGGATGAAAGAGAGAGAGTGACAGGATCAAATACATTGCCCACTAGCAAAAGGGGTATTTTGATAGATGCTCGGTGAAGAAGGCACTTGATAGGGATGAGTGATGGGTGCTAGATTAGAATCTTAATAAGATAATGTACTTTGATAATCCCTAGTCTAAAGATGTATAAAGTGACAAATAATGATTACAAAGGATGGGTGACTAATAAGACTTAATTCTAAGATGGGATATCGTATTTATGGGTGATGAGATAAGATGGGGGATAGAAGATATAAGATATAGGATGGAAAGTTATAGGATGGGTATTAAGAGGATGGAAATAATGATAGGTATGGTATAATGTGATAGAAGATAGGGGATTAGACAAGAGGGATTATAGAAGTTACTTAGAATATACAATGGAAGATATAAAATGAGTATTATATGGATGATAGATACTAGATGATGTGTGGGATAATAAATAGAAAATGTGGGATGGTGATTAATAAAAAATGGGTAGATGATATACGGTGGATAGTAGGATAGATATAAGATATGAGGTGAATGGGTTTTAGGTAGATGTAAAATGAAGATTAGGATACATAGAGATGAAATGAGTGTGAGAGGATGAGATGAATATAAGGGTTAACCTAGAGGTATCTAGAGTGTCACACACAAAATAATGTATGGCTAACTTAGCTTACAAACAATATGGGTCTTGTACAGCACTCAAGAAACACACACAATCACAAATCCTAAATTAGTCAAATAATGAGGGCATGTAACCTAATGCCCACACCATAAAATGACTTCATGGGTGAGGCTATAGGCCAGTGACCCATTATAGAATCTACCAAACCCTCTTGATCCTGATTGCACACAATGACTACTTTAGAGTTGATACTGACTCCTATAGTGGTATACCTATTATGGATAAAATATCCTAATATAAGTATACAAAAGGGTTTATAGGTGCATCCCATATATACATGAAGTTATAGTGGGGCCCAATTCCATGTAAGATACTATCTAACCACCCTACATATTAGAGCTTAACCACCCCTCACTCTATGAAAACCTTTATGAGGAATTTCGTTTAGGAATCAAATAACGGCTCTCCTAATTTTTAAACTCTATCAAAACATGGAGTTTGGTTAATGTGTGGTGATGAAATCTAGGTCACCAACCCCTATTTACTAAGCTAGTACATGGGGATGAATTTCACATCATGTGTTATCCTAGATTCAAGGGGGGATAACAAACAAGAAAGCACAAGATGATTAATTACCTACATGTGAGAGGTACAAGCATATATAATTAAGTGATAAGAAAATATAGATACTATAAAAACCACACACATAAGAAAATATATACAATGAATCAAATTTTCACACAACAAGGATGTACATACAATAAAAACCAAGATAATATATTATTGGCACTCCTTCCTACAAGCACAAAGGTCAAAAAAACAAAGTGGGGTGCCTTGGTCTTGAGGAGTCCTACACCAAAATGGGTTAGTGGTTTAAATTTTTATAAAATCACAAGTCCATACAAAACCATAAATACATAGAGAAATATCACAACTAAAAAGTATAAAATTGCTACTCTAAGACAAAATAATAGATCATGAGTTGAGATCTTGTAGAAGTTAGTGAACTATGGTAGTCAACTTGTAAAATTGTGATAGGTAAAGTCACAATTACACAAAATAATATCATAATTTACACTGATTCACAACCTATAGTTTTATAGAAAATAGGAAAATTATAAAATTTGTCTACTTCAAGTGAATACTAATTAGATAGACTATCCTTCGAAATATTATAAAATAGGTAGATTAATGATTTTCTTGATTAATTATAATAAATTAAGGACCTTTAAGTAAATTTTATCAAAGTGATTTATACCTAGTATATAGACAGAATGATCATGCTATAAATAGGATCATAATTCTTAGAGACCACTTAATCTAATGCTTAACTAGATAGATGGCCTAAACTACCATGTTGCCTATGTAACCAAAACACTATAACTGCAATCTACAAAATTTCTACTTCCATGTCAAAGTTGCAAGTTTGAGACTTGTGATTTTGTAGTAAGGGATAAAAAAAGTTTATGATGAGGTTTTTGATATGTTTTTGGTCTTCCTTTTCCCCCTATTAATCTTGCACACAAACAACAAACCTATAAGTATTCCCTGCAAGCACACATTATAGCTCAAGATGGCTAAATTTCAAAATGGTTAAAGTGGTTTAGAGATAACTTTGGCTTATTGAATATTAGATAAGTATCTATAATAATTTGAGGAAATTTTTATCTGAAAGATAGAACCAGTTAGGAAAGGATTTTACCAATTTAATGGAGAAGGACAAAACCATGAATTTCAATGATACAACCATAATTACCAAACTAAATCCATAAATGTCAAAGTCACAACATTGTCATCGGGGCTTACATAGTCAGAATGCTAGATTATTCTTATTTTTCCTACATATAAGAGATAGCACACTCTTAAGAAACTAACAGAACATAGGTTAACTTATAAAAGATTAAGTGAAATAGAATATAAAAATATAACCTTAATTATTAGATTTGATAAAATCACAATTATAACCTACAAAACTATGATTACCAGGGCAAAGTCACAATTATCAAAGTTATGACTTTGTATCTTACCAACAAGCTAAATACTAGATTGACCTCTCCTTGCCATGCACATATAAATATAATACTTCTAGATAGATAGATAGAAAACAAGTTATCTTGTAGAAGAGGATTAAAAAATATCAAATATAAATATGACCCAAACTACTAATCTTCACAAAATTGTGACTCTAACCGACCAAACTATGATTACTAGGGTAAAATCACAACTTGTGAAGTTGTGATTTTATCAGAAGTTAAAAAACTATAAAATACCTTAGCCATTAGCGGTTAATTGACAAAGTTACAACTTGACCTGTAATATCACAACTACAATATCACTAATACCAGTTCAAAACCATAATTTGCCTGTGCATGACAAAAATTCAAATTTTGATCTTCAATTCACATCCAGTTTGTCCTATAAGCATTCAAATCACTTCCAAGAAGTTTATAAGGTTAGTTAAGGGAGTAATGGTCCCACCATGGTCGCCAAAATGTATCCTAAATTTTAGATTCACTTCCTATTACTAATTTTCGTAATAAAAACCTAAAATCTAAACACACACGTAGGAGGGGATAAAAGAGATAATCAACTCAATAAGAATGATCTTACCATCACTTTACCTCTTTATATCTCATGTCCAAGATTTTCCAATGGATGTTTGATGCAAAATTTTAATATTGTTGGATTGTTTGCTTGATATTGATAATGGCTTCCAATGGGTGATTGAGCTTGATAGTAGTTTTAGGTGGGTACAAAGAAGATGAAAATGGAATTAAGATAGAAATTAGGCTTCAAGATTTGTAGTTATTTTGAGGGAGGGGGTGAGCTTGGTTATATAGGCATGCAGGGAGAAATCAATGGCTCAAATTCAAATTTGAGCCATTGAGATCAATGGCTACGGATTTTCCATGGAATTTTTTAATTCCATGGAGATCTATAGAATAAGAAATTCTAGAAGAAGGGGGGTTAAAATGGAGGAGAATTCTATAATCCTCTAATTATATAAATCTCTTATTAGGTTTTAGGGGTTTAGGAGAGGCTAAAATAGGGTGGTAGTTGGGTAGGTAGATTATTTTATATTTTTAAATTGACTAGTGGCTTAGGGAGTATATTAATGGGTAAATAAGTTTTGTTAGGGGTTTAATGAAGGGATTAATTAGTTTTGGGTTGGGGTATGGTTTGTAATACATAGGAATGAGACATGGAAATTTTTTTAATTATCTAGGAAATACAGTCATAGGCTAAATTAGTGGAATTAGTGTAATTGATAGAATTAGCAGGGTGAGCAGATTTTAGTGTATACAGGTTCTATACTCAAGATTTATGGAATTGGTTTAGGGTTTAGACATCAAGGTTTTATGAACTATTGTTAAGAATTAAAACATTTGAAAACCCTTGTTTTGACCTGATGGAGAATAAATTGATGGAAATGTATTCAAAAGTGGTCAAATGGCCTAGAAATTGATTTGGACTTGTTAAAGACTCTCTCAAGCTCCTGGATAACCAATTGGTCTATACTATCACTTATATGGACAGGGTAAAATCAAGGTTTTTTACAAGATTAACTTGTTTTATAGGTGTAGAGGGATATTGGTGGATGAAATATATTGAAGGAGGTCTATAGGGACTTATTATAACTCCCTATGATCATTTATAACCTCAATTATGCATGAAAGGCCCTCTACTACACTATTCATCACAAGCAGTCTTGGATAGATAGTGAAAATGAGGAGTAACTACCTAATGAGAAGATGAGAGTTCTAATTTGGGATATTTTTAAGGTTTTACTAATGGAGTATAAGGAAAAAAGACTCTAAATAGGTGTCCTAACACCTATTCCATAGATTTTTTTTAGAAACTAAAGGCCACTTGGATGACAAGTGTGAAGACATACCTAGAGAACTAGTGATGAATGAATGCAGGTAGTGAATACATGTGTTAAGAGGAAGGATATTAGTTAGGGATACATATGATGATTTTCATAGCTTGTTTCTAACCTCCCTAAGATAGTGCATGTGTTTCAAGTCTTCCTAGTTTAGTTTTGAGTAGTCAAGAGATGGCTCATCATGAAGGCAATTTGCAAAAAGGCCATTTGAGGACCTGATACCAGTTTGAAGAGTTTTTCATGATTCAGAGAGACACTTATTGAAGGAAACCTTAATGTTCTATTATCCAATCCATTCTCTTGAAATGTAACTAGTTTTCATGCTTTGACATTTGGAATTATGACCCTTGAACTTCTCTTCTTCTCTCTCTTCTCACATGTTCTATAAATGCAAGCCATTTTGGATTTTATAAAAAAATCCACACCTGGTGTGGTGAAAACTTGATAGTTCAATACTATATTTTTAATTTTAAATAAATATTTTAAATTTGGTTTTGATCCCATGAGCTTCTTGTTTAAGTATGTGAAGTGGTGTGTAGTGAAATGTCAAGTGATTAGTATCTATCTTTGCTTTCTCTTTTCTCTTCCATGTTTGATGAAGTAGTTTCCAATCTAACAGGTCATATGAATTATAGTCAAGTGAATTTGTCTATTTTTAAGTGTAAGGAGTAGCCTTAGTGTCTACAATCTTACTTTTGGTTCACTCACCTTATGTAGTGCAACGCATATCACCTCCATATTTTAAATATTAATGTTAGAGCAATCTAGGATATTGAGACTAGTTTTGTGAGTCATGTTTAATAGTGAAATTGTATGGTATTCTAGTGGAGATAATTATGGTGCATAAAATAATTATAGTAGTTTATTTTCATGTTCCCTTACCCCTTTTCATCTAATCAAGCAATTAGTGTAGGTGATAAGTGCTCAAGGATCAATCTAGGGAGCTAGCCCTTAAACTGAAAGGTTTACCTCTACTATAGGCTACCCATAGGCCTAGAGGTAATCCAATGTTACCTAAATCTTAGAGTAGGCTTGAAAAACAATTTATAGGGTTAAATATTTTGTGAAAATAGTGATAAAGCCTCTAAGGAGTTATTTAAAGTGATGAAATCCAAGTGATCTCATAGGTAAATTAAGGTCATTCAAGTGGATCAATCCCAACTTACCTCCTAGTTTGATATCTCCTTAGCCTTTTTTGAGAATTACAAGTTGGTTTTACAATCCCAACCTTTCATGGCTAAGAGATCTAAATATCTTCATAATTCCCTTGATGTGATGCCTCAAAAGCTCAAGCTTATTGACCAATAACTTTGTGATGTCCCAATCACCTTATAGGATCTTATAAAGGCTTTGAACTATATGAGAAATGATAAATCACCTAACATTGATGGATTCCATTTAGAATTTTACAAAGCCACTTGGAATTTTACTAGTCCTAACTTATTGCAAGTCTATAAAGAAGCCTTGTGGAATTAGTCTCTTAGACCCATGATCAATCAACAAAATATCAAGTTCATTCCCAAATATAGATATCCTAAGCTTCTTACTAGTTGAAGGTTGCTAACCCTACTCAATGTCTCTTATAAGACTCTTTCCAAAGCCTCACCAACTGCATTCTACTCATCCTACCTTCCATTATTAGACCAGAGCAAATAAGATTATGAGAGGGTGATATATTTTGGATAATCCTATTGCAATCTGGGAGGTCATGGCTTAGGTCCTCTCCTCTCTTCAGATTCCAATTTTTCTTAATTTTTACTTTAAAAAGGCTTATGAAAATATTGATTAGTAATTTATTATTGCCATGCTCAAGGCTCTTGGCTTTGGCCCCTATTTCATTTATGCAATGTAGACTTTGCTTCATGACGCCTCAACCTACCTCACTATCAATGGGAATCAAACTATAGGGATAAATATCTAATGATCTATTCACTAAGGTTATCCACTTGCTCTAATGATTTATGATTTAGCCATTGAAGCCCTGAGTTACCTCTTGGATTCTAAGGCTTCTCAAGGGCTCATTCATTACATTGTTTTTCTTGACTTCACCTCTTAGCTCATCAATGGACACTTTATAGATGACAACTTACTCACATTTGAAAAATAAGAGGCCAATTTTAATGAATCTATTTAAAATTCCTAGACATTTTTTGTCTAGCTTCCATTTCTAGCCTTTAATGGAGGAGAACCTAGTGTTTTCATCAAAGCATGATGCTTATGCCTAAGTGGATTAGGAAGTTTAATTGGTAGAGAATTACTTTGGGGTAATAATTAAATTTTGACATCTCACTGGCTAATCTTTGGCAATATGTCCTCAACAAGAATGAAAATAATATTGTGTATTGGATCACCAAGCCCCTATCTCAAGTGGGCAAGTTCTAAATTTGCACCAAGATCTTAGCTACCACACATGTTTACTATTCCTAATACTAAGACCCCTCCAAATCCTATTATCATAATTTGGCCAAGATTATCATATATTTCCTTTGGGCTAATTATAACAAAGCTTAGGGATTTCATTAGGTGGCCTAGGACATTTGTTGCCTCCTTCATGATAAAGGTGGCATGAGCATCATTGAAACCTATCTAAAAAATATGGCCTTGTGTGCTAAGTGGGTTTTTTGGGATATTGAGGGAAATGAGTCTTGGAAAATTGTTCTCTAACATTGTATCTCTTTGATATCTCCCTATGGTAAACCTTTTTATCAAAATTTTATCTTTCAATACCTCCTCATCACTACTCTGCTTGTTAAGATTACTGGTTCCTTTGTAGTCAAAATTATATGGAAGGATTTCAAAGTAGTCAAACCCTAATTGAAGTGGTTAGGGGATTGTTTTCACACATGATTATATTTTAATGACCATATCTTATGGTGGTATCCTATTCTCACTAATTATTCTATTCCCATGGCTGAATTACATGGTATTAAAGCTATATGATTATTTTGGAAAGGGAATCAGACTATCCATGATTTGGTTACCTCTAGAGATTAGATACCCTAGCCTAATTTAACAAGTAAGTTTTATTAAAAAAATGTAGACTTACATTTTATCCTTCATATTTAAGAATTACTCCCTAATGTTATGTTACATAAGCTTGAACTATAGCCTCCTATGGCTTGGTGGAAAGACTGGGGGTAGAACTGTGATACATACTTTAAAAGCTACTCTCTTGGGATTATTTATCAAGTTATGAGTCCTTTATCTCTAAATATATATAGTCTCAATAGGAATTGAGGTCTCCAGTCCTCTCCCATGACTTGGCTCACATTTTTAGATCATGTGTGGCACCTTGGCTTGGGGCCCAAGTTGGCTCATTTATTGTGGTCTTTAATTTACCAAGGACTTCCCCTCAGTGAGATGATATTCCACCTATGCATTCTCAAGCCCTTTTTTCTAACTTACAAGCATTCAAAATCTTTTAAACATCTATTTTAGTTTTGTCTTAAAGCTTAGTCTACCTAGTGATGGATTCATTCATTATTCCAACCTTATCATCTTGAGCCTTTCTCTTGGCATCATGTACTTTTGGGGGATTTTTATAATTGGCCAACCTATATTGTCTTTATCTAACATTTATTTTGTGCTATCATCTTCTTTAATCTTTGGAAATCCATAAAAAATGTTATTTTTAATCATGAGGCCTATATAATTACATTTTCTATTAATGAAAAGGTTGTTATTGCATTGGTCAATTTACTTATAGATTCAAGCACAAGTTGAAAAGATGGTGTTGGACCTACACCACCTACAAGAGTTATTTGAACACCAAGGGAATGCCCCTTACACTATGATCAGAGTTTTACCGAATGGCCTACCCCATCATCCACTTCCACTTCCTCCCAAGAGGTGTAGAAGCATAAGTCGATCCCTAAATAGGGGCCACTTTTTGCCTCACCCTTTCTTAGGGGGTGGTTAGAGTTCTCATGTAAAGTCTAATTTTTATCCTTCATAGTAGTCTCCAATGAGAATTATTGTTCCTATGCATCCCACTAATGGTTGGCCTATCACTATTCATGATGACTCCTTTGATGGATGGAATGATCCAAAGATTCCTCATGTCGAACCACTTTCTTGGTTGGCACTTCCCAAGGATGAACCTCCACATTTAAATCTTGGGGTGGTGGTCTATTTTTAATATTCTGATGATTGGTTATTTCTAGTTTATTTCATTGCACTTTGACTGACTATTTTTTTATGTTTTGAGCCAATTTTTTCCTCTGGCATGGAATTTGAGCCATGATTTGTCTAGCTAAATTACTTTGTAACTTTGTGTAATTATATTTTTTATTTAATATAATGTGAAGCATTCCAATAGTAAAACATTAAAAATAAATGTGTAAGACCTTGATGGAATATAAATAATTCAAAAAATGTGAAAGACTGTGATGGAGTATAGATAGTTTATTAAATAAGTAGTTTGGATTGTGTTTGAAATTTGGATATCTAATTTATTTGTGATCATTAAAGGGGCTCAAATTTCTCTGACAGAGGCCTTGACAAGTTAGGGTTGTGAGACTTAATAGCTTATCCATATCACATCTCTCGATCTAGCGTAACACTAAAATTCCAACTCAGCATTGAAATTCTATATCATCATCCACATGCTACATCATGGACACTACCAAAGTGGCTTTTATTTATCTATATCATCACCCATATGGAAACTGATGAATAATTTATCCATGGAGATGGTGCAAGAATTTTTTATGGTTTATGTGTTAATTAAGGAACATAAATGCATTTATATTAGGTAGATGATAAATTTTCACGTTTTTTTCCAAATAAAAAATCATAACTTTTATTCATTGGAAAAAAGTTATATCATGTACATGAAAATAAAATTAAGGCTAAATTTCCTTCATAAAGACCCCATAGTAAAAATATACCAATATAACAAGCTATAGGTACAAAACAAAATCTACAAAACTCACCTTCTATCCTAAGAAAAAAAAGACCTACAATGTATCCTCAGTCCATCCTTTTTTCCCCTTATTTTTAACAATAATCCAACCCCTAGGAGGATTTCCCACTACCACCATTTAAATGTTGAGATTATTGTTAATAAATAACCAACAATGGACAATTCCTTATCATATTTAGAATTATATTACTCTTGTAATCTCTTAATTCCTCCTATTAGAGTTTTAAAATTGATTATTCCTTGTGTGAAGGGTTCCCCAACCTACATTTCTTCCTCAGAATTATCCATTAGCTGATTTAAATCATCAATTTTATCTTATTTTCTTATAGATATTTCTCTTCCTCTACAGTAATTGATTCTACTATGCTCTTATCTTCTTCATCCTCCAAATATTTTAGATCATAAGGTTGATAACTTTTAGGTTTGGTAGCATGCCCTTTATTCCCATTCAAAAGTACTCGTGATTGTGAAAAATAATCTTGTATATACCCCATTTGGTGACAAAAATGACACCTAACTATTATATTTTCATATTCTAAGATTTGACTCCAAGTTAAATCTCCATATTTTAGTATTATTATTTCTAGCAATCTTTTACTTAGAATAATATCCACACAAATGTGATCATAAGTAAAAAAACCTTGGCATGTTCAATTGGTAGCATCTTTTAAATCTACCTAGAGCATTCCAAATATTAGTGATTGCCATTATTTTCCAAAAAGGAAGAGGTAAATTTGGGAGCCAAACCCACACAAGCATTTCAAATACAACCATAGTGTTAGGTGTAGACATCTAAAATTGGCCACCAAAGGCTTTATACTAGAATTTAGACTGATTCTTACCAACCTTTTAAAATCAAACCTAAGAATCACTAAATGTATTAAATTTTAGTTCATAACATTCTATTTGGCTCATAAACAAATTAAATGGGGCAAATACACACATCAAATTAATTCAAATCTTGAAAAATGCTAAAATCCCTAAATAAAATTAATTAAAATACAAAACCTAATCAAATGCCTAATTGAATTCATCCATGAGAAATTATATGAATTATCAAAAATGAAATTGAAAATTCAAAGAATATCCTAAAAATTCATAATTACCTTTTTGTGACTTGTCAAATATCTCAACATGCCTATTCATTGTTAATCATGACCATTTGACACCTTTTAACTCTATTAGGGTTAATTAACTCACAAATTTTAGGTTTTAACCCATTCCAAGCTCTAACTACACTCTAACTAACCTTGGGTTGGGGTTAGTTGATAAACCTATAAATACAAGCATTTGCATCTCATTTATGAGAGCTTGGACATAGTAATGTTATAATGTTGGTTTTAAGACAAGATTGAAATCTATAGAGTTATAATGCCAAAATTTTGAATCACAAGCCAAGCCATCAAGCCATGAAGCTACATCAAAAAAACATAAGCCAAACTAAAAATGGTGCCAAGGAGAGAAGGAGATAGCCAAGCTCTATTGCCACAGACTTCTTGAGCACAAGCCGAGTAAGCCAATGAAGAGATCTTTTGGAGCATTCAAGGAAGGTAAGAAAGGTTGTTTTTCTTGCATTTTAGTTGTTATTTGTTAATTGGTTTTCTTCATTAAGCTCCCCCTATGATCTAGGCATGGAGGTGTTATGATTTTTTAGTATTTTATTTTCATTTTGATTCCATTATGAAACTAACACATGATCTAACCTCACCTCCATCATCAAATTCCTAGCATCACAACTTACATAGATCTCACCCTCTATAAAAATCTCTCTTTCCACAAACCTTAGTCCCTTATTTTGGGTCATTTATTTTTATTTTTATAATGAGTTACATTATAAAACCATGGATAGGACCTGTTCTTCCTCATGATTTCTTTTTTTTCTCATTATTTCCTTAATTTCCAATGCTCTCTAAGTTATTTCCTCATGATCTCTAAGTTCTTTTTCTTAGAAAACAAGTCAAAGTCTTCAAATGATAGTCATCTTTAGCACCCATTTTTGGTTTTTTGAATATGTATGGAGGAATATAAAAATACATCAAAAAGGTTAAAAGTAAATTGAAACAAAAGATAATGATCCAAAAAGGTAAAATATTAAGTCAAAAGTCAAAATCATACCAAAATACTTGATTAATAGCAAATCTCCTATCTCCAATTGAAGCTCAAACTCCATGGTTGGCCTCATGATAGATATGAGGTCCATTGGGGTGTTGTGGGCTAGTAGATTAGAATAAAATAATTTTAAAAACTTTATGATGCTACCTACTTTCTCATGTAAGTACCTAATATTCATAGTAGATCAATGGCTTTGTAAGGGGTCTTGAGGAATGGAAAACACATTGTGGATTTATGATCTAAAAACTTCATTTGTTGACCTAATATTTATGTGGTTAGGATAAGTTCTTCAGATTCCTTAATGTTGAAAGTCCTCTTATTTTGACAAACTTAATTTGATTGTCTTAAATTTGATAAAAATTTTATCTACCTCTCTTTTTCCTTCATTCTTCCCTCCACCCATTTCATTTTCCCCTTGACAACCAAGTGTGATTATAAATCTATTTTATCATTTCTTCTCTATTTCCTCTTCTTCACATCTTAAAACATGTTAGCACTACTTTGTTTTAGTTTTATCTATCCTTAGAACAAAACATGTTTGAGTAAATATGGATTACTTTATTTACACCATTGATTTACATTTATAGAACTACTTTGGTTTCTTTTACCATTTTCCATTATTACATTTAACTTTTATTTCACCTTAGTCCATTTCTACTTTCATGTTCTTTTTTAATTGTTGGGTGAGGTTAGCTTGTTACTTCTCACTCACCAATGTTGTTTTCCCTTTTATGCACTTTTCCATTGATGATTGAATAAGGATTGTTACTACTTACTCATCAATTTTATTTTACCATTTTTTTTGTCCATATTTATTTGGGTAATGATTGTTACTACTTTTACATTGATGTTTAATTACCATTTTTGACATGTATCCTTGGTTTGATTTGGTGAGTTTACCTTTCTTACTTAAGGTTTACTTATTTGAGTTTTTAAGTCTTTATGCACATTGGATTTTTGGTTACCCAATTTACTCTAAATTTTGACTTGGTAATTTGACCCTAACTTAGCATTTGTCACCCCAGCTTGCCAAATTTCCAAGTACATCTCATCTACACTATGTTAGTTATCTAGGTTTGTGTGCTTTTGTTTATTTTTGCTTTTTAATTATGTATCCTTGGGTTTGTTGAAAGTAGTCTCTGCACCCTCCATGATCAAAACTATAAACATAATAGACAATCATCCAGTGATAAAGGTAAGTCAAGGTGCACATACATTACTTTTATTTTTAGTTATTTCCCTTTTAGTCATTTATTTTCATTTATATTTATACTTTAAAATATTGTAATTTATTTATCTTCAATATTATGTGTTGTTATGTTCTTTTCTCGAAGCACCATTCCCTATTACACCTAAGTGACATGTGATGAGCTTCGAATGGGGCATATGTATACACATAATATTTTTAAATTTTATCAATTATTGATGTTTTATATCTTGTAGGAACCCATCGAGTCTCAATCTCTCTAAGTGCATGCATTAAAGGTTGCACCAAGAAAGGGGTGGATAGACCATTGGTGCTTCGTGGGATTGTTATCGCTTTACTACCACTTGTTATCAATCCAACCTTCTCTAAAAACATTCCCTTGATATTTCCATCCTCCTTTACACCCTCTTATAGTCATTTTACACTTTCATTAGCCCTTTCCTAAGCCTAAAATCCTTTTCCAATGGTTTACATTACATTTTTAGCCTCATCAACCCTATACTCTAATTGATAAAACTCATTTAGGGTCTAGGTTGGCCCCTGGCTGACCTAGACCAAGACCTAATTTGATTTTATCAATAAAAGTATAGAGTCAATTGGGCTGAACCTATTGGCTAAAATTTTAGAAATGTCTAGGGTTAGATTCAACTATATATACACATTCATTTCACCATTATTAAAGAGAAAACAAGAGTTAATTATTCATTTGTGATTATTTACAATATGATCTTCTATCATTCTACTTTAGGATTTATAGCTTAGGGTTTATACTTGTAGAAGAATATTGTCTTGTGTAAAAGTTTTGGATGCTTTGGAATTTCTTAGTGATCCTTACAAACCATAAAAACCTCTTGCAAAACACCTTTGGAAAAAATAAAGATTGAGTCTCAATGGGTTCATCTTCAAGGTAAGCATCTCTAACTTTGCTCCTCTATTTTAGTAGATATAAGTAGCATATATAATGGCTTTTGAATATATTTTTCTCTCCATGCATTAGGGTTTTACCTATACATAATTTAATTAGGATTATCTTATGTATGTTTATTTTTTATTTTTATGAACCCCCCCACTTTGTGCCACAAACTTTGGTGAGAACTAGATTAGATTTTACTTTCATTATCATTTAATTTTGTGAATATGAAAACATAAGACCTAGTTAGGGTTATTGCATAGTTTGTATTAATTAGAGGATTTGGAACCCTCCCTAGTGATATTATTATGGTAATAAATCCCTTGGCTAGGTCTACGGATTCATCTTGGTCGTGACTCGAAATATCTAATGTATCAATAATCAAAAGTGTAAATAGGATTTATCTTCTCTGAGCTAAGATTGATTTAATAGATTAGTTACATTCCATTTGCATACAACTTTCACATGTTTACAGTCTCAAATTTAGTGGGGGCATGTTTTGGAAACATGTTCTCCACACTTACTCAATATTCAGCTTCTCCAGATTATAGGAGGGGCATGTTTTGGAAACATGTCCTCCACATTGTCACCTATATCAGTTTCAAATTGGCCAAATTACACTGTTATATGATTTAAATACATATTTAAGACATAATTCTATACATTGGTACCATTATTATACACAATTTTAATATGAGACATATCTAAGGTACATATGCTATGTAATGTGTTCCTAATATTACAAAATCAAATTATTTTTAGATTTTTAATACTTTTAGGGACTATCACCACCCACCAAGTTAGAATTTTACAGATTATATTGAGCCAATCTACTATAGTAGTTGGTTTACTTTTTGGTATGGTTGAGGTGATTAAATCACTCAATCTTGAAAAGTTTGTAGGTTGGAATTGATTTATCATCTAGCCTTGCTAGTTTGATAGTGTGAGTTGACTTGGTTCACTCACATTCACCAGGTTATAAGTATGATTGGGTTACATGGTTGAACTAGTCTTAACTACCAAGTGGTAATCCACATTTTCCCCAAGGTTGGGGGCATGGGCCTTTCTCTATCTATTTATCTATCTCCTTAGTTATATGCACTTTCCAAATTTATATTTTTATTAATATTAATTTTAGTGATTTAGAATGATACATCTTTCAAACGAAATTGCCAAAAGTTAAGATGATTACATCGATACATAAGTGCACTCATAAACCTTACTCTCTTTTAGTTTCAATCATTTCAAAGCTTTCAATTTCAAATTAAATGAATTGGTTATATAATGTAACATGATCTTAGTCATAAGTCAGTCACCAACAAAGCACTAAAGTTTGACTCAAGTAAAGGCAAGGTGTGTTATACACACCTAGGTATGCATTCCTTTCCTTTAAACTAACAATTTCATTACTAGATTAAGGGGGGAAGGTTGATATTTTTGAATTATATAGAGCCTTAGTATTGTAACTTGGAAAACTTATACCTTGGTTTTTCTTCTTAGTTCTAAACCTTTCCTACTTTCAAAAGTCTTTAATTTTCTTTCTTTTGTGCCCCTTGGCTTATCTCTTAGTCTGACCAATCTTATGTTCATGACTCAGGCCTTCTATATTGCCCAAAATTTTTAAAACTTACTTATCTTATGCCTCTACAAGTTATAAACCTTTACCTATTTTCCTTCTCTCTAGACACTTACAACCTTATTAGACACCTACATTGATGTAGGCATCGTGTTCTGATGTAAGTGTCTAGTACCCTAAAGTCATCTAATTAAAGTATCTTAATGGTTAGCCTAAGTGAGAATATATGAGATATTCTTCAAAGGTATTGGCATAAATATAAGATAAACCCTCATTCATTCCTCACCTATAAAATACTTAAAGAGACCAAGGTAACTTATCAAGAGCATTCAATCAAGTACTCAAGTGAGAAAAGCTTACCTATCTTCTCATATTTCCATATCAGTCATAGGGAGATCACATCTACATGTCTAAAGTATTGAAGGAACATCCCACGAAATATATTTTTAAAGTTACAAGTTAGGTCATTGTTGTACTTTTTTATCACACATTACATCATTCACACATGAACTAACATGTATAGGAGAACTACATAAGTTTGAGTCCCTATTCAAAGCATTGGATATGTAATAAACACTAATTAATAGAGGGGTATTTAGAGTAGCTCAACACCATGTGCCCACTAACCCATTTTTCTTACAACCAATATTAGGATGAAAAAATAGGGTTTTGATCATTTGACAATGAATGATAGTCCATGACCTCAATATAAATGTATCAGAGTGAAGGCAATGACAAACCTAAAAACATTTAGGTGGTCGTATCCTATTTAAATATTTATTCTGTATTGGACACCTGCATCTGATCTAGACACTAGATTTGACATAACCAAGGCTGATACAAGTGTTCATAGTTACATAGGCACTTATTTAAGAATTTGGCAACTATTATAGAATATGCTTCTTACCTGTTCTATATCCAAATCTGCATTAGCATAAAAACTATCTTATTTTCATTATCATAATAATATATAACAGAGTTTTACTTTCTATTTTTAGCATATCTCTTCATAATAAATTTATTATGTTCTATTTGAGTTTTTAAATTAATTGATCTACTATATATTTGTTTATCCCCTTGTGTTTATTCATTTATATATTCATAACCCTATCTCCCATATAAGGATCCATATATAATTTATAGTTAAACAATTCTTAAGACATATTTCTTTGGGTTAAGGTTCACCTTATATTCATGAAGTCTCTTAAATATTCTTTGTAGAAATTTTGGATGTCCTACACATTTTTTTGATTTACCTAGAATGTCATCCACATATTCCTCAACAATATTGTACATCATATCATGGAAGATGAAAATCATTACACATTGATATGTGGCACCAACATTTTTCAATCCAAATAGCATAACTTGATAACATAATGTTTCCCATGGAGTGATGAGTATTATTTTATATTGATATTTTGGTGTTATTTTGATCTGATTGTATCCTAGAAAACCATCCATGAGGGATAAAATTTCATAACCTATCTTGAGTCCATAATCATGTCAATATTGGGTAATGGAAAATCATCCCTAGGGTATGATTTGTTGATATATTTGAAATTTGTACATAATTGAATGCCTTAAGGTTTATTGCTAACTGAAATAATGTTGATATCCATTATGAGTAATCAAATTATCGAATGAATTTGTCCCCTAATAATTTCTCCATTTCTTTATTTACTAATATAGCAATGCATGAATGCATTTTCTATATTTTTTTGTTTAATGGGCTTGGCATCTAGGTGCACAACAAGATGGTGTATGACCAAAGATGGATCTAGCCCAAGCATATCAACACAAGACCATGTGAATATGTCAATGAATTCTCTGAGAGTGATAGTGATAAATTCACATTCCTATTTAATGAGGGATGCACCAAGGTTAATAAATTTGGGATCATTTATTGTAATAATGTTTAACTTAGTGGTGTCTTCCAAAAATAGTGTATAACCATCCTCTAATATAGTCTATACTAATAATAATTGATTTTATTCATCTAGTTGTGGGCCATCAAGCTCACCCATGTAAGAAGAATTGGTATCATTCATGGAAGGTAACAACCATTCAACAAATTCTTGAGGGAAGTCTTAGACCAATCATTCAAATGTTAATTATTCTTTTAGACTAATGTCCAAGCCAAATATAATGTGTGGAATTGTAGGGCTCAGTGTTTCCTAAGGATGAGAGTGAACTTCCCCATCTGTTGGCCCCTAAAATAGGTTTTCACCAAAGGACCCATATTTTTCTTTACTTTTTCCCTAGTCCAAAAATGCCTTAGAGAGGTTTTCACTAGTGGACCTCAATGTTTGACTTTCTTTATCATATTTACTAATGAATTTCACCTACTCTCCAAAGTAGGCAACATGGTCTAATGTGATCTCAAATCCTTGCTTATGTTCTCCAATCGGTAGACCATATATAAGGCTGAAGAATTCTGAAAGTGCTTCTTCATTTTGAAAGTCATCTAATGGTATAATGTGATTATTTGGATCCCAATCTATTAGTTTGGGATAATAAAAAGTAAGATGGATATTAGAAGAGGATGTGATAGTAAGAACAATATTGGTATCACATGTGTCATCTATTTCATCATATATTATAATAGGACTTTGTAGCACTATCAAAATTGTCTTTGTTAAATGGTAAAGTTATGTCACTCTCAAGTTCTAATGGGTCACCCCTAGGTGGTTTGTATCCAATGCCTTGTGTACCTTTGTGTTTAGTTACCAAGATACGATTAAGAATACCTTGTTATTTTGACCCAAGCCCTTTCTTTTGTATTTATGATGTTCTATGATCCTATTAAGAATATGAACTTTGGCACTCTGATAACAAGAGGTGAAATCATTATTGTATAGCCAGGAATCTTCAGAGTTACTAGATTGTTCTTGATTTAGTAAAATCTTTTTGACAAATAGAGAATGTCCTTTAGGATGAGAATCAGTATTTTGATGTTATTCCATCTTTTATATACCATGATAATTGGGATTTTTGGGCAATTTGGAAATGTGAAAGGCATATTTAATGCTACATGTGCCAAGAATTGTATCTTCAATAGTAAAGTGGGAAGAAATTTGGAGAGGTGGAGTAGTATAAGTGGATACAAGGTTGTTTGGATCAAAAAAATTAGACTTGGGAAACTCAATAGATTTATTCTTGTCCTTTTTAGGTGCATGCTCAATTTTAGGACAATAATTGTATTGATCATACTCTGCTTCTAAATGTTTATAGTATTGGTATGTTTTTAAATCACTGGGAATAGTAACCTCCATTCTAGAATGGGGGATTTTTAGGCATTGATGTAATGTGGAAGGGAATGCACATAATTCATATATCCAAGGATGTCCAAGAAGCAAACTTTATGATCATCAAATAATGATGACATGGAAAAGAGTATCATGGGTGATAGGTCCAACAAGGATAATCAAAAAAATGATACTTTGTGATTTTATTTTGCATTGTTGTACGCTTAGATAGTAATGGTGTTTGGTTGTAAATCCACTAATATATACCCCAAATGTTTTACCAACTTTAATTAAGGCTATGTTTAGGCTTGAACCATTGTATATGATAACCCTCTTGATATTGTGATGGGAAATAATGGTTTTGATATAAAGAGGGTTATTATATAATAGACCAAGGGATGACATATCACTTTGGTCAAATGTAAGTTGTTGACCTAAGGATAAATGCCCCATAAGTGCTTAGAATTGGGTAGGCTCAATGTCATTTAGAACCTTGGATTAGCATAAAATTTCATACAATATTTATTTTTGGACTTTAGATGTATGTAAGAGATCTAGAATATAAATTTGTATTGGTGTCCTGTTTAGTTGTTCCACAAGATCATATGGAATTTTAATAGAAGAAGGTAACTTAGATTTTGAAGGCAAGGTGTTTTGAACTGGATTATTGTTTAAATAAGGTTAAAGACCTTAAACCATAACCTTTGGATGTTGAATTATGATAAGTAAATTATAATTCAAAAGATGATTACTTGAAGGATAATTGGAATGAGAAGGTACAACATCTGGAATGGTGACTAGTGGATAATGAGGTGTAACAATGTTATTTCAAGTTAGAAGAAAAACACTAGGATATAAAGGAGGAGGTATTGAAATAGAAGGGGTAACACACTAAGGTGTGTTGTAAGTTTGATGGGGACTTATTTTAATAGTAAATACATGATTACTAGTAATACAACCTATAACATTATTGTAGTTGTATGAGACATCATGGTAGCCAATTTGATTGCTTTGGGAATCTTGACCTTGATTACAATTTCCATAATTTTAATTCTAAACTTAATTATAATTATGATTATTAGGTTGGAACTAATTATTGGAGTTATGATTCAAAAAACGGTCCTTATATATTCCCATGTTTTAATTGGAAGTAGAAGTAATGTTTTCTAACTCAATGGTGCACACTCAAGCAGATCTTGGATGAAGTGCCTAATTTGCATGCACCTATAAATTCTATGGCCTTTAACATGATAGTAATCACAATATTCATTATCTATAACATGTGGGATTTGGTTGGTCTTATAGAAAAGGTTTTTTATTTGGTCAAATGACCATGTTAGCCATAAATAATTTTTGGAACACTACCTCTATAGGCTCACCAAGGTCATTGAATAATATGTTTTGATATTGATTCCTTCGTAGAGGTGATCTTTGTAATGTAATGGATTGATTAGGTGGAGTATTTTGGATAGGTGGTGGTTTCAACATTTACACATGTTTTAATTATGTTACTCTATTTCCTATAACATTTTTATTTCAATTGAATATTTCTAGTTTCTTAGATGTGCTTGCATGCACTTAGGTTGGAGCTTGAGCTTGTGCCTACTTCTAAGAATTAATATTGACTGGGCCTTTGTATATAATATTCTTTTCAATTTGCACTCCTTTATCTATAATCTCTTTAAATGTATAACACAATGAAGTCTTATATTATGAGCCACTTCTAATTGAGATTGGAAGTGAAGATATTTTCTAATTACTTATCTGGAAGATTGTGTGGAAATTTTCCAGCCAAACTTTTCCATCATTTTAGGTATACAAAAAACTTTCTCACTACATTTTTTAACATTGCATAAATCAACCATGGTCAACTTATGATTTATGTTATAGGAGAAGTGTTTAAAATTTTTTTTAGACAAGTCATTAAAGGTGATAATGGACCCCTTTGGCAAATGAAAAAACTACTCCAATGCTTGTCCACCCAAGCTATGTGAAAACAAGCAAAGTAGATAAATGTTTCTATAGTCTACTTATTAACATACCACAAATAATTCCTTTAGTTTTTATTTAGGATCACCCCTTCGCTTATATTTATTGGATTTGGGTGCCTCAAAATGAAATGGGAAAGACACTTGATGAAAACTCATGTCAAATGGGTATGGGTATACTTCATAAAATGTGTATTTATTGCCTTGATTGCCTACTTGGAATCCTATAAAAATGAATTTTATCTCTTGAAATTCTTGGAGTGTGGGAGCATTTTGGGATGGAGGAGGTGTGTGTTATAGAATTTTTAAGGGATATTAGCTTAATTTTAATAAATAAGTGATTTGGGATTAAAATAGGATGGAATAGGTACCCTTTGGGCTGATATATTGGGGTTGTTCATCATATAACTAATATTCTATTATTGATGGGGTACTTGTTATTGACTAGCACTAATTGGGAAGTTGATTAGAACATGTTGTTGAGTTGAAGGGATTTCTTGTTGATATGATAGAATTGGTTGTTAATAGATAGGAACATATCATTAAGGGACTTATTCTTGGTTGGTAGGAATTTCACTATAATGGATAAATTATGGATTAATAGGGAATTTTTGTTAATTAATTACAACTTAATGTGGTAGAGGATTGGTAACTTGTTGTTGCAGATTGGTATGGATTTGTTAGGAACTCAAAGGGACTTATTGTGAACTATAAGGGATTTGTTATGAACTTGAAGGGTTTTATTTTAAACTAGAAGAGACTTGATGTGGATTAGGGAATACTTGTGATGGATTAGAGGAAGGGATTTGCTTGGAATTAGGAGGGATTTGATGTGGATTACTTATAGCTTATAATAATGGATCCACTAGATGTATTTGCTCTAGGTTTGTGAAGGGATTCACACTTGATGGAATATTTACTAATGAATATTTTTATTATTGCTCAATGGGTGGATTTTTTTCCATAGTGAGGTAGTATTGAAATAAGAAACAGTTAGGGAGGTAGCTAAAAAATCTAGAAGCTAGCTAGTCAATTATAATTATGAAATAATGAGTTGGCTATTTTGGGATGGGTATATAAGTTTTCATTTCCCTTTATTAGAGGATTATATATTTTGATTAGTATTTTTCATAAGATTTTATTCATGAGTGGAATTTTACTCTAGAATAATCTCATTTATTTAAACATGGTACATTCTTCTTTTGTTCTGGATGGCTCATCCTTGTATTCAAGTTGACGTACCTCATCCTCTAGGTTTTCATCATGTTTTAAGTATCCAAGTGGACCATAGTACCATTCATCATATAGAGTTGGGTTGTATTAATTCCCACCTTGTGTATACTTAGGCATGTTTGGATTGATAATCTTCATCTTGAATTAAATTTGAATGTTTTAAATTAATTTGATTTGAGTGTGTATGAAAGACCTTGTTTATCAATTAAAAGTTAATTTTTGGATTTGAAAAAAATTATTTAAATCAAATTTTAATTTGGCGTGATATCAAAATTCCTCTTGATCAAAGTAAAACATTTGATTAGACTTGTTAATGTAGTTATCAAAATGGAATGTTGTTCTACTTTTTAAATTTCATAAAGTTGTGGAATGTTAAGCATGTTTGGCAAAAGTATACGTGTGTATAAAGCGAGTTTTGAAGATTTGAACACTTAACCTTGAATTTTGAAAAACACTAATATTTTAACCTGAAGTTTGATTTAGGCTTGATATGTTTGACTTGATTGACTCATTTTGAAGGTTGACTTTAACTTTTGAAAGTGTTTGACTTGGAAGAGTTGACTTTGACTTGATTGGATTTGAAATGTTTCACTAGCTTAGGGAATTAAAATGATTTGGATTGAAATAGAATTAGAAGTTTGGTTTACAATGAATGAGATGTAGATTTGATTTAGAATTGAAAATTATTTCAAATCAAACCTAGTTGGGATCTTGAATTATAATTATAATTGTGGTTAAAAATGATCCTAATTTATATTTGACTTAGAATTGGAAATTGGTTCAAAATGAACCCGAGGTAGCATGATGGTAAAATACAAATAGGGTACCATTTTAAGTGGATAACATGATGTTTATAAAGGGATAAAATGACTCAAAATTTAGGTAGAGTAACACCTCCTCTCACAAATGTGTAATGATAAAATTTTGGACTTTAGGAAAATTTTGATTTGTTTGATGTGTAAGGTGTATCACATAAAATGGGTATAAGAAAATAAACAATTAACAACATGCATTCAAAACAAGACCTATCTTTAGTATCAAAATGGGTGTGTAATGCAACTGTATCCTGCATATCTACCTCATAAGAAGTGGGAATAGGTTAATCTCTTAACCCTCACTTCAAATAGTATGTCATGCAAACTTGGGGAAGGTTGGTTTCCCTCACACTAAAAATCATTTATGGTTGAAGGTATTACGGTAAAAATTTAACAAGGCTTTTCTAATTGGTTATCAATATACCTTATATTACGTGGGGCTCAAAATCCATCAAATAAGAAAAAATAATAGGCAATTCATAAGAGGGTTTTTTCCCTTCTTGAATACTTTAGCCATGATATCTCAGTGAAGTGTTGCTGATAATTTGGACTCAAACGGTGATGTTTGATATCTTAGCATTAGTAATAAATCCTTTACTATCAAGAAACCTTTTATGAGGAATTTCACTATGATCTTAGTGAAAATTTCCTCAATTTATATCCCCCTTTGGATGTACAAGGTTGGTACATATGCTAGGAGATGAAATCCTAATCATCACACCTTACGAACTTGTTAGAAGGTGATGAAATCCACCCTACATAATAAAAAATAAAAGGGGGATTATTTTTATTTATGATCCTCATGATCCCACAAGTAGGTAAAAACATAGCATACTCTAGTTCAATTCAAGAAATGATAAAAATAACCTATATGTTTTTAGTCACCCAAGTTCCCTTAAAAGCACAAGGGGAGAGCATACAAATGATACATTATTCATAAACAAACAAACAATGTAAACACACAAGCAATGAAAATACAAACTTTTTAAAACTCAAATGCAAGTGTTGTTTATTTTTAATTGCACTAAAATAAGTGTTTATAGAGTTTTTTGTTTAACTAAAGCCACATATTTGAATAGCATAACCTACAAGAAAATAAGTTATTTATTTAAATGTGACCTTTGACAAGCAAAAAATAAGTTTAATTATTGATGTTTAAGATCTCTATAACAATATAGCATTTCAATAGATCAAAGCCATGGGTCCATATTCGTGGTATAGTGAAATATAGTTGTGATTTTTTATCTTGCACACAGACAAACAAGGAAAGTGTGAAATCATGCTTAGTTTAAACAAAGTCACATTTATCAGAGCAAAGTTGTAGTTTGAAAATTGTGATATTGAAAATCTACACATATAAATCAAAAAGAAGATGAAAAATTACATTAGTTAAGATAAAGCCATGATTTTTAGAAAAAAATTGTGGATACAGGCATGAGTTTGGAAACCTGCAAATAAAAGTAGTCAAAAGGATCAAAATCATTCTTAGTGATAATAAAATCATGACTAAGATATTGAAATCACATTTATGCAACTACAAGTTTGGAAAACTTGAAAAAACCAATCATCAAGTGTGAAATCATGTTTAATAAGAAAAAATCCTCATCTATAATATTTAAAATCATGTTTATATATCCATGAGTTTTAAAAACCTACAAGTAAAAAGAATTAGGAGATGAAAAATTGCTTTGAAGGATTTGCATTTTTGACAAAATAAAACCACAGGCTGAGAAATATGATATTAGAAACCTACATAGATAAGTTAGAAAAAAAATATAGATTTGAATTTTAGGAAAACAAAATTGCATTTGTTTAGAGGAAATCCATGGGTCTGTAGGCATGATATCACAAAAAAAGGTCAAAATGAAGTGATTAGATAACAACTAGAGATTAAGTATAGTGCCTAGATGCAAAGTCATGGTTAACAAGCATGAATCTACATTTTTAGAGAATAAATATGTAGTTAAACATGTTGGAGATTTTTTAGTGATGTCATAAAGGTGTCCAAGTGAGTGGATGAAGTGTATTGATAGTCTAAATGTCAATGACAAAGTATGCAGTGTACTTATCCTAGAATGCTTGAAGTAGGCTTGATTAATCTTCAGTTTTGGAATGGTTAAGGATGTTTAGGGATGATTATGGTGATTTGAGTCTATGAAATGGGTCCTACCAGAGGTCAAGGATGACTAGAGAGCTTATGTAAGTGCATGATATTCATTTGGTTTTTCATTACATTCATTTTGGCATAGTTGTTCTATACTAAAAAATACGAGTAGGCAATTTTCTGACATCACCATTACCACGTATGGATGATTCAATGGGAATTGGTCATATGGGTGTGATCACATTAGTCCCAATATTATATGGTCCAAATTTTAGGTCATGCGATTAAGCACAATAAAAGTTATTAATATTCAAAGTTAGCCTTTCAAGCAGATTGCATTAATTTCTATAGTTAGCCAAACCATCACTGCACGTCATACAGATATGGATGAACCAAAAAATTTGTGAATTTATTTTAGGTACATATAAAGTTATTTTTTATCAAATTTTTACGTGTATATTTTTTCTATAGTGTCAAGAAGCTACCTTGAAAATTTGGAGTCCTGAATTATTTTCTAGCTCGAGATATAAATATTCAAAGTTACTCTAGCAGATTGTTATGGGTCAGAGACCATCAAGTTTACCCCCATATAAGATTAAGTTAATTAGTTATAATATCTCATGGTTCACATTAAATCATGATCTTGATATAATGGTGCACATAAGAGTCAACATGTTAAAGGTTACATGTAGAGGTGACAAGTGTCACAAGCTTGCTAGTCTAGTAGAAGATCAACGATGAGTGGTGGTTCATATTGATAAAGATCAATGGTGCAGGGAAAGTCAAAGATTAAAAAATGCACACATGATAATTACCAGTGGAAAAAGTTCATGGACTGTTAGTAAATTGCTCAAAAGGCATGTGAGGGTACTGAGTGTCATAATCTCAGGAGTTCTGAGCAAGATCTAATGGTAATCACTACAAGATAAAGAACTGGATAATCCATAGAGATTGATGATGTGAATTAAATAAACATTTCAAGGGTTCAAGAGATGAGGTCAACATATTTGAATTTTAATGTCTGGATAGTGGTGCATCATGAGTTAAATTTTGAGCTACTTCTGAAGAAGATCGATAGTGCGAGTTGAGCGGGCTGAGCAAAGAACATGAGATGCATTTTAAGTAACCAAGAATTTGATGTTGTAGTAAAAAGAAAAGTTGGAGAGGAATTCAAGATGCATTTGAAAATATTCATTTTAAGGTTTAAATGTTTATACATTTAATCTTATTGAGATTCAAATTTGAGTGTGTGTTCATCCATGCTCTACAAGTAACCCAAGAAGGGTAATTGAGTTGTTATTGATGATATTTTAATGTTTCAAGATGAGATAACTATAAAATAATGTTTTAGACTCTATGAGGACCATATATATGGATTTTATAGGTTTGACCAATCCATATTTAGTATGAAATAAGGCTTAGAAGGTGATTGTGTATTCGTTCATGGTGGCTGTGTGCACCAAATGTTGTTTGAGTGAATTAAGCTTTAGTAGAAGGATTTTTTAATGGTTATTACGAATTAAGTAGGACCTATAAATCATGTGTCATGGGTATATGTATTTTTAAAGTGTTACTATGTTCTAAGATTTCTCAGAGAATTGTCAAAGAGGTGAATGGGTCTTCAGAGGACATAAAAGGTGACTTAGGCCTATTTGAAAGAGGGTACTGCTTAAAAGTGACCCATGTAGATGCATTAAGAGTGAAGGCATGTGTTATGGCCAAAAAATAAGGTTTTGAACATGATAATAATCATGAAGAGTCTATAAAAGGTGAAACCAAATGTGATGGTTTTTAGGTTTGTGTGAGAGACCTATGAGAAGAGGTGGATGTGAGAATTGAAGAGCGATAGAAAGAAGGAAAGGGTGTGTGCCCAGTGGATGGATTATAGAGAAGGGTAGGTTGATGACTGTGTGTATGATTTTTAGGCCATTTTTCTGATGTCAAGGATAATGCTCTTACAATTTTAAAGATTGAAGATGCGTGAAGAGGTCTAGTGTGATCCAAAAAGTGGTCCAAAATACTTGATCATCTTAGGGGTAGGTGTTCCTTGTGAAATAGGTTTTTCAATAAATTAAATTAAAAGGACTTGATCATCTTATGGGAAGGTGCTCCTTATGAAATAGGTGTTTCACTAAATTCTGGGCAAAAGGACTTAACCAGTCTCATGTTTGCATAATTCCTATAAGACAAGTAATCCATGTATTTGAAAATTTGAGAGTGGATTTTATTCCCCAAGAGGTTTTCCCACATAGATATTGTGTTGTGTGTATGATCTTACATTATCTTTTGATTCATTCTCATGAATGACTTGTATATTCTATGAATGCTTGTGGTAATTGAATAAGGGTTTTAAATGATTGGAATTGAAGTTGAAATATCTTGAATCACTAATTCACCCTTGCTCTTAGTGATTATACCTTTAACAATTGGTATTAGATCATGTCCTTTGGTAAAGGCTTGAAAACTTGAAGGAGATCCAAGGTACAATATGGGTAGCCATCAAATGCAAGGAGGTTTTTCCACTAAGCAAGCGCCAATGTTTAATGGATCCAATAATACTTTTTGGAATGCAAGGATGAGAACCTACATCATGTCCCTAGGGTTTGATACTTAGCAATATATTGTGAATATTTATTATGCACCTACTATTCCTCCATCTAATGATACAGATAAGAAGTTATTTGAGAATGATTCTAAGGTAATGAATGTTATCACTTGTGGTATTTTAGAGATTGAATACACCAAATTAATCCATTATATATATACCAAGGAAATGTGGGATAAATTGAATACTATTTATGAAGGAGATTCAAAGGTTAAGTTGGCAAAGTTTTAGACTCATCAAAGATGATTTGAGAGTCTTAAGATGAAGTAAGAAGATTTTTTGGCTCCTTTTTGTAGGAGAGTTGATTAGATTTTAAACATCATCAAAGGTCTTGGAGAGAATATTGAAGAAGCTACTATAGTTTAAAAGGTATTAAGTTCTCTCTCTCTCAAGTTTGATTCTAAAGTATCTGATATAGAAGAAATTCATAATCTTACTCGATTGAAGATGGATGAATTGCATGGCATCCTTACTGCCTATGAGATGAGAGCAAATGATGATATACCACCAAAATAAGGAACCAACATTTAAGATATAAATAAAGCCAAATAATAAGTTCCAAGGTAAGAAACTCAAGGAGGATGACACATCTGATATTGATGAAGATGAATTAATTGCTTTATTTATAAGGAAATTGAAAATAGGTTCAAGCAAGTATAAGGGTAAACTACCCTTTAAATGCTTCAATTGTGGAGAAGTAGGACATTTTGCTAGTAAGTACCCTCATAAGCATAATAAGAATGATGATGAAGATCATGATGATGGCCAAGATAAAGATAAGAAGACATACAAGTATGATAAGAGGAAGAAAGGATTTAGAGAGTATGATAATAAGAAGAAATCCTTCAAGAACAAGAAGAGTCTCCACACCAATAAAGATTTTAGCTCATCAGATGAGAGTGAAGATAGTGACTCAGAGTATGATCATGAAGATGATGGTCCTGTTGAAGACAGAGCCCTCTTCATGGCTGAGGAATGAAGTTGCTCATATCAAAAGGAGACTACTTGGATTGATTTAGAGGATGGTAAAGATGAGGTGGATTGTGAGACTAAATTGATGAATGCTCTTGAAGAACTAAAGATTGAGAATAAGATTGACAAGAAGATGAAGTCTCAAATCAAGGACTATGAGGAGTAATTCAGTGTGTATGAATCAAGAATGAATGAAGACACTAAAGAATATGAAGATATAGTCAAGCATCTCAGTTGTCAATTGGAAATCATATCTACAAACTTGAAAGCTAAAGAAGATGAATGTTTTTTAGAGGATATCTTATAAGATGCAGTCAATTATGGGATTTGAAAAGAGCTCAAGTGATCTGGACAATATTTTGAGTGGTTAAAAGCATAGAAATGATAATATTAGTCTTGGATACAAAGAAGAACTAGAAAATGCAACTCAAGACAAGATGAAGAATAATTTAAATCAAACCTTGAAGGTCAACAATCAGTCAAGGAATGAAGATGCTAGTAGAGTGAAGATAAACAAAATAAACAATCAAATTCCATGAGGTATGCAAGTTTCAATGGTTATTGTTACACATGTAGTCAATTTGGGCATAGAGATAGAGAATGAAAGAGACATGTTAGAAATGAGTTTGCATAGAACTATGATGGGGGTCATCAGTTAAAAGATGAGTCTTCTTCAAAAGGAGTAGTTTGTTTCAATTACCAAAAAAATGGAAATAATGTAAGATTTTATTCTAATTAGGAAAGGCATGATAAGCTTCTTACAAGAGGTATAGTGTGCTTCAACTATCAATATTTTGAGTGGTTAAAAGCATAGAAATGATAATATTAGTCTTGGATACAAAGAAGAACTAGAAAATGCAACTCAAGACAAGATGAAGAATAATTTAAATCAAACCTTGAAGGTCAACAATCAGTCAAGGAATGAAGATGATAGTAGAGTGAAGATAAACAAAATAAACAATCAAATTCCATGAGGTATGCAAGTTTCAATGGTTATTGTTACACATGTAGTCAATTTGGGCATAGAGATAGAGAATGAAAGAGACATGTTAGAAATGAGTTTGCATAGAACTATGATGGGGGTCATCAGTTAAAAGATGAGTCTTCTTCAAAAGGAGTAGTTTGTTTCAATTACCAAAAAAATGGAAATAATGTAAGATTTTATTCTAATTAGGAAAGGCATGATAAGCTTCTTACAAAAGGTATAGTGTGCTTCAACTATCAATATTTTGAGTGGTTAAAAGCATAGAAATGATAATATTAGTCTTGGATACAAAGAAGAACTAGAAAATGCAACTCAAGACAAGATGAAGAATAATTTAAATCAAACCTTGAAGGTCAACAATCAGTCAAGGAATGAAGATGCTAGTAGAGTGAAGATAAACAAATTAAACAATCAAATTCCATGAGGTATGCAAGTTTCAATGGTTATTGTTACACATGTAGTCAATTTGGGCATAGAGATAGAGAATGCAAGAGACATGTTAGAAATGAGTTTGCATAGAACTATGATGGGGGTCATCAGTTAAAAGATGAGTCTTCTTCAAAAGGAGTAGTTTGTTTCAATTACCAAAAAAATGGAAATAATGTAAGATTTTATTCTAACTAGGAAAGGCATGATAAGCTTCTTACAAGAGGTATAGTGTGCTTCAACTATCAATAGAGAGGTCACATTACTAGATTCTACAAGCAAAGGCTTACAATATAGAATAGTTTTAATCAGGCTCCTAGAGTGCAAGAGAGAAGGCAAGTTAACTCATGGAAACCAAAAGTGGTAAGTATGAGTCATGATGAGTCTGTAGGTCCAAGTAATCTATTTTCTATGGTGGATACTGCTATAGAAGTTGGAGAGTGCCAAGAGCTCTCATTGTCTGCTCATATTGTGAATGAAGAGACCAAGCTCAAAGAGAAGACAAAGGTTCTAGTTGTGACTAATTATGACGTGTGTTTGGATGATAATGATAAATATACTATGTGTTAGCACGTTTCATGCAAAGAACATCAATTGTCAATACCTAGTAATTAGGTTCTGAACTACAAGAAAGATTCTTCAACTGAAAAGGTATGTTAAGAATCCATAGTTGCTCTAAATGTTGTATATCATATCATAGAAGATAAAGTCCATTACCCAATGTATTACTTCCACAAGTTACTCTATTATCCTAATATAGTGTACCCATATAACTAAGGGGATGTGTGCCACATGTCGGCATCTCCATCAACCCATATACATCAATATATCATATCCCTAGGTACATAGCAGAATAATGTAGAAAAAGAATAAGTTGTCAAAGTTTAGACTAAGGAGAACAAGAGCAAGAAATATTATAGATATAAAAGGATTCTAATGGTTACTAAGGAGGTGTGGGCCACTCTTGGCTTCACTTTGTTTTAGAGGAGGCCTCTATCTATGCTTCTTAAGAGACTCCTTTTAATAGAGAAGAAAGTTTTGTTGTGGTGTTCTTCAGAAGGTCCTAGAAGTAAAGAGATGAGTGTTTCCTGTTGGAGTTGGTGTGTCAAGATGGGAGAAGTACTTTGATGAGGCCAAAATGATGTCATAAGATCTTTTTGCTAAGTATATAGTGTCTGTAGGATCAGAGGGGTATTTTTAGGTGGCATACTAAGATTTATGGAATTTCAAGAAGATTTGGTGCTCAAAATGGTATGTACATTTTGTTATGATGTAATCCAGGTGGTTTTATGGTCTGAAGGTATGTTGAAGTCAAATTAGAGATTTTTGTGTGCTCTCAGGTTTATCTTTCTTACTGTAGATCAAAGTCCTGGTATAGGAATTAAAGGTTCCTAAAGGTGTGAAGGCTCAAATCTTGGTCTAGAAGTATGTGAAGGTTGTCTTCAGGTGTGAAATAAGTTTCAAAGGTGGGCATTGACCAGAAGGAGGTTTGTTGACCTTGTTTATTTTGAATTTATAGAGTTTTGGGATATGATAGAAAAGTGGTTTGCCTTATGATTTGAGGTTTAAGGCTTATTAATAAGTTTAATGGGACAAATGGGTTATAAAATCAAGTTTCACAAAGATCTGAATATTTTTGGTTTTCAAATTATTCATGATTTTGTCAAGATGGAGGCTTAATTAACTAGTAGGTTTATAAAGTATGTTGTAGAGGAGTAGCTAGGTGATTCAAATTGGTGTGCTTAAGGGGTCATATGAGAGTGCTCCATATACAAATTTTTAGGTCTTGAAAGTATGTCTACTAAAATTTATGGGCTCTGTAAGTTCCAAGTAGGGCTACAAGGAGTCTAGATAGGTCTAGTGTGAAGATTTGATGTTTTTACTTAGTTTCTCCAAAAGAGCAAGGCATGAGTGTTTCAAGGTGATTTTATACGTTGGTTAATAACATTTTTCATATTTTATGAGTGGCATGAATTTCTATTTTTGGTCCTTGAGATGGATTGAAAAAGAAGGCTAGTAAGCTTATATGGTGGTTTTTTATGATGTGTGGAGATCTGAAGATGCTCAAGAGGTGAAATGGCTCATAGATCTTAAGGTTAGTCCCTCTCAAATTTTTCTTGGTGAGTTCCATCATATTTTAGTGATTTTGTGTGTTATTTCTTCATTGGTTACAGTATTTGGTTGAAGAGAGTGTTGACATGTAGCAAGAGGAAGTTATCAAGACAAGAAGAGGTAGAATCAAGGTAAGGGGGATTTTTCATCATCTTTGTAAGGTGGTCCTCTCCTATTGGTGGTATTTTTAGGTCCTCAAGATCAGTTTGTGCCCACTTTATCATTGTATCAAAGGGTGAGAAGGTTCTTATTGTGAGAGTGTTTGAAGAGAGAGAAGGAAGGCGACTTGTATCATGGGTGTTGACATCAATGACAAAGGGGAAGATTTTTGGAGAATTTTTAGTGATATCATGGAGATGTCTAATTGAGTGGATGAATTTTCTTGATAGTCTAAGTGTCAATGATAAAGTTTGTAGTGTGTTTGTCCTAGTATGCTTGAAGTAGGCTTGATTAATCTCTAGTTTTGGCATGGTTAAGGATGTTTAGAGATGAGTATGGTGATTTAAGGATATGAAATGGGTCTTATCAAAGGTAAAAAATGATTGGAGACATTATGGAATTTCATGGTATTCATCCGGTTCTTCATTATGTTCATCTTGGCATAGTTGGTTCTATGATAGAAAAATATGAGCATGCAGTTTGATGATGTCACCATTACCATGTATGGATGAGTTAGGGGGAGTTGGTCATATGGGTATGACAAAATTACTCCAAAGTTATTATGGTACAAATTTTAGGTCATGTAATTAAGTGAAACAAAAGTTATTAAGGTTTAAAGTTGGCTTTCCAAGTAGATTACAGTAGTTTTTATACTTAGCCAAACCGTCACTGCATGTCTTACAGATATGGATGAACCAAAAAGTTTGTTAATTTATTTCATATATATATAAATTAATTTTTGATCAAATTTTTACATGGATATGTTTTATATAGTTTCAATAATCTACCCTAAAAATTTGGAGTCCTGAAGTGTTTTTTAGCTCGAGATATAGATCTTCAAAGTTGCTCTAGCAGACTATGATGGGTCAGATACCTGCAAGTTTAACCACATAAAATATTAAGGCCATTAGTAATAATATATAATAAAGTGAATTAATTTTAAATATTTATCCACTAGTGTGAGTAAGATTCAACATGACAAAGGTTACACTTGCAGGTGACAAGTGTCACAAGATCTAGTCTGGCAAAAGATCAATGGTGAGTGGTGGTACATACTAACAAAGATCAATGGTGTGGGGAAAGTCAAAGAGTTAATAATACACATGCTATTTATAAGTGGCACAAGTTCATGTACCATCAGTAATTTAATCATAAGGTATGTGAGGGTGCCAAGTGTCATAATCTCAAGAGTTTTGAGCAAGATCTAATGGCAAACGTTGCAAGATAAACACCTAATTGATATGTAGAGATCAACGGTGAAAATCTAGTAAATATTGAAAGGGTGCACAAGATGATGTTAAATTTTTTTATTTTAAAATTTTAGAGAGTGGTGCAATATGATTTAAAGTTAAAGCTACTTTGGAAGAAGATCGATGGTATGAGTTGAGTGGGCTAAGCGAAGAACATGAGATGCATTTTAAGTAACTGAGAATTTGATGTTGAAGTAAAATGCAAAGTTGTAGAGGAACTAAAATTGAATCTATAAATATTTATTTAAAGTTATAAATGTTCATATAGTCAAAGTTATAGATTTATAAAGTTGATTGTGTGTTCATCCATGCTCTGCAAGTAAACTGATAAGGGTAATTGAGTTGTTCTTGATGGTATTTTGATGTTTCAATATGATCTAACTATCAAAGAGTGTTTTATACTCCATAAATACCATATTTATGGATTTTTGAGGTTTAAATAATCCATATTAAATATGAACTAAGGCTTAGGTGACTATGTGTTCATTCATAGTGGTTGTGTGCATAGAATGTTATTTGAGCAAATTAAGCTTTAGAAAAAGGGTGTTATAATGGTTGTTACCACTTAAGGAGGACTTATAGATCATGTGGCATGGGTTTATGTATTTTTAAAGTGTTATTGTGTTCTAACATTACTTCAATAAGTGTCAGAGAGGTGAATGGGTCTTCATAGGACCTAAAAGGTAACTTAGGCCTATTTGAAAGAGGATACTGCTTAAAGGTGACCCATGTAGATGCCTTAAGAGTGAAGGCATGTGTTATGGATGACAAGTAAGGTTGTGAACATGATAATGATCATGAATATTTTATAAAATGTGAAACCAAATGTGATGGTTTATAGGCTTGTGTGAGAGACTTGTGAGAAGAGGTGGGTGTGAGAATTGAAGAGCAAAGGAAAGAAGGAAATGGTGTGTGCCCAATGGATGGGTTGTAGAGCAGAGTAGGTTGATGACTATGTGTATGATATATAGTTCATTTTTCCAATGTCAAGGATAGTGCTCTTAAGGTTTGAAGATTCAGGATGAGAGAAGAGGTCCAATGTGATCCAAAAGGTGGTCAAAAGGACTTGATCATATTAAGGGTAGGTGCTCCTTATGAAATAGGTGTTTTACTAAAGCCAATAAGAAGGACTTGAACAAAATCTGTTTATAAGTACTTGATCATATTAAGGATAGGTGTTCCTTATGGAATAGGTATTTCAATAAATTTTATTCAAAAGGAATTGACCATTCTCATGTTTGCATACTTCCTATAGGACAAGTAGTCTATGTGTTTACAGGCTTAAGAGTGGGTTTTATTCCCCAAGAGGGTTTCCCACATAGATCTTGTGTTGTGTGTATGATCTTTCATTATATTTTGATTCATCATCTTGAATGACTTGTATATTCTATGAATGTTTGTGGTAATTGAATAAAGGTTTGAAAGGATTGAAATTGAAGTTGAAATATCTTAAATCACTGATTCACCCCCCCCCCCCTCTCAGTGATTATACCTTGTGAAATTACATGTCCTTAACACATATTTTTAATGGTTTTGAAGAACATTTGATAAGTTTTCACTTAGAAAAGCTCATGATTTTTTTCCAAAATGGTTGGGATGACTTCTAATGATGATTTGTGGGGTGTTTTGTCTCACCGAGCATGCCATGTGTAAACACATGATTAAGAGGGAATTAGTTTCTTATGATTATGAAATATAAAATTAAATACATAAAAACTTAAAACCTACATGCATGTACTTGGATTGGGAAAGGACAAGGAAGATATGAATAAACACAAAGAAGACAAACAATATAAATTTCACCTTCTTTTTTGATCTCTCTTTCTCACTAGAATACGAGTTTGATTGGCCCATATTATAAAACTTGAGGCATTGATCAATGGTGTGGTTTAATTATAATATCATTTCCCTTTGTACTGTATGTGTTTGATTTATTAATGAAACACTTGGTGAAGTTTTTCCTTAAAATTTTGGTTGAGTAAGTTTGCACAAAAAAACTTATTTATAATGTTAAATGACCCTTCTATTTATATATTTTCAAACTAATTTCAATTTCTAGATGATAATTAAGATATATGGTTGAGGTTTAGTCAATTTTGGAGGGTATATTCCATTAATATTTGGGATTGAGTTTGCATTTATTGAGGTATGGGTTCAATTTATGGAACATGGGTTGTATTTATGCTGATATTTTGAAAATGTTTGATAAATTCCATGTAGAATATATGCAATACACATAGATATAATATAAAATGTAAATTAATTAACAAAGCATACACAACCAAATTAAATTTTACATGTGAAACATAGATTAATGTGGGAAAACCTTGAAAGGTGAAAAAACCCACAAAGATGATATTCATCTATATGAGAAACTATTGACCACAATACACAACCTTCATCTTTATCACTTTTTATTTGATAAACCTTATTCACAAAGCCTTTAAAAGATATTTGCCCCACAAAATATCAATTTACTCAATGTTCAAATGTTTTCACCAAGTGTCTCTAATAGATTATAATATGGGTAAAACCCTATTTATAATGGGGATGAAGTGAGGTAACTGTTGTAACCAATGGTTCCATCCTTCCCTGAGAATTATTTAAAAATAATTTGGTATCTAATAAATAATTGTATTTTATTATTTATTTACATGAGGTTTTAACCTCATGTTAATAAATAATAAATTATTATTATTTAATCACACACCAAAGTAAACCAAGGGTCTAAAATAGCCCACTTAGCCATTAAATGTTTTAACACTCCCCCTTAATGCTAAGTGGGGATACATGTTATAGAAACTTTAATAAATGAATTCTACTATGCAAAAAATCAAAGGATTTAAAAACATCCATCATGCCAAACATTGCCTTTTGAAACAAAAATAATTACAATCCATAAACCACTTAAAGTAATTTTAGGCTAGCACAATCATGCGACTACATCTCACAGTTCCTCATGAATAATCTTCAAAGCATTATCAAATCCTTTTTATGACATAAGGACCTCCATTACAAATTATGTTTTTATGTATTGAGCATAAAATGAAAACTTCTACACTAAGCTTACTAACCTTTCTAATATACATTATAAAAGAAGCATTATATTCAAACCTTTACTAACCTGAGTATCTAACCTTTATCATACAAATTATATTCAAACCTTTAGTGTAGACAAATTAGAGGAAACATTTCCCCTTTTGATCACAAGAACATGCATTATTAGCCTTGGTGTAGCATTGTTCATATCTTTACTTTTCCATTATTTATTCCCATTTAATTGAAGATGCACTTTTTGAAAATATTAGTTTTCAAATTACTTGAATGTGTGTGGGTTTGTTTTTTACAAGATAACACAATGTGCACTCTTCATAACCTCAAACTAATCTCTAAATTAAAGTTTTTCCCCTGTGCATGAGGTCTTTATCTCATGGCATAGATCATTGGTATTAGAGTATATCTATTTTATATGCTTATAAACATGTGAGTACAATCAGAGAAGGAAGGATTATTAGTTGTCTCTATTTCATCTAACCTATAAAAATTCCACAACAAAATTAAGATGGAAGATGAATAGAAGTAACTTGATGTAGCCTTAAATGTCCACAATCTCATTGTAAATTACTTTGATGCACAATGCACTAAACTCTTTGGAAAATTATGTGAGTTAATGATAAAACTCAACTAGATGCCTTCAAACTCTCTCATAGCATACCCAATAATAGTTTCAATAACATACCCATTTCAAAGTATAATTCAATATTGATATTCCCATGTTAGAATCCAAAATCAATGACGTAATATTGGATGCTTACACTAGACATGTCAAGGCATACTGTAGACACCAAAATTACGTCACACATGTGAATAACTCCCTATGTTGAAAACCCCCTTGAGCCCCTTTTCAATAATAATAATTAGCCTTCCTAACCCATGCTTTTACCCCTCACATATTTAAATTAATTTAAAATATTTAATTAAGTTAATTAAAAACCACTTATGCCACCTTACCTGGCCACCTCATCTTAAGACTAATTCTTACCCTTGAGTCACCTCAAGACTTAGTCCCCTTATCATAACTACCCATGACTTGTTCTTACACCAAAAATAAATTCCTAACCAACTATGTCCTTTTTAACCTCCCATTTTTATCATTCCTAATGGATACCACACTTGGCATGAGAAAGAATAGCAAATAGGCTAAAAATAATGCTTTTACCTATTCTCATGCCACCAATGTTGGTCAACCCATGATTGACATTGGTGAGATTGTCGACATTAATTACTTAATCCAAACTCCAAACTAATGTTTAGGTTAGAAAAAATCAAGAAAACTCATTTTATTCGCATACAAGTTTTTAGGCATCCAACTTTCCACATCTTGGCTTATTGTTACCTTGTAAAAGTCAATCCAGACCAGGAACCAAGCTCTTGAGAAATAACAACACATGCTTATTTTATCTATTCAAGGCATTGGTTTGGCAAGCCTTATAAGAGCCATCCATTCAACACTTATCATTCAATCACCTCTTTAGCTAAGTACATCACTTATTCTATAAGTATTTAAGTAGTTAATTTATAATCACTTTATATCTACTATTTATTGTTTTATGCATTCTTGATTGAACCCCCGTGAAGAAGTTATAAAGATTCCCCACTTATTTCCCCTTTTTCCAACACACCAAACCTTTGACTAGACCCATCCAAATATACTCTCTCTCAAAACTCTCCCCAACCTTCCAGACCTAACCAAAACCACTTCTCAGACCCAAAAAAGCCTTCTATAAGTTCTTAAGAAATTATTGCCCCTATTGACATTGGTCACCCAACCGATATCTGTCACACTTTCTCATTGACATCAGTAGCCTAATAGACATTGACAACTATGGATTTTTAATAACCTCTCTAAAACCTACCCAAACAACTTCCAAAATACAAACTGAATATACCACCTACACTCTATTACTCTCTGCTACACTCAAGTTCTGAACAATGATAACATATCTCTCTTTTACTCTCTTTACTATTTATTACTCTTTTGTTTCTCAAAAGTGGACTGTCATTCCCAAAGAAGTTTGACACTTCCCAAAAAAAGCACATAGCTTGGTAGCCCACTCATATATCTATTAATAGATATTTTTGTGGTAGTACTTTCTTACCTATAGGTAGTCTTCCCCAACCAAAGAGGAGTGCTCATAATTTTTAGATACGGTGCACAAACTAATTTAGGTTCATTCTAATCACTTATCCCTATCCTTCATCTCTATTTTTATTTAGACTTGAAATAGACACAATTTTAGTGAAACATTTTTGGCATTTCTGGTGGGACACTAGAGTTTTTCTTGGGTTCATTGCTTGTTTTAAGCATTTATATAGGTGCATTATAGTGAAATTTTCATTTCTTGCACTTTCTCCTTCTTTTCTCCCTCAAATCAAAATATTCAACATTTTATTTTTTATATAAGGGAAATAAACTAAAATTTCTTCTTCCTTGCCACTCTTCTTTTCTCTTTGCCTCTAAAAGCAATTTGTCATTTTTCATACAATTTAAAATAATCTCTTCTTTATTTCTTTCTCACATGCAAATGAGGATAGTGAATTTCATTCTCTACTCCTATTTTATCATTATTTTCATTTGAATCTAAATATTTCAGATTTGGGTCTAAAACTTATTGCACTTCATTGTTTGCTTGTTGCATATTAGCTCACCTAGTTAATTACAAGCATTATGAATGAATTGTAGTGCACCTATGTTACATAACCATATCACACTCACAATAATAAACATCTAAAATCACTTGAGATAAGGCCCATCATAATTTCATCACCCGGTGGATCACCTTACCCTACCTAGCTATCCTACTTGGATTTCACCACCAAGGGGAGAACCCACTCCGTTCTCTAATAGAGTATAAACTCTAGGAAGAAGCTATATTTTGGCTAAGTGGCCTAACTTGGCTTCATGTCTATGAAGTGTAGGGATCAAGCTCCTATAACAAGCCATGTACCTGGTCTAACACAAATTTCCTCTTGAGCACTAAAACTAACCTGAAACTAGCTCTAGATTGCTTTTTATTACCTTAATTAACCAAATCTCTTCTCACTATCTGATTAAGGCATAAGCTAACATGAGACTAAAATTAATCTCTAAGAGTTAATACTTAGTGGTTTTATGAACTTTTTCTACTTTTCTATTGCCTTATGTATTTTGGAGTTGGTAAGGATGTTTTTCCATTGATTCATAAAATCAACACTATTTATAATACTTAGGTTGTATAACCTATTATATCAGTTTTTATGAGTGTTCTTTCTTCTTAAACAGACCTCTTATATCCTCTATTTTACCTAGATTCTACCTTTAGGTTTCTAAAATAATGGATTTTCCATCTCCTAAGATATCACAGTGACCAAAATTAGTTAATTCCACTGACGTCGATAGATTTTGGCCTACCGACATCAATTAATTCCACTGACATTGATAGAATTTGACTATCAACATCAGTCAAGCGATTGATGTTGATGATTGTGTAATTTTACTTTTCTCAAAATAGCAAGCTAAAATAACCTACTTACCTGCACCTAAAATTGGTTTTTCCTTATTTTGTCACTAATACAAAGTATTAAGACTATTTATACTTCTCTCACGGCATTGACATGAGCCTAAGCAAAAATTCTTACTGATTATGCAAGCCAGAAACCACTTCCACCTTCCCCTCTTATTTTTGATTCTATCATGGAGCATACTTTAGATATAGAGCATACTCCTAGCCCCAACAAAATTCCCATTATGCCTAAATGAGATCAAGATTTTGCTACATTTATTGATAGTAATGTGGCAGCCCTTCAACATTATCTTTCCATGAGCTGAACCCATAATTATTTGAGTGACCCACTATATGGTATGCCGATCTCTCTAATGGAGACACCTTTAGTTTTAGTTATCTCTGTTATTTTCCCCATGGTTATTCAAACCATTGCTTCAATAAGTAACCCAACCATAAACAATGTCCAAATTTTAGCATCACCAACTGCCCAATCCCACCTAAACCCTAGTGTGACTTCCCTACTTTCATAACCACAAGTAGTTCAAGTCAAGTCTGACCTCATTTAAATATTTGGTGGTACCTATTCCATCTACTCTCGCACCTATAATTACCTGAGTTATGACTCACCCTTCACCTAGTATAACCATGCCAATAACCCAACTTATAATAACAACATCCAACCAAAGCATAGTCTCTAACCCAATGAGAAAAGCTCCTTTTCTTTTTGGCCCCTAGCCTATGACTCATTATCCTTATATTGCACCAACACAACCTCAAAAAGCTATGTCATATGCTCCCCCTGCTTTCTATCAGGTTCCATCTAACTTAGGGGGTATCTCCCAAACCAATCCCCCTCCAGACCTCATTAAGATGTTGATGGACAAGATGTCTAATCTAGAGACATCCATTTTAGGTTCAAAGAATGTGTTATATTATGATCAGATATGTAATGAACCCATCCATCCTTCTTTGCCTATTCACCCTTATCTAAGCCAATGAGAAATCCTTGAATTTATTCATTTCTAGAGTAAAGAGGACCCACAATAACATTTGTGATCATTTAGACATGCTTGTTACTTAATAGGGAACGATGATATGTTATTACTTCACACTTTCCCTATGTCTCTTTCAAGTGCTACCCTGGATTGGTATAACTCTATAACTTAGCACTCCCTTTTATCATTTACCCAACTTGCACAAATATTCCTATACCATTTCTCTATTAACATTTCTAAAAAGTTTTCTATTATAGACCTTTATTATATTGGACAATTTGATGATGAGTCTATTACAGATTTTATCGCTTGCTAGAGAGGCTTGATCAATCAAATCTCCTTCTCCTTACCCCAACCTGAGCTTATTGAGCTATTATTGAGGGCATGTGCTAAGCACATTTCTTCCACACTCTGATTACAAACTTTCCACACATTTGATGAGGCCTTTACAATGGCATAAAAACTCAAGATTTGAGCTATAGACAAAGGCAGAGTCAAGTTGTGCATTAAGAATGCTAATTTCAAATTGAATGACTCCTCTTCTTCTAAGACTTCTCCTTCCAATCAAAAATCTAAAGGATCCACCAATGTGGTGTTCATTAAATCAGCTTCTTCCATAACCACAAATTAACCTAATTCCTTGACTTCCCAAAATCCAACCAAGTAATTCCAACAATGGTATGAATAAAGATAATACACTCCCATTGGGGAGTCATATACTTTTGTTTTGGAAAAACTATTGCAGCAAGGTGTCATAACCCTTCCTCAAATCAAACCTCCTATATAGTTTGACCCCTCTTGTCCTATTCCAACTTGGTACAAGGAGGATGAGTTTTGCGGCTATGATCAAGTTAAAGGCCACAATTCTAATAAATATAAAACATTCAAGAACATTGTTCAAGACATGCTTGATAGGGGTGATCTTGTCTTGGATAATCCTAATGCACCCACTAATAAAAATATGGATGTGTTCAAATAGCCTTTTCCTAACCATTCACCCAATCAAAATATTTTTTAGACCATGACTAACTCTTGTGATCATTATATTCATATGGTTAATATGGTCTTTCTTTTACCTCTAGTTTAACCTCTGAGGCACCCAATTTATCAACTCTTCCCCCAAAATTAGTGGCTTTTATTTTTCCCATTCTTCTTCCTCAGGTAGAAGATCCTATTTCACCCATTCCACTCCCACGTGAGGAAGAGCCTCTTTCACCACTCCTTTTACCATCAAAGAAGTTTGTATTTCCAGTTCTTTTTGCACCAATGCTACCTATCCTCTTACCACTTGAAGACCACACCTTACATGTTATGTAACCAAATGTTGAGGGGAACGTCATTATTGTATTATACCCTCTTGAGAAACCCTATTTTCCTACCTCTCCTCCACCAATAGAGAGTAATAGACCATCCACTCCACCTTTGCACCTAGAAGAGTCAGTGTTATCTACTCCTACATTAGATGAGAGACCTATTGTGCCTACTCCAATTCTACCACTTTTACCACTTATTTTACCTATGGAGGATCATACTTTACCTATTCCTCACCCACATGTTGAGGGAGAAGTTATACCTATGCTCTACCCCCTTGAGGAAGCCTCTTCACCCACCTCTCTTCCACCCATGGAAGACCATGCCTATTCTCCTATCTCTGTCAAAGAAGACCTTGTTATGGCTTTTTCTTGTCTTTGGCCTAAGGTATTAGAGACAAATAATTTCCCTCTTTCTCAATCACCTCAACCTTCTAAATAAGAAACCATAGTGCCTATGTCAACTTCATATAAACCCTTATTGCGGTTGGTGAAAAGTCTAGAATTTTTTGACTCCACGAAGCTAGATCACATGGTATTTTGGGACCAACTTAAAAATCCTTATCCTACACAATGAGTGTCAACCTTTAACACCAACCCTCTCACTACCTTTTACCCTAAGGTCTTTGACAAAGTAAGATCTTATTCACCAAAATCACTAGAATCTCATCCATCTATGTCAGAACCCTCACCCTCATAGGCATTTGTCACATTAAATTAGATCATGTCTTTAGGCATACGTCCCATCTCTAATATAATTCATCCACAAATGAAATTAGATCTAACTCTCCAACCATAAGTTGGATTTTCATGGCCTAAAATATAGAAAAATGTTAAGCTTCCTAGATCTCATCGATCCTTCCCTCTTCAACCCTCAACTTTACCATTAATTTTGGGACTGCACCCATCTACTTTAGTTAGAGGATCACTGATCCAAGCAAAATAAAAGGCTAAGTTACCTCCACTACTACCTATACCACCTAGTAGGCCTTTCACATCTGACATAATTATATATAATACCAAGAAAGTGTCAAAAAAACACGTAACTCCACCACCACCAAACAAGGCACCACACAAAATAACCCATGTGACTCCTAAATAAAAGAATGTATCCACTCCTATTACCATAACAAGTGCTAGCCCACTCGTAGTTTCTCAGAGATTTTTTCTATGTTAGTTATTGAAATCTTCTATAATAACTCCTCCTCCCATTAAGCCTTATATCCCTCTTGGATCGAAGCCATCTTGGTTTAATGATACACAAGTGTGTCTATATCATCATTCACCTGGACATGATACTGAGAGTTTTAAATCTCTCATAGCAGTCATTTGAAAAAAATTTGATGTTGACACTCTCTTTGTTGATACTCCCATTAACCTTCCTGTTATTCCACCTATGGCATCCATAATGCCTCATACTGTTCCACCTAAATTCAAACCCAAAGATGTTATTATACCCCCTTTTCCACATCCTTCAACTATGTTTTAGATTAACATAGTTAATATGGCCACGTGGTCACAAAATCAAAAGGATAAAGGTAAGGAAAAGGTCACTACTCTTTGGGCTCATCCCTTTTCCAAAGACACTCCTCCTCTGAATCCCAATATTTCCATCTTGGGTGTCCAAAAACCAACATCTTCAGACATTATTAAAAGCTCGATGGTGAAATAGCTTCACCAAACTCCTGTGAAAATGTCCTTGTATGAGTTAATCCAAAACTCACCCCAAAACCATAAAGCTTTGATTAGTGCCTTGTAAGTGGTTTAGGTACAACCTAACAATTTCCAACCTCTTATAGCTTTGGTTAGCTCTCTTAATTCCATCTCCCTGATTTCCTTCATTAATTCAAAAATTCCACTTCAACACCCTAAAAATCAAGATTCCACCCTTTTTATTACCACATATATTGATCAAACTCATGTCAAAAGAGTCATGATCGATGGGGGATCTAGTTTTAATATTATTTCCACCCATGCCTACAAACAACTAGCTCTTCCTGACAATTGTATGTCTCAAACTGATGTGGTGCTCCACTCTTGTAATGATACCATAGCTACTACAGTGGACACTATTGCCTTACATATCTATGTAGGTCCTCGCACAATTATTGAGCTCTTATATGTTGTAGAAGGAGAGTTACAATATAACATATTACTTAGATGACCTTGGATATGTGTTATAGCATGTGTACCCTCAACTTTGCACCACTGTGTCAAGTTTGAACACAATGGGTAAGTGCATATTATACCTGCCAACCCACCTCTATTTAAAACATGCAACCTTACTTATAATCCCAATGATGTTCTCATTCCATTAAATACATCATCTTCTCTACATGATACTTCTGAAGCTTCCACAAGATCTACTACCTCAGTTACATAGATACCGACAACACAAATTCCTAACAAAGATCCCATGGAGGAAAATTTTAAACATTTGTCACTTGAAGAATATCATTTATTGATGCTCGACATGTTTCATACTCCACAAGAGTATGGAAAGCTTCATATGCACCTAAATTATGATCCTTGTATTGTGATGGTCATCCCTTATGGGCCCCTAACCTTCAAAATCATTTCACACATGGGGGAATTGATCAGGCTCATGTTGTCAGCAATCCATCCTCTTTGCCACAACCATTTATCTGTGACTTCTCTTTTTTGAGCAAGCCTAGTTTTTCTCACACCTATCTTTATAGGTGTACCTAGAAAATATTTGGTTTGGGTCATTATGAGCAAGTGTTCATACGCCTATTGAATATCCCACTAACAAAACCATTGAAAATGCCAAAAAGAGGCATGGAGTGGGTTATGATGAACCAAATAAACTCACCAAAACTTCTCACATACCAATTATTGAAGAGCCAGTGTCTCCTTCTCCATATTCTTCTCTATAATCATTTGCTGAATCAGAGGTATCTATACCTCCTATTTTTTTTTCAATAAATGCCATCCATTTGGGGCCTCTCACCTATTACCAGGGTAAGGAAACAAGGTCCCTTCCTCTCGTTCATACTAAAATGATTGATGAAGACTCTCTCACTATAAACACTATCCAATGTGAAGATGATGATGCTATTCTCACATACATGGGTGTAGATGATTCCTATATCTAACAATCACTCCCATTTGAAACACAAGCTATGTTAAATGAATCAACTATTGACATTAATTTTCCCTCTCATGATAACCCTGTGTCTTCAAAATTAGCTAATCTTTAGATTCCTCTGAGAAAGCTAATTATGCCACATTTCTTAATAACCATAGCAAATATTTTGCTTGGTATTATAATGACATGCCTGGTATTGACCCCTTTATTGTCACCCATAACATTATCACCAATCAAGATGATAAACCTGTTAAGCAGAAGCTTCACCAAATGCATCCTCATATTGCTCTCCTTGTCAAAGAAGATCTCTAATGCCTCCTTTATGTTAACTTTATCCAACCCATTAACTACCCATAATGGGTTTCTAATATTGTTCCTATCACAAAAGTGACCGAAGGAATCCACATTTGCATTGAATATCATGACTTAAACCTCATTTTTCCAAAAGATGACTTCTCATTACCAAGTATTGACCAACTTGTTGATATAACAACCAGCCATGAGATGATATCACTTATGGATAGGTTATCAAGATATAATCAAATCTTGGTTTCTCTTAAGGATCAACACAAGACAACTTTCATTACCCCATGGGGGAATTTTTGTTATCGGGTCATGCCTTTTGGTCTAAAGAACACTGGCACCACCCACCAATGTGTTATGACTCACATCTTCCATGATATCCTACACAAAATTATGGAAGACTACGTGGATGACTTACTCAGAAAGTCTAAACTTTGCCAAGATCACTTGACAATTATCAAAATCATATTTACTCATCTCCTCCAATATAATGTTCAACTAAACCCAAAGAAATGTGTCTTTGGTTTCCTTTTTCGTAAGCTCTTATGCTTTATCATTTCTCTCCATGGTATTGAATTTGACCCTGCTAAGGTTTGAGCAATACTAGAGATGCCTCTACCTACTAATATCAAACAATTCCATAGCCTACAAGGAAAACTTTATTCAATCTATTACTTCATCTCCTAGTTGTTGGATTGTTTCCAACCCTTTCAACATCTCCTCAAAAAAGATGTCTCCTTCCATTGGAATACAGATTTCTAGGAAGCTTTTGACACACTCAAATAGTATCGGCTTTCCCCACCAGTTCTTATTCCACCTAAGGAAAATTAGCCTTTTTACCTTTATATCTCTACAAAAGACCATTCTCTAGGTGTTATGATTGCACATTGAGATGATCACCATCGAGAATAAGGAGTTTACTACATAAGCTGCACACTTATTGATTATGAGACTCGATATACCCATACCAAAAATCTTTACCTCATGTTGGTATTTTAAACCTCCAAGATCCACCATTACCTCTTAAATCACAAAACCTACATGGTCACCCATATTGATCCCCTCAAATACATGCATTCCAAGCCATATCAAAACCAACGTGTAGCTCAGTGGCTCATGCTCCTTACTGAATTTGACTTAGAATTTATTCAACAAAAGTCTATCAAGGGGAAAATGATAATTGACCAGTTAGTTGTCACCCCTTTACCTAAAATCCAACCTTCAAACCTCAAATTACCTAATAAATCCATCACAATGCTCTCCACTGATGACATCTCCTATTAAATGATGATGTTTTTTGATAGGTCTAAATGTTAATATGATGGGGGTGTGGGGGTCATTATTATTCCTCTAGATGGAGAGCTTATGCCTTTATAATTTAAACTAGATCTTGAATGTACTAACAATATGGCTGAATATGAGACTTTGATCTTAGGGCTTTAAATGACTATCTTCTTGGGTATCAAATCAATAACCATTTTCAGTGATTCTCAGCTAGTGGTTAATCAGGTTAATGGTTCCTACCTATGCAAAAACAAAATTCTATAGTGGTATAAACATCATGTAGATACGTTATTGAGATCATTTGACTCCTATCTCTTACAAACAAGTTTGCTAACACAATGGCTTCACTTTCTTCACACATACCCTCTTCACCCTCTTCTTAAAAAATCTATATCACTGTTCATCGCTTAACATTACCCTCCTATGTATCAACTAACATCATTTTTATCAAAAATGTAACGTACAACTTACTTGAATTATGGTACAAGAAACTCATGGATTATCTTTCCTTTTTTATTACCCCTTCTGATGTCTCTAATAATGAGAGATGTGCCTTCATAAAATGTGCCACTTGTTACACTATGCTAGGGGGACTTCTCTACAAGCAAGGTTTTGATGGTCTCCTCCTTAGATTCCTCACTAGTACCAAGACTCCCTTCACTATTAAGGCAGTCCATGATAGGATTTGTGGTGGACATTTCAATGTTCATGTAGTTACCAAGTGTATCTTTTGACTTGACTATTATTGGCCAACACTCCATCAAGACTATGGTTATTATGTTTGGCATTGCATCAAATGTCAACAACATGATAACTTCCTTCACATTCTAAGTCATGGATTACAAGTCACCAAATATTTTTGGCCCTTCTACCAATGGGGCTTGGATCTAATCAATGAGATTAACCCTCATTCATCCCTCTGTCACTGTTCTACCATTACTACCACTGAATACTTCACCAAGTAGGTCGATGCCATTCCTCTCATCTCCACTAAGGCTGACAAAATTAATGACTTTATCAACCATCACATCATCTATCATTTTGGTGTCCCACATGAAATTGTAATAGATAAATGGCAAATATTTCAAAAATAAGACTGTCCAAAGTCTTTGTGATACCTTTGGAATCATATTAAGCTTCTCATCATTGTACTATCCACAAGTAAATAGATAGGCAAAAGCTTCTAACAAAACATTAACCAAAATTCTCATGAAGTTAGTCAATGATACAAGCAAGGATTGGCACACACACATTCTTTTTACTTTATGGCCTTACCACACTAGCATTTGAACCCTTACGGGTGCTACACCTTTTTCCTTGGTCAATGGGATAGAGGTTGTTTTGCCTCTTAAGGTTCATACTCCTTCTCTTCACATTTATTTAGAAGACATACTTACTAATGATGACTTTCACTAAGAACATTTGGATCAACTCGAGTTGCTTGATAAGCGCCATCTCATAGCCCTCAACCACCTCCAAATATATCAAGAGCATATCAAACATGCTTACAACAAAAACCTCAAGGAGTGAGATTTCAATATTGGAGATGTCATCTTATAAGAAAATCAACATGTGACAAACATGGAGAAAAGCAAACAGGGTAAGTTTTCTCCTAATTAGATTGGACCCTACATCATAACTCACAAGTATGGCTCAGGAACTTATCACTCATTTTCTCTTGAAGGAAAGCTAGAACCTGAGTCTTTAAATGTCTTACACCTATAACCATTCTTTTGTTAATCAAGTGACGCTTCAACTCATGTTTAACTTGAGCTTGTCCCTTGAGCACCCCTATTACATTCATTTCCCTTCCTCTTAACCCTTACTTCTACACACTTAGTTAACCTACAAAGTGCTATGGTTTTTCCCTCAAAGTGGAAAACCCCTAAGCCTCTATAGTCTTGTCCATGACTAAAAGTAAAAAAAAATTTGGATATGTAGACAAGTTATAATCTATCAGATCATGATTCTTAACAAAGACTTCTCCCTTGAAGGATAGCTATGTACCTTCTCTTTGATACTATCAATAGACTTCTCTCTTGAAGGATAATGATTTAAACTCAAAAACAAACACTTAGACCACTCCCTTGAATGATGGCTAAGCTAAGATTTGTTATCAAGGGAAATTAAAAAAAAACTTCTCGTATTGATCAACTTCATATGGCCTCAACACAAACAAAATCCCATTGTAGGCTTCCACGCTGATCAACTTACACAAAAAAAAAGCTTCAAGTCATGGACTTGCCTATATTATCTCTTGAGTCACCCACAATAAGGGCATATCATCCCCACTTCAAAGGCTACGCTACCCAAATACTTTCACTCATTTTACCCTTTTCCCCTCATACTCTTTCAAGGGACTTTTAAATTACTTAACACAAGATGAACATGACACTTCTCTAACAAATAAAATGGTCAAATGATGAAAATCATGAAAGAGGCTCATATTCCTAAGCCTATTTATGTTATGATTATGGTATTTTCTAATACATGAGAATTCTACCTATTTATTTCCCATCCCAATCACATGTCAATCTCTCTACTGAGATGAAAAATTCATACAAACAATAACATAAACATCCCATCCATTTTAAGTATACACCATCACAAATATGGAAAAATGCTAAGATGAAGCTAACAAATCAACTATGCATATACCATCACACAAATGGGAAATGCTAATCTAACTCAACTAAAATGCTCAACATTAACATAATATAACCATCTACATCAACATCATCATCACTATAACAATAAATGCATCTCAAAATCATAATAACACATCTCATATATATATATATATATATATATATATATATATATATATATATATATATATATATATATATATACATAAATGTACATCAATAGATCATAACAATATCATCTCAATCTCAAAATATACATCTCTCATCTTCGGCTCATAGGTCGGTGTGTATATAACATATATAACAATAACAAAATCTAGTGCTCAAAATCCTTGAGGCTATATGCATGGTCATGAAGAAATAGTGTCATCACCACTCTTTGCCTGTCTATATCTATGTGAGCTAGAAGCATTGGCATGTGTCACTGATCTCTCTTGCTCTCTAAACTCAAAATACCTCTAAATCTATGGGAACTCTCTGATGGCCCTCTCATAATAAGAAATATCATCAAGGGTAGTGTTATACCTCACTAGAGATATAGTCTGTGGTGGTCCCATCACACCTACTAAAGGCCCCTGTACTATTCCCTATGGTGGTGGAGGAGAAGTAGCCTGATTTGCTACTCTCAAAATATCCCTCTCTACTGTCAGTGAAATAACCTAACCATGTAATACCTTGACCTAGCCCTGTAATGCCACAACTTGGCCCTACAATGTCACCACCTATCCCTATAAAACCAATACTATTGCCTGAGATACATCTTGAGCCTACACTACCGCATCTCAGGCCTATACTGCTACATCTTGTACTTGTATCAATACATCTCAGGATTGTATAGCTACATCTCTCTCTCTCTCATCAATCCCTATAAATCTAGTGGTGGCCTCCTGACCTAAACCATGGGATGAAAACATGTCCACCATGCAAGATACGCTATTGTGCATCCAAGATCTAGTACACCTAGCCCTACTAGCAAATCCTCAAAATCTAGCCCATTTGTTTCCTAGGGCAAGGGTAGGGGTGCCTCTATATCATCCCTTGGAAGGAAGGAGGTACATCCTGTAGCAAGCTAAATTGTCTCTTGACCTGTGTCATGGGTATTATATCTAGTTCATTGGCTCATCTCCTTCTGACCCATAATGTGCTTTGTAAACCAGCAAGCTATTTTACCTATCCTCTGAATGTAAGGTATGTCAATTAGGGTCTCCACATAATATATATAGGGATCAATCCCTTTATCATGTGCCTATAATGATCAATATCTTGCACTAAGCCATCTACTCAGGTCTAGGACATACCATTTCTCCACCATTTGAAACCAACCCTGAAACCAGTTATAATCATGGTAGGTAAGCCCAATGATTATGTCACCATGATATGCTCATATGCCCAATAATGTAGTAAATTCTCAACACATAAATTATATCATCATCATAGTCTCAACCCCCATAACTCTTTATATAACTATACCATAAAATTTTGTCCCCATGTGAATATGGTCTACTGCTTAACCATCTATGCTAGAACACCTATCAACACAATATGAAATCTCCCACCATCTGTGTCTATTAGTTAATACACTATAATCCCTATCATTGTCAAGATGCTCAATCAATGATACTCCTCATCATTAGTGCATAATGGCTCATAGGCAAATCTTGTTGAGTGATAGGTCACCTCACTAACATGCTCTCCAAATAATGTCACCATGTGAATATCATGCTCCTTTCTCAAACATGAGAAGATCTCCTCACCCTAGAGTAGTAACTATAAAATATTGTACACATCCTCTTATGTCATTGACAACTCTTTGGTCAGGAGATGGAAGGTGTTAGTGGTGTGATCCCACCTCTTAATCAACACTATAATCAAACTCACATCCCATACAACTCTGCAATATCTTCACACTCCCCCTAAACTTACATCTACCATGTGCTCCCACCCATCTAAGTTGACATCCCTCCTCATCCATGTTAGCAATGTAGGTAGGCGATCCCATAGCATCAACTCCTACCTAGCTTGTATCCATACACACACACATCAAGTCACATACTTTGGGAGAACTACATTGGCCTGAGGCCCTTAACCAAGCTATGTAGGCAAAACTCAATCGACATGGGGTCTTCTAAGGCTAGCTTGGCCATTAGGTTCATTGACTACTTCAATTAGGGATCCAAAATTGACCTTTTCTCCTATTTTGGGTTATTCAAGGTCATCAATGTCAGTTTTGTATGCCAACATCAATGCTTTGTGTCATTTAACATTGACAGACCCTATCAACATCAACACCGTGTTGGTTGATGCCAGTGGACCCTTCCGATAATAGTGACTGGTTCAACCCTAGGGCTGAATAACTTGTCTCCCAACTTTAAATTTTAACCTAAAAAATACCCCCAAACCCCTCCCAAATTCATCTAAACCTACCCTCACTGCACTTCCTACCCTTCTAATAGAATTCTTTCCCCCTAAACTTCAAATTTAGCCTAAAATAGAAAATTAACAAACTTAAATTCAAAATCAACTTGAAGAGGATCTTATCTTATCTCTCTGTCTCCTCTAGACTAGAATAGCTGGTACTTGTGGTGGCATGCCTCCAGCTGGGTCCCCTCCTAGCTCTGCCATCTCACCAACACTCAGATCTCTTTTTCTCTCCAATCAAATGTTGTAAACCCCTTTTTTTCAGGTTTGGTCACCCATCAACATCAGTATTATTTCTTACCAACATCAGTGACATAACCGATGTCAACACCCTTGAGTTATAATTTCCATCAATAACCACAACCTTTTGGACTCTACCCCTAATCTGGGGTAACTTAAAGATCACGTATATCTCCCTAGCCATGGCAACCAACCTAGAGATCACATATATCTCCCCAACCATGAAAACCACCATTAGAGATCACTTAAATCTCCACCCTCGATGATTTTGATTGAAGATCATGAAAATCTCCTCAATCATTGACCCTTTTAAACCAACCTTGCATTGCTTGTTTTGATCACTTATGTTATCTCGCTATAGTTGGTTATTATACATACACATGTATATTAGGTGTTTTGATCACTTATGATATCTCCCTTTCACCTGTAACCTTTTATGTTTTCCATGGGCACTTCCTACCTCAGATACCTGGCACACATAGACCATTGGAGCTACAAATTTGATTATTTTGACCTTATCAGCTATCACTTACAAGATTTGATTTAGTTATTTCTATATGAGTCCTCCTCCACGTTACTTGTTCTTGATTTTGTCAATTATAGCTCATAGTAGTACACACACAAGTAGTGATACCACATTCTCATCCACTCACCCAATTCACTTCTTATCAAACTGGTACCAAATTCTAGTTTCTCCTCTGTTGGTTCTTGTTTTGAGGGGGGACACCTCATCCAATACCTAGATCAACTAACTCTTATTTTTGTCTTGCAACTTGTCAGTGAAAATTATAAGATAAAAAGGGGCAAATGTAGACACCAAAATTACATCACACATGTATTTAACTCCCTGTGTCAAAAACCCTTTGAGCCTCTTCTCAGTAATAATAATTAGCCTTCCTAACCCATGCTTTTACCCCTCACACATTTAATTAATTTAAAATATTTAATTACGTTAATTAAAAACCACTTATGCCAGCTTACCTGGCCACCTCATCTTAAGACTAATTCTTACCCTCTGAGTCACCTCAATACTTAGTCCCCTTATCCTAACTACCCATGACTTGTTCTTACCTCAAAAATAAATTCCTCACCAACTACATCCTTTTTAACCTCCCATTTCTACCGTTTCCTAATGGATACCACACTTGGCATGAGAAAGAATAGAAAATAGGCTAAAAATATCCCTTTTACCCATTCTCATGCCACCAACATTGATCAACCCATAGCCAATGTCGGTGGGATCACCGACGTTGATTACGTAAGCCAAACTCTAAACTAATGTTTAGGTCAGCAAAAATCAAGAAAACTCATTTTATTCTCATACAAGATTTTGGGCATCCAACTTTCCACATCTTGGCTTACTATTACCTTGTAAATTTTAGTCCAGACTAGGAACTAAGCTCTTGAGAACTAGCAACACATGATTGTTTTCTCTATTCAAGGAATTAGTTCAATAAGCCTTATAGGAGCCATCCATTTGGCACTTATCATTCAATCACCTCTTCAGCTAAGTACATCACTTATTTTTCAAGTATTTAAATAGTTAATTTATAATCACTTTATATCTACTATTTATTATTTTATTCATTCCTAAATGAACCCCCATGAAGGAGTTATAAAGCTTCCCCACTTATTTCCCCTTATTCCAACACACCAAACCTCTGACTAAACCCATCCAAATAATACTCTCTCTCTCTCTCTCTCTCTCTCTCTCTCTCTCTCTCTCTCTCTCTCTCTCTCTCTCTCTCTCTCTCTCTCTCTCTCTCTCTCTCTCTCTCTCTTGCAACTCTCCCCAACCTTCCAAACCTGACCAAAACCATTTCCTAGACCCAAAAAATTCTTCTTTAATTTCTTAGTAAATTATTTCCCCTACCGACATCAGTCGCCCAATTGATATCAGTCACACTTGCTCACCGACCTCGATAGCCTAACTGATGTTGATAACTATAGATTTTTAGTAACCTCTCTAAAACCTACCTAAAAAACTTCCAAAATACAAACTAAATATACCACCTACACTCTGTTATTCTCTACTGCACTCGGGTTATGAATAATGATAACATATCTCTCTTTTACTCTCTTTTTCCCTCTCTCTTTACTATTTATTACTCTTTTATTTCTCAAAAGTGGACTGTCATCCCTAAGGAAGTTTGACACTTCCTAGAATAAGCACGTAGCTTGGTATCCCACTCATATATCTACTAACAGATATTTCTTTGGTAGTGCTTTCTTACCTATAGGTCGTCCTCCCCAGCCAAAGAGGAGTGCTCACAACATCTGGATATGGTGCGCAAACCAATCTAGGTTCATTCTTATCACTTATCCCTATCCTTCTTCTCTATTTTTCTTTAGACTTGAAATAGACACAATTTTATCAAAACACATACTTCTTAGTCAAGTGATTCACTAATACCAATAAAATCAACTTCTTTGTGTTGATGATGTCCAATCTAGTGGTTCATTGGTGAGATAATTTCAATGAGCAACATATGTAAGACTATGTATATATTAAATCTTAGAAGAATTTTGTTGATGCACTAAAGGAGGAGTATCACTCACACACCCATGATGACTCTGAATTCTACCCACAACAATCCTTGCTATGTAATCTGCATCTAGTTTCATGTAGATGGATGACACCAATATAGATGACACTAGTCTAAGAACTAGTGCCATTTCCATAAACACCTTTGAGGAGCGATAACACCTCTTCTACATGAATATGAAAGTTACAATAACATCATCATGCAAGGCACAACCTAGCATCTAGGCCTTTCTATGTCGTGCATTCAATCCATACTCCTTCGGGTGGCATAAACAAGGAATAGATATACAATTCTAGTTATATTTGAACTTACACCATAAATTTAGGATTATGGAGGACATTTTCACTAATAACATTGCAATTTATAGGTCTACAATATCCTACTTGTATTTGTATGACTAAGATAATACATATAAATCTAAACCACATCAGTAGACTATACACATAAAATATACCTTTTTAAACCTCTTAAAGTTAGTTCCAATAACAAAAGTCACCTTGGTCTCTACTAAATAATGTCATAAAATTATCTCGTACATGTGTAACTTCATGTTGCTCATGGTCAATCTTGAGACATCTACATGAGAAACAAACACATGTTTGTGCACATAATGCAATTAATGTCAAAATAACAACTCAAAAATTCATTAAAACTTCAAAACAAAGTCTTTGTAGAGCCCAAAGGTCTTCCAACACACTATGTAATAAAACACTACATAGATTTGGTTTTAGGATCCACTCTTCCAAATATTCCTCTCTATCGCTAAGTAATTTAGAATAATGATAAAGTTTGATTCTAAATACAATATATCCTTGATCTGGGTAAGATCATGCCTAGTTATTATCCTTGTGGGAATCTAATAGTCCTTGCACCCAAGAAAGATATGTCTTGGCATATTTGCATAGACTATCGTACACTCAATAAAATCATGATGAAGAATCGGTACCAATTGTCGCACATTGACAAAATCTTGTACTAGCTTCAAGGCATGAAATACTTCACAAAGATCAACTTGAAGTTAGGTTACACCGAGTTTTAATCCATACCTCAGATACCTATAAGATAACTTTCAACTCATAAGAAGGACTATATAAATGGTTGGTTATGCCTTTCCACCTAACCAATGTGCCAACAACATTCATATGCTTCATGGATGATCTTCATACACCCTTGTCTCCTTTGTCATCATATACTAAGATGACATATTAATCTTTAAAAATACTTTGGAGGAGCATGTAGAACATATATCATGCATCCTAGACACCTTGTGCCAAAATAAGTTGCAAGCCAATTTTTAAAATTCCACTTTTGGTGATATTATCCTCCATTTTTAAACTTTGGGATGACACCCCAGATTATGCTCCTAATAAGTGATTGGGGGTAAATTTAGGACAAGTAAAATGAAGAAATGAAAGAATGAGGATGTTAAATCTATCACCCAATGGATAAGGATTAGCAAACTCACTTACAGTCTCATGCCCAAAGAGATCCACATGGGAAATTCTGCATATAAAAAATGTAGGAACCAATGTTCATGGGTTAGAACCAAATTTGAGTAATTTTTGATATTAAGTCTTATTAATTCTCTTCAAATTAATTCATTTTCATTCAAGGTTATGAGAACTGAACATGTCAAGTTTTCAAAAAGAATCAAAAAATAATTTATTAATGCTATTAGGTATATATATGCTCATGATTTTGATAAGGAAAAAATCAACATCAACGTCAAGCATTTGGCATTAGTGATATCTGATACTTATGGCATTTTGTGCTTATTATATTTGGTGCTAGTTTAATTTGGCACCTATTCAATTTGGCACTTATTTAAACTAGTGCTTATTTTCATTTGGCATTTGTTTCTATTTAGTATTTATTAACATTTAGTGCTTATTGAATTTGGTGTTCACTATATTTTGTGTTAGTTCAATCCACTACATTTTTGATCTTGTTAGGTTGTGGAGCTAAAAGCTTCACCAGGATGCAAACAGGAGGAGTTACGGAGGTTGCGAAGAGTTGCAGAATGAGTTCCAGGGCAACCGACGTCAGTCTGATCAACTGACATTGGTCAGATCGTAGAGAAGAAGCAACCGACGTCGATTACCAGTCGGCCAACATCGGTCAGGGAGGAGCCGACGTCGACAGCCTGTGCGTGAACATGCAGTTTACATGTTGATTCCAGAGAGTCTATTTTTGGACTGTTAGTTTACATGTTAAAGGCTAGTCATAGTATTGAGTTGTGCATCTAATTATTGTAATTAAGATAGTCTAATTATTTTATGCATGAGATCTATATAATAGACTCATGGGCTGTACTGTAAACTAGTGCTAGAGAGTAAGAGAGCAAATAAGCTCCTTCAGAGAGAGGAGAGCAATGGTGTGTTCCTCCTAGTGCCATGGTACCAAGTGTGGGTGCTGGTTTGGAGAATCAGAAGGGTTCTTCGTGTATGTATGATCTTGGTCAGCAGGTGTGCATGGCTTCTTTTGGAGATCTACATTGGTAAGTAAGGTCTAGTGATTTGCAGGTAGCAGTAAAGAGCAGGAGATCTACTTGGAGTATGGTTGTGTACTTAGTGTACTGGTAGCATGTTACTGACTGGTGGAGGTAAACAACAATTCTGTATTTGAGTTGTGTGTTGGGACCGAGAGAGAGAGGGAAGAAGGTCTTGAGGTGTGGCAAGCCTTTGTGGTGGAAGAAGAAGTGGCATCTTCTTTATTGTATTTTCTTCTGAGTGATTATTAATACAATTGTGTATTGTCTCTCATATTCCTGTGTTGTTTCATATTTCTATTTACTTATCATTCTGGTTAAATTCTGTGTTTAGTTGCTAATACAAGAAGTAATCATATGTGCTCTAATTGAGGAGTAAGATCCTGACAGTTGGTATCAGAGCTTTTGGTTGGGTTACTAACAGGTGGTTTTAGATCTGGCTAGTGTTTGTTAATTACAGGTCACTCTCAGGGGTTTCAGATTGAGTGGGAGTATAGCAATGGTAAAAGAAAGTAAGCTACGAATGGAGAAAATGAATGGTCTGATTGATAGAAAAAAAGAGGAGGGAAAAGGAGATTGTTGGTCGATAGAAGATCAGCGTGTAGAAGCAGATGTTGCAGGTGATGTTGTACAGGTTGCTCTGGATAAAGTAGAATCTTTGTTTACAGATTCTTTTGCCTCTTTCCATGCAACCCGAAATAAAGCATCTTTTCAAGAGTATGTCTAGGGAGACTTTGGAGAGATTTATTTAGGGGTTGGTGAGCCTTGTCAGATTATTGGCAAAGGGGAAGTGAAGCTAAAAATGCAGATGGATAACACACAGGTGTTGAAGGAGGTCATGCAGGTACTAGTCTTGGAGATGAGTCTAATTTCTTCAAGAAAGTTAGGTGATGGGAGATGCACAGTAACTCTCACAGCAGATGCACTTGAATTAGATGGTGGTAAGAAAGTAGGTATCCTTTATCTATCTACCTATATTACTGATTCACCTTCTGTTGTAGAGATGTGGCTTTGTAGGCTTGGTCACATATGTAGGAGGGGAATGCATGTTCTTAAGCAGAAGATAGATATCTTTGATAAACTTAAGAACTGGAAAGCCTTGGTGTTCATGGAGGAGATGGCAGACAGAGATCAGTTGAGGGGACTAAATTATTCTGAGCAGGGCTGTGTTGATTTGAACAGGGTTTTGATCTATGGAGAGCTCACAGGTAAAAAAGTCATCACTCACAGGCAAACACAGGTACCGGCATCGGTTAGATAGTAACTGATGTTGGCAATAAGAAGACCAACATCGGTCAGGAAGGAACCAACATCATCAGAAGGGATACCGGCGTCGGCCAGGGAAACGATGTCGGCAGTCAGAGTCAGTGCAGGGAATCAACATCAGTCAGATGCAGACTGGGAGATGGCCGAGATCGATCACTGGAACAGATGGTGGGCAGACAGCTAGCTATCAAAAAGGTCTCAAATGCTCATATCGAGGTCAAAAAGGGTAAGTGAACCTCATATTCATTGTTCACCTTCTTTATATTGCTTACTGATGGTCAAGAACTAGGAAGATGTGAAGAGGCAATGCAGGTAGAATCTAGAAATAGTGGGAGCTTGGCATGGATGAGGAGTGTGAGTCCTTGGAGAAGAACCAAATAGGTGTTTTGTTGGTGGAGTTGTCAGCTAGAAGAAAGCACTGAAAGACGGATGGATTCCCAAGTTGAAGAAGAGAGTGGATGGACACGTGAGACGGAAGGCCAAAGTATATGGTCTTGAGGAAGCCGCAGGACAGTGGTATAGGGCTGACAGGTGGTATCAGGTGGATGACAAAGCAGAGCTTTTGTCAATGTCAGTATAACCATTGTGTTTATCTTAACAGGTGGATGATGGTCGTAACATTATCTTGTTATTGTATGTGGAGGATGAGCTTGGAGCAGGTTCATTCATACAGGGTTTTGTTGAGCTAAAGGTAAGGTTAGTTCAGTGTCATGTCATGAGGAATTTGGAGCAGCAAAATTCTTTGGCATAAGAGACATGGAAGATCATAGGTTGATCTCCAGTGCAAGCTGATGTGAAGACGGTGTTGGCGGGGTTCAAGATGCAGAATGTAGAATCGGTAAGCACACCAAGGGTTAGACAGTTCAAGCTTAGCTTAGAACAGGGTTCAAAATCACATGAGGTCTAGTGTAAACCTGAGTTTTCCCAAGCAGTGGGAGTTGTCAGAAAGTATGGAGCCAATTCTAGGAAGGAGTACTGGAGGGTAGTTCAGTGGATTCTCAGGTATTTGAGATGGACTAGCAGCAGGTTAACATGTTATGCAGGGTCAAGGTCTTCACTACATGGGTTGTAGGTTCGAATGTGGCAGGTTACTTAGATGACAGGTGCAACATCACAGGTTGTGTGGTGGTTGGTCTTCAAGATTAATCTTGAAGAGGGATACAAGCCAAGGAATGAATTAGATGGTGAAAAGGTATAGGTACAGGTGCAACTGTTTATATCCAAGTGGGAGATTGTTAGGTTGTGGAGCTAAAATCTTTACTAGGATGTAAACAGGAGGAGTTACGGAGGTTGTAGAGGTTGCAGAGAGTTACAGAATGAGTTACAGGGCAACCGACATCGGTCTGATCAACTGACACCGGTCAGATAGTAGTGAAGAAGCAACCAATGTCGGTTACCAGTTGGCCAACATCAGTCAGGGAGGATCCAACGTCGGTAGCCTATGCGTGAACATGCAGTTTGCATGTTGATTCTGGAGAGTCTATTTTTGCACTGTTAGTTTTCATGTTAAAGGCTAGTCATAGTCTTGAGTTACGCATCTAATTATTGTAATTAAGATAGTCTAATTATTGTATGCATGAGATCTATATAATAGACTCATGGGCTGTATTGTAAACTAGTGCTAGAGAGTAAGAGAGCAAATAAGCTCCTTCAGAGAGAGGAGAGCAATGGTGTGTTCCTCCTAGTGCAATAATACCAAGTGTGGGTGCTGGTTTGGAGAATCAGAAGGGTTCTTCGTGTATGTATGATCTTGGTCAGCAGGTGTGCATGGCTTCTTTTGGAGATCTACATTGGTGAGTAAGGTCTAGTGATTTGCAAGTAGCAGTAGAGAAGAGATCTACTTGGAGTATGGTTGTGTACTTGGTGTACTGGTAGCGTGTTACTGACTGGTGGAGGTGAACAACAATTGTGTATTTGAGTTGTGTGTTGGGACCGAGAGAGAGAGGGAAGAAGGTCTTGAGGTGTGGCGAGCCTTTGAGGTGGAAGAAGAAGTGGCATCTTCTTTATTGTATTTTCTTCTAAGTGATTATTAATACAATTGTGTATTGTCTCTCATATTCCTGTGTTGTTTCATATTTCTAGTTACTTATCATTCTGGTTAAATTCTGTGTTTAGTTGCTAATACAAGAATTAATCATATGTGCTCTAATTGAGGAGAAAGATCCTGACAGATCTGATCTAGCACTTGTTTCATCTGATTTGACTTTTATATTTGGTGTTAAAATAATTTAATGTCAAAGTTATTTCAAGTGTCAAGATGATTTTGGAATCAATTTGATTCGACGTCAAGGTAGAATTAAGTAAAAATAAAAGCACCCAAAACTAATTTTTGTGAGTCTAAAATAAATTTAAAAGTTCAAAATCATAATTTTTAACATCAATGCCAGACAGTCAATACCAATTCAAATTTATGTCAATGTCAAATTTATTTAACACTAAATTTGAGTTATATATAGTTGGGGGTTAAAAGGTGACATTATTGGCTATATCACCAGATGGATCAGGCTTTATGGGTCTCATTTAGAGTATTAGGTTATATTAAGGATGATACTCATCACAAATTGGTTTGTTGTCTCATAATAACCTCTAAATGAAATGTTCATGAAAGGTCACAATAGCATTTAATATAAGTTAGATGAGTGAAAGGTTATTAATCCAAATTGAATTCTGAATGACTTAGTATTAAATCATATTTATCCTTTTATGGTTATTTTATTTTTATAAGTAAATATATATATATATATATATATATATATATATATATATCACTTATGAAATGACTTAAGATATAAAACCCCTAAAAGTGAAAAAATCAAGTATATCAGAAGGGATAGTTGAATATGTGGGATCAAGTTAAGTGATTTAGATTGGGTGAGCTAAATTAATTATTTATATAATTAATTAATATTATTAAAATATTTAAATTCATTATGCAATGTCCATGTCTTTTGTAAAATGCCTAGAATATATAAAACATACAAAGTAAGCAAGCTTTAATAAGGGAAAGTAATGACAAGTAAAGTCAAGTAAACTACAAATAGTGTGGTGGGTCTAAGTTAAGCATCAAGTGATTTTTTTAGGTGTACTAAATTAATTCTTGTGAATTAATTATTATTATTCAAGTGAAAAATAATAAAAACACTTATTAATTTTTTATTTTAAAAGTGCATGTGAATGTGAGATTAGGAAAGAGGCTCCAATTTATTTCTTGTTAAAAGTACTCAAAAAACCCAAAAATACCCTATCAAACAATGGAACTTTACCTCTAAAACATAGATGAAAATAAAACATTCTAATTTTATTTATTCATTATTGTTAGTTTATGTTTGTTGTCTGTTCAGTATGTCAATGAAATAAACAAATAAAACACAATGACGTAAAATGTTTCTAATACACATCGCACAAATACAATACTAGGTCTAAATCATTAACCATGCAAGAATTCATGTAGATCCAAAGAAGATCAAAGTGATCAAGGTGTAGATGTTATTTTATGATTATATAGCACCTCAGTCTTGTGCACTTGGTAAACTCAGACCTTGGTTGTTACTCTCAGTTTTCTACCTTTACCGCTTCAACAAGTCTTGCATTTTCTCTATCTTTATGCCCCTTGGCTTATATCTCTTAATTTGACCAATATTATGTTGATGACCCATGCCTTATATCTTATGTATAATGCTTAAAATTTATTTATCTTCCATCTCTACAAGTTCAAAACTTGTACCTACTCTCCTACTCCCTAGACACTAACGTCTGGGATAAACAATAGTGTTGACATTACTATTTTATCCTGACATAAGTGTCTAGTGCCCTAAAGTCATCAAGTTTGCAAATGAAATGTATCCTAATGGTTGGCCTAAGTGCTTTAATGTGAGTTATTACTACAAAGGGATTGGTATAAATACAATATCAACCCTCATTCATTCCTCACCTAAAAAAGACCAAAGAGACCAAAGGTAATTTATCAAAATCACACTATCAAGTATTCAATTGATCAAAGCTTCCATATTTCCATACTAGTCATAGGTACAATACATCCACAAGTCTAAAGTACTCAAGAAGTACCCCAAGAGCTTGATTTGCCACATTACAAGTCAGGTCACTATTGTACTTGATTTTCACATATTTTATAATTCACACATAAGCTAACACGTAGGGGAGAATTACATCATTTTTAGGCCTTCTTTAGAGTATTGGATATGTAGGCAACATCCTTTGACAATAGGGTCATTAGGGTTATCTCGAAATCATGTGCCAATAAACCCATTTTCCCCCAAGGTCACATTAAAGGTGAAAATCTAGGGTTTTACCATTTCATAAGGAGAGACTCTCCATAACCTAGATTTGAATGCAACAGAGTGAAGATGAAGTAAAACCTAGAATCATCTAGGTGGTTGCATCCTATTTCAATAGATATTCCATACAGGACACTAGCATCAAACCTAAATAGTAGTATCGATGTAATTGTCCCAAGCTAATGTTACTACCCAAAAAGCTAGAGGTGTCAAATATAGAATCTGATAATTGTTCTAAAATCTCCTTCTTGGCTAATTTTATCATGTTTTAAATCAAGAACTGCATTAGTAATAAAACAAGTTAAGTACTTCACTTATTTGACATTTCTATATTTAACATAGTTGTACTTTCCATATTTAGACTATCTCGGCATAATAAATTTAATGTATGCTTATATCTGAGTTTAGAAATTAATTGGCCTACTATAGATCTGATTATCAACCCTTATGCCATTTTATTTCTATGTACCCATTTAATAATTTAGATAACCCCAATCTAGATAAATTTTAAGGTTAAACATTTGGTGAACCTAATCTTTGAACATCAAACCCTAGGTCACTTAGGATTTTTTAATTTTTTTGTTGATTATCCTTGATTGTCATAAAATATGCGCAACATGGATGCATCTATTACCCATTTTAGATTCCAATATATAATATTTGTTATGGTTTGATACATTACTTACCTTGTCAAATCTTAGAAACAAATCGGTGCTGATAATGACAGGATTTTAAAGTGAACACAACAATTAATCTCTTTTCAAAATTCATTTTGCAATGTTATATATCCCATATCTAGATGCCAATGTGCATGATCTCAACCATTTATCCTACCTATATCTTATTCAAATTCCAACTACCATCCCACACCCATTATTCACCCATGACTTATATTAGATTATGCGGTCCATGTTGTTACTACATGAAGAGGTAAGGTTACTTAACCCATCCTTCCACCTGTTAATATACAACATATGCCACCAAAACCTAGGCTTGTAATAAATATAAGGGATACGAAATTATTGACCAATTGAGAAATACACATGCTAATATTTAAATACTTGAAATTCTAAAATAATCTACTGTTTATAAGGATATTATATACAAGGCATTGCATGAGACATAAGTTCTAAATGATATTAAGCTTACTTGTTTTGTGGATATTATAAAAGATATTATAAAGAATAATAACAAGCTCATCACCTTTGATCCAAAATATTTACCATCCAAATATATTATTGACCAAAAATTTCCTTTTTTCATACAAGTAACAATACAAACTAAAGGTATCAAAAGAGTGCTTGTGTATAATGGATCAGGACTAAACATTTGTAGCATGCAATCCATAACCACCATGGGTATCAACACAAGACTTATTCAAAAAACTATTATGCACATCAAAGGATTTGATAATTCGCATAGTCCTCTAGTTGGACAAATTATATTGGATACGACCTTAGGACCAAAAATAATTTTAACTACTTTTCAAGTCATGTCTCAATCCTTACATTATAATTTAATTTTGAGTATACCTTGGATACATTTAATGGAAGCTATACCATCTACACTTCAACGATGTGTAAAATTCATACATGAGGGGAACTTATTATCCATGTTTGTAGATGATGAACCTTTCAAATTTTGTAAAATGGTACATTTCAAAACTAAAGGCTTCCCCACATTAGTATCACCTAAGCAATGGATTCCTCTTGAATATATAAATACGTGTGAAATAGGTGAGTTAAGTATAATGGATCTCCTTTACATGATTATAAATGATGTTGGATGGGATGTTATACTAAAAAATGATATGATTAAAAATAAATTTGGATATCTGCTTCTCGATTACATAAGTGAGGGGTTATGTCACCCCACTATGTAAAATACTCGATAGTAGTTAGGATGTGTTTATGACCATCGATTGAAGTGGGGTTTATCTTCCCTATGATATTAAGTCCCCATGTTAAAAATGGACAAGGAGTTGTAATCATATGCAATGCGTATGATAAATTGTGAATTAAGTCACCATGCTTCTCACAAGTAACATTATTTTTAACATATGAACATGCATCGGTTTCCATAGTCAACCAATAGTATCATGTGCAAAGGAGTTTCTTAGAAAGGACCACTCCACTAGTATGGGCCCCATAAATCCCATCTTGAACATATTTGATGGTTAAATCAAGCTCTCCTAAATTTAAAAAATGAAGTAGGGTTCCATCATAGCCTCTACGATAGAGTATACCACCAATTAAGGTATATCAAGATGTGTTATAGGTGAAGGATTTGTCTTGATTACGTGATAATTATTTTGGAAGGATTTGATCATAAAGGTAGATGTAAATATTTTTATATCAAGGTGAATCAGGACCAATGATATCACATACAATTTAAATTTTGAATGATTAGATGTGGGGAGGACGAGTTGTTCAATTACGAACTAATAGTAATGGATGTCTAAAGACATTTCAAGAAGTGAAATAATATTATCCATGACATATGATGACATGTTATTGGCCCTTGTTACTAACTCAAACTATATGTGATCAAAATATTACTTAAGGCTATCTACCATGGCTTATGGCATGAGTTTGCATCTTTTATTTGATTTTTTTATTAGATATGGTTAATATACGGGTTAAGGTTCCCATGCCCAGTAAAAAAGAGAGCCTAAAAGATACAAAATAAATATAAATAGTATAAAAAACAAAACATAGCACTAAGACTCAAAAACTAGCTATGACCATGATCTACTATAAAACCGACACCAAAAAACCTGCAAAAAATAACAAGAAACAAGATACCGAGGAGTCACTGATTTGGATCCTTAGACTCCAAGTAGAGAACCAATTTTTTGATCCCAATATTTTAATTATGTTTCTCCCTTCCTCTGATATGATTGTCAACACCTTATAAAGGTTCTCTGACTTCCCTCTTCCTCTTAATCGTGAATATGGTTTTTGCCTTTACTTGGCTTGTATCCCTTCTTTCTTATTTGCCACCTCTACTTTGACTATTATTTTTTCCATGTGGGGACTATCCCACACTCTCTTCTTCATCCTTCTAGTTATTGATTTTCCCTGTAAAAAAATTACCTGGTAATAGCAATGCCTTCAGCTTATCAAACTAATCATAAATTTTTGAGCTTAAAAGCCTCTGAATAACCACCTTCATCTACAAATTTTGCACAGATTATGTTATTTCTTCCATCAGATTAAAGTTGAAATAAAAATAGCCCATGCTAGTAATAAGTTTAAAATAAATAGGAACACCCTTCTAGTTATCTTTGGGTTGAAACTCCCTCGAGGCATTTTCTTCGCCAAACCCTTCATTCTTCCCCTCTTCAGGTTATGAGAAATCCTCACTAGCCCTATCTGAATCCTCTTATTTGTTTTTAATATGTATGGCCTCTAAGACTACTTTAATCCATAGAGGTTCCCCCATTTTAATAATTAACAAAATGATACCCTGATATATAATGTCCATCAAAGGGTTACTCTTGAAATTAGTAACAGAGACTTCAAGGGACTTCAAGAAGAAGGGGATACTAATGGGATAGCCTCTGAAGTGATTAAGAAGGAGGAAATGGTGAGAAAAAATAATAGTATGCTTTCCCTCAAGGTCAATATATTTCATGACCTGTAAGCAGATGTCCAGCCATTTTCTTGGTAGGTCAACTCAGAGAAACCCATTCTAATTGGAAGACTTAGGGTTTTTATTTTTAGAGCTATAAAAAATGCTAAAAAGTTCTTTTTTCCTTTTCTTATCTTCAAAATATTTAACACTGTTTTAGTTTTTATCTATGATTTATTCAATTATTTCTTCAGTTATAATGATTTTTAAACCATGTATTTTGACTTCCCTCTCTACCCATCCTCTTACAAAGTCACAAAAAATTGCCACATCATGGTCAATTATCCTTTCCATGAAGTTTGTAAGGCCTCCATTCACCATTTTTATCCATACATAGGGATCTTCTTTGACCTTTGCATAGTAAATGGGTTTGACCCTATCACAATCACCACCTATGTTGAGTTTTTTAACTTCTCGATGATTTTTACAATTAGGACAACTAGCTATCAAATTTAAAAAGCCCTTAATTTGCCTTCCCCTTATAATAATAACAATTAAAATCAATTATATTTACTTATGTATGGCATTGAATTGTTATCATATCATAATTTTGATACACATGCTAAAGCTACTACTCTCACGCTAATTAGATGTATCGATGATGATAATCATGAAATCACACATTAGAATGGACTTTATCATAATGAATGATAGGCATGACTTCATTGTGGAATTCCACATCACCTTGTCAATAGATCAGAGAACCACGTGTGACCCCTAAATTCACCATCTTATTAGCACTCTTATTTCCTTCCCTATAGACATGGCTTATAGTTAAACCTTTGAATGATGTTAAAATAAATTTGGCATCCTCCATTGTGCTAGAAATCATCTAGGAAGATTGAGAGGTTCCCTTCACACAATTAATAATATTCAACGAACCTCCTTCCACCTATAGGTTTTCCAACCCCATCTCAGCTGCAAGCTCAATCCCCCACCAAGTTGTTGTAGCTTCTACCAAATGGTTAGTTCAAATCCCTAAGGGGCTTGTATATGCTGCCATGAGGTTACCATTAGAATCTCAGATTACTCCTCCACCCCCTGTGAGTCTAGGATTCCATTTTTCCACTCCATTAAAATTTAGCTTGTACCATAGAACTGCAAGGTGAATCCAATTTATCTTCATTCTATCAACATTCTACTTTTGGGATTGAGCTAAGTTCCACCAAAATTTTAAGGGGGGATAATCCCAAGGTGCCTCCCATTGGTAGATCAAATCCCATATGGATTTTAGAAAAACCCAAGAGGAATTAGACAAATTGAAAAAAGATTGAAAAATGGAAGTGATGAAGGGGAAAAAATGGAAGATATATTCAAAAGATTCAGCCTCCTTCTTGTAAAGAATAAACTTGTTAGAAATTAGAAGTCCCCTTTTCATTAAGTCATCCACCATTAGGATTTTATTTTTGGTAGCCAACCAGAAGAATATATTAATTTTGGGGATCAATTTTTTTATCCACAAAAAATTCTAATTTTCTTCCAAATATTCTTGATCCCATAAAGATAAATAACTAGATTTAACTAAGAATAGATTGTTGGGATTAGCCATCCATAAAAGGTCATCATCTTTGGGAAATATACTTATATGAGTATTCTAAAGTTGGTTATTTAACTCTTATAAAAATAGTATTTCTTCTTGGTTCAAATATTATTTATGAATTAACTTCCAACTTTTACTACCTTCAACCTCCTACCAGTAATTGGACAATTTATAATCTATTACCTTCTTGAAGTGACCACTCAGTCTTACTGCATCTTGAGAGGATCCAAATGGGAACTGGTTGATCCATAAATCATCCCAAAAGTCAACTTTATTACCTCTACCTATTTTCCATTTTAGACCTCTCTTAAAAATATCCTTTTCTTTACTCAAAGCTTTATAAAAGGCTGAGCCATTGGTAGGTCCTTATTTAACAAGAAAACAAAATCCCTCCCTAGAATTTAAATACTTCACTTTAATAATCCTCATCCATTGGTTATCTTCCTTTATCACCCTTCATGCTTGTTTATCCAGTAGAGATTGATTCATATAATTCACCCTCCTAAGGCCCAAACCCCCCTTCCCTATAGGTAAACAATCTTTTTTTCAAGAGATAAATGGAAATATGAATCTGTCTTTCAGCCCCCTCAAGAGGAATTTCTTCTATAATTATTCTAGTTGGTCCACCACTTTGCCTAGAATAACAAATAAGGACATAAAATAAATTGGGATTCTCTACAAAGAACTCTTAAGTAATTGTAATTTGTCAGCTTGGGATAGTAGATTCCATTTCCAACCAACCAATTTATTCTAAATCCTATCAATAAGGGGGTTCCAAAATTCTGATTTCATATTGCCTTCAAATAGAGGGATGCCCAGATAGGAAGAAGGAAGATTCTTTATTACACACCCAAGGATCCTTGATATCTTCCCCTACAAAGTTGTGAGAGTATTGATGAAGAATAAAGAACTTTTAAGGAAATTAACACATTGACCTGACACTGCCTCATAGATTTTAATAATTTTCATGAAACATTTCACTTCTACCACCGAGGCTTTTCCCATCATCAGAGTGTCATCTGTAAATTGTTGATGGGTTGTTGCTCTAGTGTTAGGGGCCACTTTATTCCCTTGACTATTCTAAAAGAACTGGTAGTTTTGATGATTTTGCTCAGAGTTTAGGCCATCAGAATGAATAGATATGGAGGTAGGGGATCTCCTTGATGGAGGCCTCTGCTTTTAGGAAAAAAACCTTTGGGGACCCCATTAATGATGACTAAAAACATGGGGGAGGAGATACAAGAAGTTATTAGATTCCTAACCACTTGATTAAAACTAAACTTTTGTAGGACTTTATTGAGGAAAAGTCATGAAACCCTATCATAACCTTTGTTCATATAAAGTTTAAGGAACATTCCATATCTAGAAGAGTTAGCCTGATGTATATTTTCATGAGTGATAATAATACCATATGATATATATCTACCCAAAAAAAAATCTCCTTGTTGTTCCACTATCAACTTGTTAAGAAGCATTTGGATTCTTAAATCTAGACCTTTTGTACATATCTTATAGAAAGTGGAACAAAGGTTGATAGGTATAAAATCCTTTAGCTAATTCATTCCATGCTTATTAGGAATTAAGACCAAAAAAGTATTATTAAATTCTTGAATCATTGTTCTATATTTTAAGAATTCAATGACTACTAGAAAAACTTCATTTTGTATGATATCCCAAAAAACTTGGAAGAAAAAAGAGGGAAATCCATCTGGGCCTAGGGCTTTGTCTCCTTCCAAAGATAAAAATATGGATCTAATGTCTTCATTAGAGGGTGGGGAAATAATGGAAGTGTTATCTTCTTGGGATATAACCCCTGAATAATATTTAGAACCCTATTCTTCAAGATGGAGATCTTAGGAGGGGAAAGAGCCAAAAGATCCTTGTAGAAATTAATAATTTGCAGTTCAATGTCTTTTTCATCTTTATATAGAATCCCATCTTCTCCCTTGATTTTTGAAATTAATTTATGCTAATGATTTCTTAAAGCTAAGAGATGAAATTATTTTGTGTTCCTATCATCTTGCTTAAGCCAGGTTTTCTAGATTTTTGATGCCAAAAAATTTCTTCCTTAGCTTTCAAATTATGAAGTAATCTTAGAAGATCCCTTTCTTTAACTTGAGAGGAAAGAGTGAAACTGAAAGAATTGATTTCCTCCTAAAGTCTATGTAACTCTACCTCTATTTTATTATTTTATGTGAAAATATTCCCAAAAACTTCCTTGTTCCATATCTTAAGTTTGTGCTTGACATGTTTAAGTTTCATAGATAAGATGTACATAGCTAATCCTAGCTTCCACCACTCCTTCAATGATTTAAGCAAGGTCGAATTGGATAACCACATTTTTTCAAATCTAAATGGAATGTTCTTGGGTTTATTCATCTTATCTATGGTGAAAATTAGGGGTTGTTGTTAGAGCCGACCCTGGGAAAGGAGGATAAAGAATTGCTAAAATGTATATCCCAAAATATTGAGACCAAGAACCTATCCAGGTGAACTTGAATAAGATTTTTGCCCAATATCCTATACAACCTGGAAAAGGGATTGCCTTTCAAGTCCACATCGATGAGACCTACCTCTACAATAAATTCACCAAAATCCATCATGTTATCATTAAATGAGAAAATTACCCCTTTTCCATTGGAGATAAAGAAGAATTAAAATTTCCTACCACCATCTAGTTCATGTTTTTGAAACATTTCCTAATCTTAATCAGGTCCACCCAGAGTTTTTTTCTATCATTTCTAGTGTTAGGTGCATAGATGTTTATAAGGACCCAATCCACTTTATTTTGAGTATCTTTGAAAAAGACAGTGATATGTGAGTTAGATTTTAATAGAATCATCACCTCCAGGACCAGGGGGTCCTAAAAAACCATCATACCATCAGAAGCACCTCTAGATTTGAGACTACAACTTATAGTTTTATCCCAAATATTATATTTATTCTTAAAATTATTATCCTTAGACATCTTGGTTTCTTGGAAGAGTAAAATATTAGGTTTGTGCTTATAGACCATGTTTCTTACCAATATCTATTTCATAGGGTTATTCAAAGCCCTTATATTCTAGAATATAATCTTCATTTCTTAGTAGTTGAGAATTCCCTAAGGGTCATCTGGTTAACCTTTGCAACTTGTTTGTCTATTTCATATCTTCTAGCATTTTGATTTGTTGATCTACCAGTAGATTTCATATCTTCACCTACTTTGGCTTTTTTCCTACCCTTTTTTGGTTATACCTTCATCCATTGGTCCTCTACCTTTTCCTTATATTTGTCACTATTCTCTTTCTCCTTAGTTGAATAAAATTCTCCAGGGATAAGTGAAAAAGACTTATGTAGCCCCTCATTACTAACTAGAGTTAGTATAACTTTTATAGGTAAAACTTTTTATGGACCTGAATCCTCACCAGTGAATAAAGATTCAAAAGATAGGAGTGAATTGAAAGCTCCATGACTCTCTGTGAAGGGTTCCTTGTGAAACTAAGAAGAAACTAGAGTTGAAGTGAGGGAAGCAAAAGCTACTTCAACTAAAAATTTTGTCAAAGGGGGAGATGTTGGTGGAGCCTTCTCCATGATCATATCAATGGGAAAAATCACATAAGAATCAAAATCAATAGAATGGATCAAAGGAGAAAGCTTAGTAGGGGTAGTCTATACAAGACTAGAAATCTTTAGGGGAAGCGAGTCCATAACAGAGGCTACAATAAAGAACCTCTCTACCAGGATAAGAGGAATAAGAGCAAGAAGGGAAACAAGGTGGGGATGGGGAGAAGGGTTTGAAGGAGGATTAGGAAGGGGATCTAGGGTAGTATGAGGGGAAGGGTTCAAAGAAATGGATTTCTTCACCCAATGGGGAGTGGGGGGATGGGAAGGCCTCTTAGAGAGAGGACATTATTTCAAGGAGTGATTGAGGACATTATAGGTTTTACAGATCTCTGAGTCTCTTTTGAACATAATTCTTTGATTCCAAACCCCATATTTAGATCTGATCTTGATGTAATGAATCAAGGGTTTATCAGTAGGGATGAAGACATAAAATCTAACATCCAGTAGCCTTCTTCTAGACCTAGTAATGGGGTCAATAGAAATAGGTTGATCGAGAGCTCCAACATTCCTAAAAATTACCTTTGGGGCCCATAATTACAAAGGAAATTTAGGCAAGTTAACCCAGACAAGGATATCTTCTATTACCATACTATCAAGGTTAAAACCTTCTTTCTACTTATAGAGATAGACATTTGATTTACCCATAAACCATGGGCCCCTCGTAAGGATCCTAATGTAATCCTTAGAATTTGATAAATTGATCAAGAATAAATTATTTGGCATGGAAACGATGTCAATTTACCCCTTAGGATGCTATTTAAAATTATCCCACTTTCTGAAAGAATCAGTATTAGGTCTAATATCACTAAGTTTGTGTTAGAAACTCTAGATTGCACCCTAGCTGAAAGGAGGAGTGTTCAAGTCCTACCCTCAAACCTGGACTAACATGGGAATGGTCTAAGTTCATGGGTTGCCTATATCTAGTCTAGACCTCTAGTATTTTTAATGAGGCTAGCTCTTTTGATGCAGCATTTTGAACCTTTACTTTGAAAACCTAAAATTGGCTAGGGTAAAAAGAGAGGAGTTGAAAAAGTAAAACCTATTCTAACTTATGGTGACACATCATGAAGATTATCCATCCACTCATAATTGAGCCTCTAAAACACTAGTGAGACAAATAAATAATGGGATCTATGACTCCAAATGCCTATCATGCATCAACATTTCATGAAGAAGCTCATCAAGTGAGTGAAACCTAAGGGAGACAGTGGAGAGGCCTAGTTTAAAGCACTAATCTAGTCAACATGTCCACTGTTGGCTTCAGTCAAATGACATAAAACACTAAACATAACCTACATAACTAGATAATCTACCATCTAGGTGAGATCAAGTCTTGGAAAGGGAGAAGGCTCTACCACTTATACAAATCAAACTAACATGAACACACTAGGTTAATATCATGAAATCTAAAAACAATCATCTTATTTATCTCAAGAGGTTAAAAGGCTCAATATTAGCAGAGTTTAATCATGCCTAAGAGAGGGATCCATTTTAAGGCTCAAAATCCTGCATATATAACACAAAGGGATGAGAAAAAATAGAGAACCTACATGGAAAAGTGGAAAAGGGGTCATAATCACCAAGATTTTTGTAGCCTCCTCGAGCTCCTGATTGCATTAATGCTAATGGGACTACAAGGATAGAGTCCTCATATCCATGGGAAAATATTAAGTTTAATTTAGGTGGCTATTTTTCAAGAGAATGGATCATGACGCTCCTCCATTAATTACATATATCTACCTCTGCTTTGAAATGTGAACTTGGGCCTACTATGGATTGAAAACTAGTTTAAATTATTGGGTTTCCTATAGTTTGTACATCCACCTAGACATATCTATATTGTATGAATAGCTAATAGCCCAACCTAATCTATATTAGATTTAAAAAGACCTATTATGCCCCTATAGAGTCTTAATGGCATTGTCTAATCCTAAAATATTTTCTACTGGCCCTAACTGAAATGTGCTCAAGCTTAGCTCTACCATGCTTGCTTACTTTAGTCAAAAATCAACTCTTTAACCTCTTTTTAAATCATTTTTCACTCTCCTTTACTCTGATTGGTTGCCAATAACTGACTCAGATCCTTGAATCTCATCATCAGATCTACCTAGGGTGAATGAACGTGATTCATTGATCTTTTATCCAGATTCACGTTCTTGTGCCATTTATACATCATGCTTTTGCTTTTGAGATTCACTAACTATTTGACCTACTTACACATCATTGATCTAAAATCTATGATTGAACATGCACCATTGATATGATCTGAGCTCATTACCATATCTTTACCTGCTTTCCATTAGATTTGATTCGAGTACCTAAGATTTGGACACTTATCAAGTTTGTGCTCAGTTGAGGACCCCTTTGATGATTTTTGAATGCAAATGGATATTTCATAAGGACCAAACTTGACATCTGTATGAATGTCCTTGGATTTTCAAATCCAAACAATTAGTTGAAGGGGCTTGAATTTGGCATCTATGGGGCTGCCCAAGACCTTTTGAAATCAAATGGCTATTCCTTCAGACCTTTTGCTAGAGAATTCTTTCAAGCTTTATGTGGAGCACTTTTTTCAAAGGAAATTGCTTGCTTTATCTCTGCCTTTGATCAATTCTCTTGGGATCTTCATCTTAGACAAATTCTTTGAAAGAATCAATGTCTTGGTCCCTAGCTCTCTTGAAAAGTGCCCTTAAAATTTTTGACTTGGTCCACCTTACTGTAGAAAGATCCCTTGAATAAGATGTAGAGGACACTTGCCCAATAAAATAACCCTCTAGACTTTTGAAGAGTGCCCTTTTTGAAAGAAAATACCCTTCAAAAATAATGTATAAGACACTTTTCTTGAAGAATATATCCTTTGGGATTTTACAAAGGTCCACTTTCTTGTAGAATGGTCCTTCAGGAAAAGTGTATTGGACGTGTTGGCCATTTCTTTTGGCCCACATACCAAAATTCTAATTGATTTAAAGAACTATGAACTCCATCAAAAATCTATAGACTCCATCAAAAAATATACGAACTCCTTCAGAGATCTACAGACTCCATCAAAAATCTATAGACTCCACCATAGATCTACAGACTCCATTTGAAGAACTACAGACTCCATTAGTAGAGCTACTTTACTTAAATTGCCTTATAAGTTGAAAATAGTGGAAATTCCAAAGTAGTAAGTAGTGAGGTATGAGAAGTCCAAAGTAGGAAACTGTGGAAAACCCGATCAAGAAGAAGCCAAGTGCAAATTATCATTTTTAGCTAAGTCTTTACTTGCATTTTTTTGAACTTTTAGTGTCGAAATTCTTTCGGACTTTGTCTAAAATAAAAGTTTCAAAAGCTTGTTTTCTTCGGAGAAGTGTCCAAGCAAAGTTTTTCAAAGGATCTTTTATTTAAGCAAAATTCCCTTTACAACTTTATCGAAAGGTTCATTTCTTGAGAAAGTGGTCCTTTTCATTTTTTTCAAAGGGCCATTTTTCACTTTTCCAAAGGGCACTTTCAAAAGAAATGATCCTCTTCAAAATTTCCAAAAGGTACCTTTTCAACTTTTTTGAAGGGTATGTTCCTTTCAGAAGGGTCATTTTTAAAAATTTTGAAGGAATTTTCCAAAAGGGTGAGGCATTTTTTTGAAGAAAGGACCGTTACATTTTTTTTGAAGGGTTTATTTGGATCTCTGAGGGGCAATTTGTAAAGGAAAGAATTCCTTTAGAATTTTTGTCTAAATGAAGTTTACTAAGGAAAACACCATTTGAAAATTTCTAAAGGGTAAAATCCCTTTGAAAAAGGATCAATTACAAAATCTCTAAGGGTATTTACCTTTCGAGAAGGGTCTATTTAAAAAAATCTGAAGGGCACCTAAAAAATTCTAAAGTACACTTGGAAGGAGTCTGAGGAATTGTGACAAAAGTTTGAAGAAATTATGTGGCAAAAAATCTCGAAGGAAATAGTTAGGGAAAGTGGCATGGGAAAAAGGATTGGTTAGGACAAAAATTATGAAGGAATGCCTTTGAGAAAAAAGGTCTAAAAGAAAAGGATCTTCAAGAAAATCTGAGCAATGAAAAGCCCGAAGGAATGAGTAAAATGGAAAGTTCCAGAAGGAAAATTGTAGAAAAGAGTCTAAAGTGGAAAAAGAAAGTAACCCAAAGAAATAAGCAAGTAAGTAATAAATGGTAAAGATAACAAAAAATAAAGAGGCAAAACTTGTCAGGATCACATGGACCTAGATCGATAGAGCAAAATAAGTTAAATGGTCAGGGGATTCCAGGATTTGACATGTGGCAAGAAATGGAATGTGTTGAAAAGTTAGGAGAAGGATCCAAGGGCTCACGATTAATCATGCATTCAGATCCAATAGAGTGAATACACAAGTGGGGTCGATGAAACCAAGTAGATCAATGACATAAAGGACCAAATGACTAAGGCAAACATATCAGAAGTAAAGATGACCCAAGTTGAACCAAGATGGCAACAACAACTAACCCCCATCATTAAGTTTCTTGAAGGAAACAAAATATTACAAAGTGGGTGAGTGACTTGAATGGATATGTAGAGCTATGATTTTGGTCATACTATCGATAAATAGCCACCCAAAATAGGTTCGATCATGACGATGCCAAGTACACAAGCATGGATTTTTTGTCTTCACAAAAAAAAATTAACACGGTCAAGGGATCAAAAAAGAAAAGGATTTTTAGTCATTAAGACCCCCCTCACCATCCTTTCAAAAATTCCCTCTTCTTTCATCCCTTTTCTACTATATATATAGGCTTCTGGGCCTATAAATGGATCCCTCCATTAGTGATAGAGGCACTCTTTCAAAATTTCCTTGTAACACTCTCTTAAATCAATATAAGACAACTTTCTAATTTCTGCTAAAGTCAAGTGTACATTATTAAAGTTTAACTTGTAGAATGTATGTTTTTCCTCATCATCTGTGATTTCTCTATGCACCTCACTCCAATTTTCTTGGTTTCTCGAAGGTCATGTGATGTGTTAGTCTTTGGTGCCTTTCTGAAGTGTTATGAGTCATAGTGTATCTCTTGTAGACCTATTTCTTCCTGCCCTTCAAAGTGCATCTTCTCCTCTGACCTCCACATAGCTACTTTGCTTGTAACTCTGAAATAAGATCAGCTAGACTTGTCTTGTTTAAGTCCAGTAGTAGTCACTAAGGTTCCCAGTCTGAATGTGGATCACTCTCTTTTAGTGCATCACCTCCCTTAGCTTAGATTTTCCTTTTTATGTTATCCTCATATACCTTTTCCTTAATCAATAGTAGATTTTAGCATGGGAAATGAGAGCTAAAGTGAAGCATTTGAGGAACTAGCCTCATTAAAAATCCTAGAGGTTCAATCTCATGACAAGATACCCCTTGCCCGAGGTTGTCCCAATGCTTGTAGCTAGGAGTGAGAGACACTGAGAAACTCTCCCACAAAGGGTGAAATTAGAGCCTATAATTTTTTTTGGCATGCCCGATGGGACCACTTTCAAGGAAGATTAGTCAAGTTTGATGCTAGTTTGATCAATTTAAGGCAGTTATAGCTTTCATCTTTCAGTATCTGGTGACTCTGAAGAACACTCAACAATTTGGTGATAGAATAGTAACTATTCTTAATTCTAAAGGTGATTACGAGATCAAATTTTGTAGGTATTCCTTTTGAATTTGTTGAATTACCCTTGAACTCAGTAACAAGGCTAAGGTTCACCCATACTCACCCATACGTAGGAAACTTTCTTCCTAAACAAGGCATAAGGTATACTTACACAAGAAGATCTTCGTTATCTCCCCTTGCTATCATAATTCCCCAAAGAGATTTCATAGGCTTCAGTGGCCAAAGTCCTTTGAATTTGCCAAAATATGACCCTATGCTAGTATCAGCCCTCAAAATCATCCCATATTTCATAGGAGACCAAGTTGTGACTCCTAATGAACACATCACAAACATAACCAATTTATGAAATATCCATAATGCCATAGTAAAAAATGTAGCTATCAGACTATTGGTTGTATCCTTTAAGGGAAAGGATTTAGATTGGTATAGAGGTTTAGCTCTTAACTCTATTAAATCATGGGATCAACTAGCAACGTTATGTACAATATTTGTAGATAAGAGTGATCATTTGCCACTTGCAGAATAGTTGACCATGATCAAAAGAGCTCCTTATGAAGTTATGCAATACTTCAATACAAGATTCCAAAAGGTTTGGGATATAATTATAGCCACTATTAGACCATCCCATAACTTTTCATTCTTGTACTATTTTAAGGCTTTGAATAGAGATATAATAGTAATGATCCAATCCATGGGAGGGGACATATTGTCAAACGCTTATGAGGTGGATATTAAAGCAAAAAATTGCCTAGTTTAGGCTGACAAGCTCACTCTTAGACCCCTAATGCCCCTTTTTCTTGAGATCATACCACCTCCTAAAGTCATTCCCCCACTTGATTTTATTCTTTCAACTCTAACAATTATCGTTATACCTTCACCTAAGCAGGAAAAGGCCTCCACTAGCAGATCAAGTGATTTCCAAGAGCAAAAAAACTACCTAGAGCTTAAGAGCATGTTCCAATCCTTGACAAATGATGTAGTAAATGTAAAAAGGCAAGCTCAATTCAATAAGTCATACCAGGCTCCATATCAGTCTCAGCAACAATATTATCAAGGAAATACACCACCCTTCATGAGAAACTTCCAAGGTCAGAGCAAGGGCAAGGACAACCTGGCTATAATAAGTAGAACAATTACAATCCAAATGTTGCAGGATCTTCCAACACCTTGGTTCCTGTTCAAAAAAATATTTCTCAAGAGGTTGAAGGAACAATGCCTTGGAATTAGTCTTTTGGGAAGTCTATTATCCCAACCAATGTTGCTAACTAGGCATTCAACAACCAATGGTAGTAGGTTGTTGCTTATGGATATAACCAAGCCTTAATGGCTCAAAGCACATAGACTCCCATGGTGCTAAGGCCAGGATAGTCTCCACAAGACCAAGGATCTGATTAGGTCCCAAACCAATTGGATATTATAATGGTCATCAGTGAGTAAGAAGAGTGTTATGCATCCAATCAGTAGGCCAACTCCAATCAAGCTCATGCCCCAGTGTCAGCAAATACAAGATTCAAAATAAGGAATATAGGTGACAACCAGGGAGCATTCAAGGAAACCCCTACCAATACTCCTTCATTTTCCAAGCCTAATGAGCCTACTGTCACTCCAAAGGTCTTGACACCTCCACAAGGCTCACAGATTCAATAAATAATAGTAATGGCTTCCAAAGCACAAAAAAAAATTAGTAGTACACCAATCAACATTGTTGAACAAATGAATAAATCTAATGTGAGCGTACCAATGTGGGACATGTTTTCCATGCCCAATCAAGTGGATATCCTTCAAGAAGGTTTGTCCAAGATAGGTGTTACAAAAACTATAGGTAAACAACCAAGCAAAGAAGTTGAGGTCCTCACTAATGCAGCCAAGGGTCCTATGGGAGAATTATTGAGTAATGTGTTCAAACCTCCTCCTTTCTACATTTTATTAATCATTGGTGACTCCTTGGTGCATAATTTCTTGGTAGATAGTGGATCTAGCACTTCAATAATGCTAAAGTCCATAGTTGATCAATTGAACCTCAAATATGAGCCGCATACCAAGGGAGTTCCATAGCTTAAAGTTTCTTTCATAAAGCCATCTGATATCATCAAAGATTTGAACATGACCCTACATGCTTGTCTTAATGTTTTAATGGCTCAAGATGTGTTGATCCTTGATGTAACTCCTCGCTTTGCATTATGCCTCTCTAGAGAATTCATAACCAAGATTGGGGGTTATCTAGCAACAAATTGGTCATACATGGTATTCAGAACAAGGTATGGAACTAAGGTGTCAATCAAGGTTGAGCCCATGGTACAATTTCATAGTGAGCCTCATTAGCTAGATATCATAAACATCAATTGCACCATCCTTGATGAGGATGAATTTACTATTGGTCAAGTGTTGAATATTCATCCTGAGGTGTTTCTAGACTTGTTCTTAAATGAGCTATGGGGGGATAACCAATTTCTCAACCCTTTAGAGGGTGTTGAAGAAAGAGCATGGGTGTCTATTTGCTACATGAGGAAAATCAGCTCATGCGTCCCCTCATTCGACCTAAAGAAGACCTCAATGGTATGTGAAAGTTATTTTTTGATGGTTTAAGGAGCAAAAATGGAATATGTGTAGGAGAAATGTTGGTTTTCCCTTCAAGTAACAAGCATTTCTCTTCCTTTAGGTTCCATTTTAGCTTCTCTTCTAATGCAACATAATATGAAGGCTTGATTTGTGGTCTCCAATGGGCCAATAAAAGAGGAATCAAAGTGTTGCAAGCATATGGAGACATTGAGCTTATAGTGAACTAAGTTAGAGGCTTGAACATCACAAATAATCCTTTGATGAGGTATTACAAAAATAGAGTGTGGGACCTAATTAAAGTTTTTAAGGCCTTCAACATCTAAGCTGTACCAAGGAACCAAAAGCAACATGCTGATAGGTTAGTAGCTGTGGGAGCCTAGTTTGATATTCTAAGAAAACTAAAAGAGGCCAAGGTTTGGCCACATGTCAAGGTGGTGGTGAGGCCATCAATGCCAGATAATGAAGTCCATTGGCAAGTTTTCAAAAATGATAGACAAATTGCTTGTTTCTTGCAGTAGGAAGTAGAGTTTTCCTTAATAAATCAAGGTAAATTTCAACATCAATATGGGGATCAAATTGTTCAGTTGAAGTCTAACCAACTTCTTAAAGGGTTGGTCACCCTTGAAGGTCTTTTCCATGAGGAGACCATATAAGGAAAGAAAAGGTGGTAATGTCAACCAATGAAGAAAACTTTAAGAGAGTCCTCATATTCAAAGACAAAATTATCAAGCTCAGGAAGGTAAGCAACAAGGCTGAGAGGCATGCTTTCATATCACTCTACCAAGAATACATAGACATCTTTTCTTGGGAATATGGTGACTTGAAAGGTTTTGATCCAAAGTTAGCCCAACATACTATAGAATTGGAGGCCAATGCAAAGCCTATGAGGCAAAAACAAAGGCCCATTAATCTCAAAATTGAAGAGCTAATGAGGAGAGAGCTAACCAAGTTAATTAAATCCAAGATCATCTTCCCCATCAAGCACTCATCATGGGTAGCCAATTTGGTGCCTGTAAGGAAAAAGAGTGGGGAGATTAGGCAAAGTGTTGACTTTAGATATTTGAACAAAGTATCTTTGAAGGATCATTACCCTCTACCATTCATGGATCAGCATCTTTAAATAGTTGTAGGTTCAGAACATTTTTCCCTTTTGGATGGATATTCAAGTTACAACCAAGTATTGGTAAAAGAAGAAGATTAGTACAAGACTGCCTTCACCACCAAATGGGGCACGTATGTGTACCAGAAGATGCCCTTTGGTTTATCAAATGCTGGGGTAACTTTCCAAAGAGACATAGACATGGCTTTCTAAGGATTTTTGAATCAAATGGTGCTGGTCTACTTGGATGACATCATAGTTTTCTCCAAAAATACCAACAAACACATGGACCACTTGAGGTTGATATTTAAAAGATGAAAAGAGTATGGGATCTCATTAAATCCTAAGAAGTGTGTGTTTTTCATACATGAAGGTAAGTTTTTGGGCCACATCATTTCAAAATAAGGGTTATATATTGATCCTAAAAGGGTAGATCCCATCTTAGCACTCTCTCTCCCCAAGCATAAGAAAGGAGTTTAGAACTTCCTTGGAAAAATAAAATTTGTAAGAAGGTTCATACCAAGTTTTGAAAGTTTGGTCAAGCCTATTAATGCCATGTTAAAGAAGAGTCAAGTACACCTTTTCCAACATTGACAGCTTGTCATCTATGCTGATACAAAAAAATGGTGAAGGAATGGACTAACCAATTGCCTTTTTTAGTCAAGGGCTAGAAGGATATGAGGTGAGGTAATATTTTATAGAGAAGTAGATCCTTATAGTAGTAAGGAGTCTTAAGAATTTTATACCAATGATCTCTAACAACAATATTTATCTCATGGTGCCCCACCCTAGAGTTAGGGATCTCCTCCATAACAAAGATCTGAATGAGAAAAAAGCTGGCTGGATCACCAAAATCATGGAGTTTGATGTGGAAATCAAAGTGACCAAGTTGGTTAGAGGTAGGGGTTTATGTGAGAACATGGTGGAAGATCTTCAAAAGGACAAAGAAGTTGCCATGGTGATTCAATACAACTCACAGGCAATGGCACCTCTACTGCATAAGAGTTGGCTCCATGATATGGCATTTTCTACTAATAGGAGAATGCCCTCAAGGTCTAAACAAGGAAAAAAGAAGGTATTTCATAATTTAGTCCATACCTTATGCATTGGTTGATGGGGTTTTATTCAAAAAGGACCTTAGTGGAGTGCTTCTAAGGTTTGTAGATAATGACCAAATAACCAAGCTCTTGGATGATCCAGGCATCAATTTAGGCGACAATTCGGGTAACAGTTCCACCCCAATTGATGATGGAACTTCCGGGAGCCATAACTTTTGCACTGTAGCTCCAATTGACTCACCATTTGAACCGTTGGAAAGCTAAGAACGAGGGGAACGTCGTGAAATGGCATTGAGCTTTTCTCGATGAAGTTTGACCCCCAAAAACCCAATGGAAGTGCCTCAAATTTCAATTTTAATAGTGCTGTCTAAAAATAGTAAGTTTCTAAAAATAGTAATTCCTCAAATTATGTATTGTTTTAAATATTGGAAGTCGTACCACTTCATCTCCCTCGAGATTGGTGACCTTACACATCCTCCCCATGCTTTCAAATTGTGTATAAATGAAGAAGTAACCCAAAATGTGAAGACAGACATCTCTTCCCAGAGATAAGCATATTTTTGTATTGGGATTTTGAGTAATACTACATCTCTTCTCAGAGAATTCATTGTTACTGTGTGATATTTATCAACCAAAACTTCTGAGTTTTGGATCAGTGGTATCAGAGTGGTTTTTCTTGAGAGTGTATGATCCCGAGGATGAGGTCAGGCTATAAGAAGCTTGGGTGGGAAACAACAGAGCTTCCAAATTTTCCACATGTTCACTCCAAACGACCTCAAATGGCGGACGACACCGAGACATCCGATCCTTTTAAGGAAATGGTGAATGAGGCCCTCCAATGGCAACAAGCACAGATGCTACAACAATTTTCCCAAATTCTTCAAACACTTTCGATGGGAAATCCTGGCTCTGCGGCTCCACTTCCTGGCTCCTCATCCAGGGAATGACCTTTCAGTGCCCTAACACCCTTAAAGGTCCAGGTAAATTTTGATATTCCTACATTTGAAGGTAAAATCAATGCTGATGCAGTAGAAAATTGGTTAGATCAACTGTCTTCCTACTTCTCTGTAAATAAGTTCACCGATGGAGAAAAGATTACTTTTGCTCTTTTGAAATCAACATTGCCTGTGAAAAACTGGTGGGAAGTGTGTAAAAAGAGGTTCAGCACAGATGACATTGGCCTTGAGGCGGAACCTACTTAGGATGATTTTGTAGAAGCAGTGAAAGAAGAGTACTACCCCATCGGAGCATATGATGATCTCTACATACAGTGGCAACAACTTCGCCAAGGTAAGGACCAATCTGTTCAAGATTACACAGACACTTTTCATTCTTTGTTTGCAAGGTTGGGCATTCAAGAAAGTGAGAAACATAAGACTCTCAAATATCGTGGTGGACTACAATGGTACATATGGGGGGAAATGGAACTCTTCAATTTGGAAACCCTCGGTGAGGCATACAAATTTGTAGTGAAGATTGAATAGAAGAATGGCAGAAAGAATACGAAGAGTCAACCCTCAAAATGGAAAAGTGATAAGGAAGGTCAAACACGAGGCCCAAATTGGAAGCAAAAGGAGTTTCAGGATAAGAAATCCCAAAAAGGGAAGGCTGGAAAATGGTGTGATTACCACAAAACTGGGACTCACTCCAAAGAAGAATGTCGAGCCATCAAGTCATTGCTTTCTGAGTCACAATACTCGACGTCCACTACTCTGCCTCATACACAACCCATAGTCGAAGAGGACGAAGAATAAATTGTAGATGTTGAACCTGACACCATTGTCACTTCATCACATAATCATGGGGAAAGACCAGATGACAAGGAAAGATTGTTCCACTCCAAACTATGGGTAAAAGGTACACCTTTACATTTCATTCTTGATAGTGGGAGTCAAAAGAATTTAATCTCTACTAAAGTTGTGAAAAGTCTAAATCTATCTGTGAAGCCTCATCCAAAGCCCTATAGTATTGGATGGCTAAGCCCAGGGAGAGACCTCCGTGTCACCCATCAGTGTCTTCTTTCATATGCCATAAAACCATTCCAAGATGAAGTCTTGTGTGATGTAGTCAATCTAGATGTTTGTGATGTACTCCTTGGTCAGCCATTCATGTATGAGCGACATGGCATCTATGAATCACGAACCCGAAGGATTACCCTCACCCTTGGAAAATGGCGCTATAGGGTACCAGAGGTACCACCTCCCACATCTGTCTCCCTGATCAGTGCGAAGCAATGTAAGAGATTGGTGGAGAAAACAAAGCAATTTGTCCTCATGGTGGTCAAGCCACAGAAATCCACGAAGGCCGATGTTGCAGTCCTGACTACGCAATCAACACAACAACAGAAGCAGATAGGACGCATCACAAGAGAATATGATGACTTATTCAAGTCACCCACAGGAGTTCCACTACATTGCCAGGTAAAACATTTTATCGATTTGATCCCAGGATCACCTTTGCCTAACAGTCCTGTGTATCGCAGATCAGTTTTGGAGAATGATGAGATAAAAAGACAGATTCAAGAATTGATCCAAAAGGGTCACATCAGGCCAAGCTCTTCACCTTGTGGTAGCCCAATTGTCTTGGCACCGAAGAAAGATGGAACATGGAGGCTTTGTATTGACTATCGAGCCCTGAATAAAATCTCTGTGAAGAATCGCTATCCTCGCCCCAAGATTGATGACCTGCTGGACCAGCTCCGTGGTGCCAAGTTCTTCACCAAAATTGATCTCAAATCTGGTTATCACCAAATTCCCATCGATCCCATTGATGTCTGGAAGACTGCATTCAAATCTAAGGAGGGGCTCTTTGAATGGTTGGTTATGCCTTTTGGCTTAACTAATGCACCTGCAACCTTCATGAGGATGATGGATGACATCCTACGACCCTTCACCAAATCATTTGTGGTTGTCTACTTAGATGACATACTCATCTATAGCAGAATGTGGGAAGAACATTTGCAACATGTTCGTAAGGTGCTTCAAACTCTTCGGGAGCACAAGTTGTATGCAAATCTTGACAAATGCACATTCGGGATGACAACAATTCAGTACCTCGGGTATGTTGTGAATGCAGAAGGGGTCCATGTTGATCCAGAAAAGATTCGGGTTATTCAAGAATGGCCCACACCAAGGACCCTCACAGAGCTTCGTAGCTTTTTGGGTCTTGCAAATTTCTACCGCAGGTTTGTTCTTGGATTTTCACATGTTGCTTGGTCACTAACCCAAGTGACTAAAGGAGGAGCAAAAGCTACATTTCAATGGGGTGAAATACAACAAAGGGCATTTGATAATTTGAAGAACAGACTCTGCTCAGCCCCTATTCTTGCCTTGCCATATTTGCATCAACCTTTTGAGTTGATGACAGATGCATCTGAATATGCCATGGGAGCTGTCATCATGCAACATGGCCATCCTGTTGCATATCACAGTGAAACTTTCACTGATACATTCAAGAAATATCCAACATATGATAAGGAGATATATGCCATTGTGCAAGCCTGCAAACAATGGAAACACTACATCTTGGGAAAGGAAACGGTCATCCACACTGACCACAGACCATTGGAATTCATCCAGACACAAAGCAAGCTCCGAAATGAGAGGCATCAAAAGTGGGCCACATATCTTCAGCAATTCCACCTGATAATCAAACACAAAAAGGGGAGCTCAAATACAGCTACAGATTGTCTGAGCCGCCCACCAATTACTGCACTCACAACAGTTTTGGACCTATGCGGACATGAGACTGCCACTTGGGGTACCCTGTATGAAGTAGATCCTACCTTTGCGGCTACATACCAAGCACTTCAAAAAGGTACACATGTTTCTGATTTCTATTTGCAAGATAATGTCCTCTGTCATATGGGACACATCTGTGTTCCAGTTGCAGAGCAACAAAAGATGATATGGGAAGCACACTTCAGTAGGATAGCTGGACACTTTGGTATTGAGAAAACATTGGCAGTTCTTCAAAAACACTTCTACTGGCCCCATATGCGAAAGGATGTGGAAAGATATCTCAAATCTTGCACCCCATGTGTGATAGCCAAGCCGACAAATAAGAAGCAAGGATTGTACACGCCATTGCCAGAACCAACCAGGCCTTGGGAATCCATCTCAATGGATTTTCTATCAGGTTTGCCGACTTCAAAACATGGTAAGGACTGTATTTTTGTGGTAGTTGATCGTTTTTCAAAAATGGCTATCATGATTGCCTGTAAAAAATATATATCTGATGAAGAAACTGCTCAACTATATTTTAGTCATGTATGGCTCCATTTTGGTCTTCCCAAGTCCATTGTCTCAGATCGAGATAGCAGGTTCTTGAGCATCTTCTGGTCCACTCTATGGAAGATGATGGATACTAAGCTGATGAAGTCCACAGCCTTCCATCCACAGACTGATGGTCAAACAGAGGTGGTAAACCACTTGATTGTTCACATGATTCGGATGTACCACTCCAAACATCCACGCACATGGGATGAAGGACTTCTTTTCATACAACATGGATACAATCGGGCACTGCACAGCTCGACCAAGCACAGTCCATTCCAAGTATGTTTTGGGTTCCAACCCATGGCACCAGTTGTTATAGCAGTTCCATTTTCCACCATGGAATACACACCTCATGGAATATCTGAGGCAGCAAAAGCTACAAAGTTTATTGAACAAATGCAACACCTCCAGCAACAAGTTCATGACATCTTGGAGAAGATGAATCAAAAGTACAAGCAACGCCATGATAAACACAGGATTGCACACCATTTTGCTGTGGGTGACAAGGTCTGGTTGCGGCTCCAGAAGGAATGACTTGTAGGCCCACACAGAAATATTTGGCCTCTACGATATGGTCCATACACCATCACCAGAAGAGTTGGAGAAAATGCTTTTGAGTTGAACCTCCCAGCCTACCTTGGTCTGCACCCAATATTCAATGTGGAACTCCTCAAGCCATATCATCCACCTCTCTTGGACACTTCAGTTGTAGCAGAACAACTCAACATTAATGAACTTGATCCACAGAGTTTTGCTCCAATGGAAGAGGATCAGATTGTGGATACCTGGATGAAGACAACTAGAGGACGATCTATTCCGCTTTATCGAGTGGTCAAAAGGGGCCAGCTTAGCAATCAAGGTGAGTGGCTCACAGAGAATCAAATCAAGAAACAACTACCACACCTAATGGGGAGCATTGACGCAATGGGGACTATTGATTTTCAAGGAGGAAGGAATGATCCAGGCATCAATTTAGGCGACAATTCGGGTAACAGTTCCACCCCAATTGATGACGGAACTTTCGGGAGCCATAACTTTTGCACCGTAGCTCCAATTGACTCGCCGTTTGAACCGTTGGAAAGCTAAGAACGAGGGGAACATTGTGAAATGGCATTGAGATTTTCTCGATGAATTTTGACCCCCAAAAACCCAACGGAAGTGCCTCAAATTTCAATTTTAATAGTGCTGTCTAAAAATAGTAAGTTTCTAAAAATAGTAATTCCTCAAATTATGTATTGTTTTAAATATTGGAAGTCGTACCACTTCATCTCCCTCGAGATTGGTGACCTTCCACATCCTCCCCATGCTTTCAAATTGTGTATAAATGAAGAGGTAACCCAAAATGTGAAGACAGACATCTCTTCCCAGAGACAAGCATATTTTTGTATTGTGATTTTGAGTAATACTACATCTCTTCTCAGAGAATTCATTGTTACTGTGTGATATTTATCAACCAAAACTTCTGAGTTTTGGATCATTGGAGCATTTCCATGACGGACCTACAGGAGGTCATTTTGCACCTAGAACCACAACAACAAAGATAATGAGGGTTGGTTATTACTGGCCTAGCCTCTTCAAATATGCTTATGCATGGGTAATAGAGTGTCAAAAATGTTCCCTCTTTATGGGTAAGCAAAGATTAACATCTTTTCCTCTCAACCTAATTCAGGTAGAGCAACCATTCATGCAGTGGGGTTGAGAATTTTTAGGAGTGATCAACCCTCCATCAAGTGCAGGGCATAAGTGGGTGCTTACTGTAATTGACTACTTCACTAGATGGGTGAAAGCCATTGCGTTGAAGGAAGCTAATGATAGTGTAGTCCTAGACTTATAAGATAACATTATAACCAGGGTTGGTGTTCCATCCACTATCATTTTTGACAATGCATTGGCATTTCTTGGTCTAAAAATAAGTGAATGGGCTCTCGAAATGGGAATCTACCTCAACACCTCTTCCAATTATTATCCTTAAGGAAATGGATTGGTTGAGTCCATAAACAAGAATTTGCTGAGAATCATCAGGATTATGGAGGAGAACCAAAGAGTGTGGCACACCAAATTAGAGAAAACCTTGTGGACTGATAGGGTGACTCCTAAAGTTACCATTGATAATTCTCCATATGTTTTAGTATATGGAAAGGAGGCCAAGTTGCCTATTTCTCTTGAGCTGCTTGCATTGGAACTAGCCCATCAGTTGGAACTGCTGGAAGATGAGCCCATGAATGTGAGACTGGTTGAACTCATGGAGCTTGAAGAAATGAGAGACCTTGCAATGAAAACACTAGAGTCACATCAAACTCAAGTCAAGAAATCTTTTAACGAGAGAGTCATAGTAAGAGACTTCAAAGACGGGGATCTAGTCCTCAAAAGTGATTCAAATAAGGCCAAGCCAGGCAACCATACCAAGTTTGACAACTTGTGGAGTAGCTCTTATTTAATCCATGGATGCAAACAACATAACACTATTCAAATTGACCATCTGGATGGAGAGGTATTACACATCCCAATCAATGGGATTCATCTAAAGCCTTGATATTAAAAGCATTTGTTGCCATTGTATATATTAAACCTTTTGTATAGTTTTTCAAGTTTTCTCCTAAGTCCCTTGAGCACATCTTTTCTATTGTGTGTTTCCCTTCATAAGTACCTTGGGCACTTTGTTTTGTTCTAGTTATCCTTATCACTTCAGGGGAGTTTCTAGAAAGGGTCAAATTTGTCAAAGAAAGTAGTGTCTCCATGCCCAATGGATCAGATGAAGCAAATGAGTTGGGTTCTCAAGCATAGTAGGCATGCTTCCCTATGAGTCACTTGAAATGTTGGCCATTTATTTTGGCCCACATACTAAAATTTTGACCGATTTAAAGAATGATGGACTCCATAAAAAATCTATAGACTCCATCAAAAAATCTATGGACTCCATCAGAGATATACGGACTCCATCAGTAGAGCTACTTTACTTAAATTGCTTTATAAGTTGAAAATAGTGGAAAGTTTGAAGTAGTAAGCAACAAGGTTTGAGAAGTCCAAAGTAGGCAAGTGTGGAAAACCTAATCAAGCAGAAGCCAAGTGAAAAGTCTCATTTTCAGCTAAGTCTTTACTTGCATTTTTTCGGACTTTTAGTGTTGAAATTCTTTCAGACTTTGTCCAAAAGAAAAGTTATGAAAGCTTGTTTTCTTCAAAGAAGTGTTCAAGCAAGGTTTTTCAAAGGGTCTTTTATTTAATCAAAATGACCTATACAACTTTCCTGAAAGGTGCATTTGTCGAGAAAGTGGTCATTTTTATTTTTTTTTAAAGGGCCATTTTTCACTTTTCTGAAGGGCACTTTCAAAAGAAATGGTCCTCTTCAAAATTTCTGAAAGGTACCTTTTCAACTTTTTCGAAGGGTATGTTCCTTTCAGAAGGGTCATTTTCAAAAGTTTCGAAGGAATTTTCTAAAATGACAAGGCATTTTTTCTGAACAAAGGACCGTTACATTTTTTTCAAAGGGTTTGTTTGGATCTCCGAGGGGCAATTTGCAAAGGAAAGAATTCCTTGAGATTTTTTGTCGAAAAGAAGTTTACTAAGGAAAAGGTGATTTGAATATTTATGAAGGGTAAAAGCCCTTTGGAAAAGGATCAATTACAAAATCCTGAAGGGTATTTGCCTTTCGGGAAAGATCTATTTCAAAAAATCTGAAGGGCACCTACAGAATTTCGAAGGGCACTTGGAAGGAGTCTGAGGAATTGTTATAAAAGTTCAAAGAAATTTTGCAGGAAAAAATCCCAAAGGAAATAGTTTAGGAAAGTGGTATGGGAAAAAGGATTGGTTCGGACAAAAAATATGAAGGAATTCCTTCGAAAGGATTTCCTTAGGGAGAAAAGTTCAAAAGAAAAAGATCTTCAAGAAAAGCCGAGCAATGAGAAGCCTGAATGAATGAGTAAAATGGAAAGTTCTGGAAGGAAAATTGTAGAAAAGAGTCCAAAGTGGTAAAAGAAACTAATCTGAAGAAATAAGTAGGTAAGTAGTAAGCAATAAGGAAAACAACAAATAAAGAGGTGACACTTGTCAGGATCATGTGGACCTAGATTGATAGAGCAAAATAAGTCAAATGGTCAGGGGTTTCCAGGATTTGACATGTAACAAGAAATGAAACGTGTCAACAAGTCAGGAGAAGGATCCAAGGGCTTGTGAATGATCATGCATTTAGATCCAATAGAGCAAATACACAAATGGGGTCAGCGAAACCAAGTAGATTAATGATATAAAGGACCAAATGACTAAGGCAAACACAACAAAAATAAAGACAACCCAAGTTGAACCAAGATGATAGCAAGAACCAACCCTCATCATTAAAGTTCCTAAAGGAAATAAAAGAGTTATTCGCACCCACTTGTACAACGTGGATGAGCGACTTGAATGAGGACGTACATACATGATTTCGGTCATAATATCAATAAATAGTTGCCCAGAACAGGTTTGATCATGACGCTACCAAGTACATAAGCATGGATTTTTTATCTTCACAAAAAGATAATTAATGCAGTCAGGGGCTTGAAAAGGAAAAGGAATTTCAGTCATTAAGACCCCTCCTCTCTGTCCTTTCACAAAGTCCCTCTTCTTTCATCCCTTTTCTACTATATATACAGGCTTCTGGGCCTAGAAATGGATCCCTCCACTGGTGATAGAGGCACTCTGTCAAAATTTCCTTGTAACACTCTCTTGAATCAATACAAGACAACTTTTTGATTTCTACTGAAGTCAAGTGTGAATTATTAAAGTTTAACTTGTAGAATGTATGTTTTTCCTCATCATCTGTGATTTCTCTAAGCAACTCACTCCAACTTTCTTGGTTTCTTGCAGGTCGTGTGATGTGTTAGCCTTTGGTGCCTTTTTGAAGTGTTACACATCATAGTGTCTCTCCTGCACACCCATTTCTTCCTATCCTTCAAAGTGCATCTTCCCCTTTGACCTCCACATAGCTACTCTGCTTGCAGCTTTAAAATAGGATCAACTAGACTTGTCTTGTTTAAGTCTAGTAGTAGTCACTAAGGTTCCCACTCTAAATGTTGATCACTCTCTTTCGGTGCATCACCTCCCTTAGCTTAGATTTTTCTTTTTATGTTATCCTCCTATCCCTTTTCCTTAGTTAGCAGTAGATTTTAGCGTGGGAAATGAGAGCTAAAGTGAAGCATCTAAGGAACTAGCCTCATTAAAAAGCCTAGAGGTTCAACCTCATGATAGGATACCCATAGCCTGAGGTTGTCCCAACGCTTGTAGTTAGGAGTGAGAAAGCTTGAGGAACTCTCCCACAAAGGGTGCAATTTCAGCCTACAACAGGACCTTGGCTCAAAAAGTGCCCTTCAAAAAAAATGAAAATGACCTCTTTGAAGAAATGCCCCTTCGGGGAAATTATATCGGATAAAATGTCCAAAACAATTCCTGGTACTTGAACAAAAGGTCGAAACAAAACTCTCGAAAGAAATCCCCTCAAAAGAATTCCAATACTTAGTCAAATGAAGTGGAACAAAACTTCCCAAAATAAATAAGCCTTGTACCTTTGTCGTGGGTTTTGTGTGGAACACATCTGTCAAAGGAAATTTGAATGTTAACACTTGGCCCAAAAGTTGAAGATGTGTAAACTTAGGCCTTTTCTGGATCTGTCCCCACAATTATTTATTACCACGAAAAACTTGATCCATCCACTTGCAATGTTGGGCCTGCTTCAAAGCCCCCTGATCCATTCATTAATTGGGACCTTGCTCATATTTTCAAAACCAGGGAGAAGCTTGGTATGTGGGCCAAAATGGCTAACAAGAACCACCTATCTAGTTCAATCATAACCACGTGTCTTATGGGAGTGACGATTTGGAGTATAAAATCCCAAAGATGAACTGGCAGACTGAGAAGCTCGACCCATACATGGACATGAAGGGTGGTATTGTCAAAAACTTTATAATTACGGGACCAGACAGATAAAATCATAAGTTAGTTGTGAAGGAACCAAACATTAGACTTTACAAGAATCAATTATGTCTCAAAGGGCTCCTTAAAAGTAAACAAGAAAAAACCTTTGGTAAGGTTTCAGATCCTAGAGACATGGACACCAAGTTGCTCCTAATGGTTGCAGACCCAGTTATGGAGGTAATCCTCCAAGGGGATATGGCCTACGAAATAAGCAATGACAGAGCAATTTTCATATCACTTGCAACATTATTCAACAATAGTAACATGAATACTTACTTTCGGAATGGAATGGGGCTCAAGAATTATTTCATCGTAGACTTTTAGAACAAACTTTCAAGCTCACTTGGGCACCGTTAACTCCGACTCCTACATCAACAGATACAAGAGTGCAAAAAAACCATAAATATAAAATCTGCATGTTCCAACGACGATGTATCTAGCACAGTTAATATGTTGTAGCTCTAAAAAATCCTATAAATTTAATAATATGAGAAAGATGAACAAATAATACAAATAAAAACTTACAAACTATAAAACCCTAACAGGGCAATTTCCTCCTCTTCCAATTTTTCTTGCACCTTTTAACATTGTGGCATGCAAAAAAAGGTTAAACTAATAACCTTGATAAAGTAACATTAAGGATGAGATTCTTATTTGGATGTGTATTGTCATGAATAATGTTGGTTAATTACTTTCTCATCCTTGAACTACAAAGTGTGCCCCAATATGGGAACATTTGCTGCTATAAAATACAAGCGTAATTTTCTCAGTGGGCATTCCTTGGATTATTTGCCATGTCAGAAAGTGGTGTTGAGCGACCCCTTTCTTTCCTTGAAGTTTCCTCTCAAGAAAGAACCAAAAATGATTAAAGAGGATCCCTCCTTTGTCATCAATTATCGGGGCTACGCAATCATTAGGTGAATCGGACGGTCAATATTTTGTGAACTACCATGGAAATTAGGGTGATCGTCTGATTTAGGCTTGTAAAGTCGACTTTGTAAAAGTATGGATAACCAATTCCTTGAAACATATTCTTAGAATATTATTTACGTACATTGGGCATATTCTGGCAGAGAAGTATATGCCAACCTCCATCATTATATTTCAGCATAGCATGGATCCCGTGGGCCTATAGAACATTTATTTATATTGCTTTTACTTTACCAGTGCCTTCCCATACATGGCGGATATGGAGTTCGTGCAGGGAATGAGCCTGTTAATGCTGTGTTTCTTATGTGGGAGCTCTGGCCTTTCTTTGCTTCAGGATGATATTGTTTCGATCAAAGAAAATAATAAGGGTTCTCTGAATTTTTTAGTTGTTGGTGACTGGGGGAGAAAGGGGGATTATAACCAGTCCAGAGTGGCCTACCAGGCAGGCTCTCAGATCTTATCTTCTCATCAATAAAATGTTAAATTTTGACCGTGTTTCGAATTTTAAAGATTCGGGAGCCGATCTTGATCTAAAATGTTAACATGTAACTGTGTTTTTGATTGTAAAGATTCAGGATCTGATGCTTTGTATGAATGATAAATAAATAGATGGGGAAAATAGGTGAGGAGCTGACGGTGGAGTTCATAATCTCCACGGGGGATAATTTCTATGAGGAAGGCCTTACCGGTGTCTCAGACAGAAGCTTTCAGGAATCGTTTTCTAAAATTTATACTGCCAAAAGCCTGCAAAAGCCTTGGCATGCTAGTATGTATCAGTAGAACATGATAAATTTATCTGTTGCTTCCATGTTTATGAGTGAAGAAGTGATGGTCAACGATTCTGTGCAGTTCTGGGCAATCATGACTACAGGGGAAATGTTCTGGCCCAGCTCAGTCAGATCCTTAAGCGGCGGGATTATCGATGGCACTGCAAAAGATCATTCACTTTACAAAGAAAGTTTCATACAACATCACTATTGGGTATGAATTTCTTTGCCCTTTTTCCATTTCATTTTCTCCTCTCCCCTCCCCTCCCTGTAAGTACTAATATTTCTGTAAGATGTAAGATAGTTTTTGGGATATGATGTGTGATAGTTTTAGTTCTGGTATTTGGATTTCATTATCAAGGATTTTTAATGAATTTTTTCAAAAGCATAAATTAAAAATGACTATTTTATCATTTGTAGAAAGGGAAGGTGCTATTTAACATGTAATTTAATATTGAACATGAAGATTTTGAAATTTTATTTATCTAAAAGATTTTAGTCTGATAAATGATTTATTTAAAAAGTTTTAGTCTGATTGGTGGGGATGATAGCATACTATACCATTCACAAAAGTTTAATATAAAGAATTAAACTTTTAATCTACTTATTTTACATTTAGATCATTTTATACATTAATAAATTTATTTAAAATGATTCAAAGATACAAAATTATTTAAATAAAATTTGAAGGAATAAATTAAAATTACAAATTTTTTGTCAATACTAATTTGCATACTAAATAAGTCTTCCTAAAATTATCTTATTAAAAAACTAAAAATTTAATTTATATCTTAATATTATAATTCAATGAAGAGGCTGCTTATAAAATGAAGTATAACCCTGTTTTAATAAAATTTTTTTTTGAAACTTTATTTATTGAAATTGTTTTAGTCTGATTAATGAGGATGATAATATGTTATACCATCTACCAAAAGTTAATATGGAGAGTCAAACCTTTATAATCTACTTAGTTTTTATTTAGACCATTTTATACATTTATGAATATATTCAAAATAATTTAAAGATATAAAATTATTTAGATAAATTTTGAACGTATTCAAAGTCAATTCTAATTTGCATGTTAAATAACTGTAGAAAAAATTATCTTATAAAAAATGGAAAAAATTTGCATGCAAAATAATTCTTGAGAAAACTATCTTATAAAAAACCAAAAATTTTTACATACCAAATAACTCTTGAGAAAACTATCTTATAAAAAACCAAAAATTTAATTTATATTCTAATATTATAATTTAAGGAAGAGTCCTCCTTCAGTAGAATTTTTTTTTTTTTAAATTTTCTTTATTGAAAAGGTTTTAGTCTGACTAGTGAGGAAAATAATATGTTATACTATCCACCAAAATTTAATATAGAGAATCAAATTTCAAATCATTTTATATATTTACAAACATATTTAAAATGATTTAATAGTATAAAAGTATTTAAATAAAATTTGAACATTTTTAAAAACATAAAAAAAATTAGATAAAATTTAAACGTTTTCAAAAATATAATTTTTTTAAAGATAAAATTTGAAAGGATAGATCAATTTTTCAAAAGCTTTATCAATACTAATTTACATGCCAAATAACTTTTAAAAGAACTATCTTTTAAAAACCGAAAATTTAATTAATATCCCATATTAATCTTCGTCAATATTATAACTAAATGAAGGGGCTGCTTACAAATCTCATATTAATGCAGAAATGAAGGAGAACCCGGCCTCAGTAGAGCTCTTTTTTGTGGATACAACGCCTTTTGTGAAAAAATATTGGGAGATTCCTAACAAGCACACTTACGATTGGCGAGGTGTTGGCCCTAGAGAAGGCTATGTGAGGCGTCAATTGCAGGCAATATTCTTATTCTTATCCATCTGTTAATTGCCACATTTAACCACAGCTCTGATAAACCATTCAGATTGTTGGGTTGTAACTTTCTAAAGTTTTTGTATGGATTCACCCTGTCACTTCTGCACTGTTTGCATTCTACTGATAGATAAATTGCAGGAGCTTGCAAGGGGGTTGAAGGCATCAAATGCAACATGGAAGATAGTGATTGGCCATCACCCCATCCGTAGCGTTGGTCATCATGGTGACACTGACGAACTTCTTCAACTACTCCTGCCAATTTTGGAGGTAAGGACAAATATTTCAAGAACTTCTGCCAATTTTGGAGGTAAGCACAAATACAATAAGTACACTATAAAGAGCTGGTAGGGTTTCAATTTCGATTTTGGTTGAAATAAATATGTTAACAGTACATTAAATATGTGTTACAATTGATATGGAGTTTACATAATTATTTTTAAAAGAGATGGATAAATACATTGAGAGTTGATTAAGTATATATGTATATATGATTGAAATGGAGTTTACATAATTATTTTGAAAGAGATGGATAAATACGTTGAAACTTGATGAGATGGATAAATACATTGAGACTTGATGAAGTATATATGTATATATATGATTGAGACAGAGTTCACATAATTATTTTAAAAGAAATAGATAAATATGTTGAAAGTCAATTAAATATGTCTATATATATAAATACACATTTGAGACAGAGTTCACATAATTATTAAGAAAAAGATGGATAAATATGTTAAAAGTCGATATTTTATGTAAGATCATTTTAATTAATCTAATGATGAAAATTTTATTTTCTTACTTTTTCATATTTAAAATACATTTAAATAATCATTTATATGCTATAAACTATCTTACAAATATAAACAAAAATCTAAATAAAACTTTCCAAAACCTTTAAAATAACAAAAAAATTTGTTCAATTATTCATCCAAAATTAATATATATGCTATATCTTGCTAAAGTTATTCCTTAACTTATACAATTTTTTGTTTCTCTTAGACATATAAGGTAGACATGTACGTCAACGGACATGATCACTGTCTTCAACACATCCAAAGTGTGACAAGGTAATTTGATATTGAATTCTTACTATGGAAAGAGAGTTTTTTGGGTTGTTGTAGGGCATGCTTGTGATTTAAAGGTCTAAATCTTTGTTTGTTTACACTTGGCAGTGACCTGCAATTTTTGACTAGTGGTGGAGGTTCAAAATCATGGAGAGGGATAAATGAAAATGCTAACATGAATGGTTTGAAGATGTATTATGATGGACAAGGTTTTATGTCTATGCAGATTACTCCAACCAATATGTGTATCGCATTCTATGATATTGAGGGAAATATCATTCATAAATTTGATAAATATAAAAACGATAAATATTTTTTTTGAAAAATTTTAATGTAAAAAAAGGAAGAGATTTCTTTCATTATGTTGAGATGGTCAATTGTTAATTTTTTTTTTTTTTTTTTTTTGGTTCTATTTAATACTTTTTGATATTTATTTATGTTATTTTTTAGATATTTAATGGAAATATATTATAAATTTATTATTCTACTCATCAACAACTTAAATTTAATTTAAAAAAATATTTCTGTATAAATAGAATTGTTATAATCATATTTATAATTATATATTTCATAAATTAATTTAATATTATTATTATTAATGGGTCTCATTTTTACTATATATTTTTGAATTCTCAAGATTTAAGAAAATTCTTTAATATAAGAAAATTTAAATTATATAATAAATTACTACCTTATTAAATTATGACGTATTTTATCAACCAATAAATATCATACATATGCTAGGCTTAGCCTCTTAATTATAACAAAATACCTCACATAAATATCAAATAGTTGTCAAAACAATTAATAAAAACTGTTAATTCTTATTAAAAATTAAAAACCCTCTTTAACATACAAATAACTCAACATTAAATATTTTAAAAATATTTTTTTTTTTGAAAAATAATAATAAAATTAAAAAATTGACATTTCAAATCACCCTTTATAATCATCTTCTACTTAATTATAATATCATACTACTTTTAATTACACCAATTTATTGGTTGAGATTTTACCCCTCAGATCATTCTTTCACATTCCCCATAAGACTTTTAACCTATGAAACACTCCTTTGACAATTGAAGATATGGTCAATTATTTTTATGGAGGATTACATTTCAAGGTCCTTGTATCAGGGACACACTATGAGAAGTGTTAACATCAAATCAAAATAAAACCATTTTAATATAAAATTGTTAAAATATACTTAAAAAAATGTTACAAACTCATACACATCTATATAATTATGATAAAACTATTCAATTGATGTAGACGGGAATGTGTATTGAGTCAAAGTCATACACATCTATATAATTATGATAAAACTATTCAATTGATGTAGGAGGGAATGTGTATGGAGTTGGTACATTTGATTTTTTAATTGAATTTTATTAGTTGTTTTATATATATTGGGATGAGTGTTTAGTATATTTGTTTTTAGGTGGTTTAGTTGGTAATACATTTATATTATAAATGAACGATTGTAAGTTTAATCATTTTAATCGGTTATTTTTGTGGACGTAGGACGAGTATACTCATTTGATGCAATAATCCTATTTGTCTACACATATAAAGGATTGTCTTGGTTACCTCTCAATCGATTGTCTCTAATACAATCAACAATATCAGGGAAAGGCTCCTACCTAATCCGAACTTTCTCTTCTTTGCTTTTTTCCTTTTGTTGTTGTGAGTACACCAATGAAATGACAAGCATTGGGTGAAGGAAATTGTCAAGCTATGATGGATAAGGCCAACTAATAAAACCACACAACAAATATTTTTAGAAGGGTAGAGGGTAGAAACCATATTAACTATGTGAGTGATGTCCGACATTACATGATGGTTTCCATGTGTCCACAACCTCAACCTAATGAGTTGTGTGGAAGGGAATCAAGGGCACCCAATTAATGGGGCAAAGAAAATTTATTGAGTGATTGATAAACATATGGTGGTGCTCCACTTTTAATGCTAGCTTATTTACTTGCACCCAGATCTATAAAGTTTATACTGCCAACAGAGTCTAAAAAGCCTTGGGATGCTGGTATGTATAAATAAAACATAATAATTTGAGTTGACATGTTCAGAGTTGAGGATTAGCCTATTATGCGACCTTCGTAGGCTGATGGGATGGATAGAGGGTCTTGAGGGAGCTGGGCTTGCTTTTTTGTTCAAGTTTTTTGGATATGAATTAAGGGAGATATTAATATTTGATTGATTTAATCAAATATTAATTATTTGGTCTAATTAATAATTAATTATTAATTAGTTGGTCTAATTTTAAGACCCTAATTCTAATTTAAGAATTGGTCTAATTTTAAGACCCAAGTTCTAATTTGAGGAATTCTAATTTAAGAAACCCAAGTTCTAATTTGAGGAAATCTAATTTTAGCAAGCACACCTTTGGAGGGTATAAGGGTTTCTCATGGGAGAGAGTTTGGATTAGCCATTGATTATTGATTATTGATTTTGAAGAATTCTTCTGTGAAGACTGAGCCAAGGGTTCCAGGATTCCATTTGCAGTGGAGAACGTCAACTCTTCATTGTGTGCGATTCAGAGGCTGTGAAATATCAGCTGATCTATTGCCAATTTGAGAGATAGCTTCATACAGAGGTTATCACAGTATTTCAGGTCTTTTGAGAGATAACTTCACACAGAAGCTATCACAAGGGTTTACAGGTATTTATTTCTTTATGTTTTGATTCAAATAAGTTATACAGATAGAGATATTCTGTATTAGAGTCATATATCTTCAGATCAGAGGTCCTACAAATAGGGTGTAATTTATTGGTGGCCGTACAAAGCCGTATAGATCCGTACAGGTTCGCACAGATACCAACATCGGCAGAGAGAGATCTACAGAGACCAACGTTGGTAGGTTAACAACGTCCAGTCGACCGACGATGGTAGTATAACCGACGTCAGCATCTGTGTGTCGACACAAAAAGGCTGAGACCTTCCAGAATTTAGGTTTCATTACCAGATTTGCAAAGGACAAGGGTTTTAAGATTGTATTTTGATATTATTTTATATGAATGACTGAAGACATCTATTGTAACTATCTGGACAAATAATAAGATTAGTGATTTGGCAGTTAAGAGATTTACTGTGGCTTATTGTTTACTTGAATTTATTCTACAAAATTGTATCTTTGTTCAGAGCTATTTGTGTTTAGATATTCCCTACTAAAAGGGGATATTACAGTGGTATCAGAGCTAAATCCTGCCATCCTGAGGGTTTGACAATCTTATGCAGCCACAAGAGTTGGGACCACACAAGTATAACACACGCAACAGAGCCTTGCTTGAAGGTACCCAAGTGTTAGATCAGCCACCGATCATCATGAGTGACAGACGTGAGGGTAGCCCACCCAGGGGCCACAGGTATGATGTTGATCAGGACCCCAGAGAATTCCATCGTGCTATGATGTCAGGCCAACAGCAGATGAATCAGACACTACAGGGACTTACTACTATGATAAGGGGGATGAACGCACCTGATAGACAGAATGGGGAACAAGGAGATAACAGGAGTGATACTATTAATCAGAGACCACAGCTGATCCATTCCAGGACAGCGGGTAGACCTACACATCCTACGTTTGTTCAAGAGGAACCAGAAGTTCCAGTAGAGGAAGAGGTAGGAGATTCCTCATTTGTAGACGTTTACTTGGCTGTAGATGATGAGTGGAACTTATTACCTCCTCATGTTCGAGAGAGGATGTCCTTTGATCATTTTGTTAATCTGAGGAGAGAGCACTATAGATTGGTTAGACAGGACAGGAGACCTAGACACTAGAACAATGATCTTAAGCATGCTACAAGCAGGCTCACACTCGCGATGTTCAACGGTAGTGTTAAGGTCACATCGCAGGCCTGGATTAGTAAGTTAGACACCTTTCTCACATTGCGACCGATGGCTGAGGAAGATGCTATTAGATATGCGACACTACATCTTGAGGGAGTAGCTCACGATTGGTGGCACCACAGGATGGTGACACTCCATCATGATCGGATCACATCTTATCAAGAGTTTGTGGATAGGCTGGTAGAGCGTTTTGATAGGAGGGATCCAGAGTCCTATTTTCGAGAGTTGGCACAGTTGCGCCAAAGTGGCAGTCTAGAGTCTTACATTGGTGACTTCTAGAAGTTATCAGTTATGGTTCCTGACATTTCAGAGAGGCGACTTGTAGTACTCTTCATGGAGGGATTGACATAACCATTGAGAGGTTGGATCAAAGGCTTTGATCCTCCTTCATTACAGGTAGCTATGAAGAAGGCGCGTAGTATGGAGATGACAGCCCCATCCAATAAATCTAACTCCAGAGGTACTTCTTCATCTAGAGACCATAAGTGCTCCAACGGAGATACAGAGAGACCGGATTTCAGCATAGATAAATCAGGTGTAAAGAATGATTCAAAGGCCAATCCAGCAGCACCACCTTTGGATCGTGAGGCGCTTAACGATCTACGCAGGAAGAAGCTTTGCTTTTACTGCAAAGGTCCATATGATATCCATCACGATTGCCCTTTGAGGCCTAAGGGCAAGGCGAATCGTGTGATGTGGGCATATTATGAGGATTCGAATTCAGAGGATTCCGAACAGTAGAATAGTTATGAGGAGGCAGTGGCAGAGTTAGAGATTCACATACAGGAGGCACGCCTATCCAGCATTCAGTCGGATGAGTCATTCAGACTCCGTGGAGTTTTAGCAGGGCAGAAGGTCATCACCCTTCTTGATACAGGAGCCACACATAATTTCATAGATGCTAGATTTGTGGAGAAGCGTGGACTCACTACTGAAGATTTTGAGGGCATTAGAGTTAAGGTAGCCGATGGTCACACTCTTAAGTGTGAGCGTATGATTAGAGACCTCCCATTGCGCTTGAACAACTATGAGTTCAAGGCTGATTATTATGTGGTGAACATGGGGGATATAGACTTAGTCTTGGGTATGAAGTGGCTTCATTCATTTGAGGAAGTTACTCTTCGTCTCAAGGACATGGAGGTTCACTTTGATGTTGATGGGAAGACACATATTCTTAAGGCAATATGGGGCAGCAGCTTCAGATATATGTTTTTTCATCGGATGGAGACACTCATACGACATGACATGATAGAGTGCGATGACGAGTGCACATTGGCACCAACACAGGAGAGATATGAGGATGAGCTTGGTCTTGAGGTGAGTGCAGTTCAGGAGTTATCACATGTGGTAGGGACTCAACTTTTTATTACAATCGGGTCACAGGTTGATGATGATATGACTATTTCTAGCCTTCACAATCTAGATTTAGATATTATTCAGGTAAGGAGTTTGCTTGAGTTGCTTGCTGATTTTCATTTATGGATTGGATGTTGGGGTGCTTATCTTAGTACTAGGGATGGACATGGTATGGAGTTTGCATTGATTGACAGCAGGGAAGATCATGACTACATTTGGGATCCAGGTGGATTGATGGGTGTATCATTCAGCGATTGCTTGAGGGCAAACAATTTTAGGAGGGGCGGATTGTCATGTCCCCTTTTGAGTTGACATGTTCAGAGTTGAGGATTAGCCTATTATGCGACCTTCGTAGGCTGATGGGATGGATAGAGGGTCTTGAGGGAGCTGGGCTTGCTTTTTTGTTCGGGTTTTTTGGATATGAATTAAGGGAGATATTAATATTTGATTGATTTAATCAAATATTAATTATTTGGTCTAATTTTAAGACCCTAATTCTAATTTAAGAATTGGTCTAATTTTAAGACCCAAGTTCTAATTTGAGGAATTCTAATTTAAGAAACCCAAGTTCTAATTTGAGGAAATCTAATTTTAGCAAGCACACCTTTGGACGGTATAAGGGTTTCTCATGGGAGAGAGTTTGGATTAGCCATTGATTATTGATTTTGAAGAATTCTTTTGTGAAGACTGAGCCAAGGGTTCCAGGATTCCATTTGCAGTGGAGAACGTCAACTCTTCATTGTGTGCGATTCAGAGGCTATGAAATATCAGCTGATCTATTGCCAATTTGAGAGATAGCTTCATACAGAGGTTATCACAGTATTTCAGGTCTTTTGAGAGATAACTTCACACAGAAGCTATCACAAGGGTTTACAGGTATTTATTTCTTTATGTTTTGATTCAAATAAGTTATACAGATAGAGATATTCTGTATTAGAGTCATATATCTTCAGATCAGAGGTCCTACAAATAGGGTGTAATTTATTGGTGTCCGTACAAAGCCGTACAGGTTCGCACAGATACCGACATCGGCAGAGAGAGATCTACAGAGACTGACGTCGGCAGGTTAACAACGCCCAGTCGACCGATGACGGTAGTATAACCGACGTCGGCGTCTGTGTGTTGACACAGAAAGGCCGAGACCTTCCAGAATTCAGGTTTCATTACCAGATTTGCAAAGGACAAGGGTTTTAAGACTGTATTTTGATATTATTTTATATGAATGACTGAAGACATCTATTGTAACTATCTGGACAAATAATAAGATTAGTGATTTGGCAGTTAAGAGATTTACTGTGGCTTATTGTTTACTTGAATTTATTCTACAAAATTGTATCTTTGTTCAGAGCTATTTGTGTTTAGATATTCCCTACTGAAAGGGGATATTACACCAACGAACACTGAAACACTAACCCAACTCAAACGGTCACATCCGGCCTACAAACACCCATGAGATTTGAACTTGGGTGGGGTTGGGCACAACCGACCCACTTTACCAACCTTCTACATCTCATTGGTTAAAATGTTAGGTAACAGGGTTTTTTAAATAGAGCTAGAACTGTAGATATTTTTATAATTGGAATGGTCAAACCAACGGTGAATAATATTCTTAGCCATGGGCTATGAACTTGCCTCATCACATTGAACACAGATTTCAAGTCGCATTGAACACTGAACCAGTAGTTCATTTCATCAGATACTTTTCACGAATACCCTGTCATAACTTAGTATGGGAATGACACTAGAGAATGGTCATCCCAAGAATGGACCTGAGACCTCCCACTTTCAATACACAACTCACTCACCGCTAGACTATATATCTTTGAATTCTTAAAATTTACAAAATTATTCAATATAAGAAAATTTTCCTAATTAACAATTTACTACCTTATTATATGATGAAATATTCTATCAACATGCACTTGCTAAGCTGAGCCCTTTGACTATAACAAGAAACCTCCCATAAATATCAAAGAGTTAGAAATAATTAATATAAATTGTTAATTCTTATGGAAAATAAAAAGGATCTCTTTATTATGTAAATGGCTCAACATTGTATATTCTAAAAGCATAAAGACTTTTGAAAAATTTATGCCCAAGTTTAACAAATTGATGTTTAGAACCACCCTTTATAACTTCAAGCTTGAATGAATACAATATAACACCATTTTTAATTGCACCAATTTATTGTAGACACTTCATTTTAACCACTTCTATGTCTAAAATATAATCAAGAATGATTTTTCACATTCACATTCACATACAAATTCGATCAAAAATTATTATTTAAATTAATTTACTTGCATAGCTATAGTTTTAACCTAAAATCATAACAATAGATCCCTGATTGGGTCATTGCATTGCATTGCATCATTAGTCGTATCTGATTCATCCTAAATTTTAATAAGCCATTTGCAAGTGTGTTCACAGAGTAATTAATTATTGGTGTAGGATATTTATTATTCCATTTATTTATTAAATGGATTATCCTTGCACATTTAGCTTCAACTTATTTAGGTGCAATAAAGAGGTTAAGTGGGTGAGAGGGTGAGTTTCAGTTAGAGTTCCACCTAGAGTTCAACTGAGTGCTACTATGAGTTCCATAGTGAGTTACACTCAATCCCATGGTGAGTTATCCTATGAGTTAACTCCCCCTACTCCTTCTATATATTCCTCTTCACCAGGATATTGTAATAGAGCAGATAATTGGTAAGTAATGCAGTTTAATATAGCAGGCAATTATTGCACATTCATAATGATTCATGTCTTTTTGGATCAATAGATCTTAGCCTCCATACCATGTCATAATTGGCCAATAGTTGATCTTATAGTAGAGTGAGCACATAAGAATTCTGAATAACAGTGACCTTGCTTGTATTCAAAAATATGCAAGAAGATGTGCAATAATTCCCTGATGTATTAAATTACCTTACTTACCACTTGTCTATACTATTATAATAGCCTAGTGAAGAGGAATATATAGGAGTAGGAGGAGTGAACTCATGGTGGAACTGAGTGTAACTCACTATGGAAATCATAAAAGAATTCACAGTGGCATTCAATTGAACTCTAAGTAGAACTCATCCTCTCACCCACTTAACCTCTTTATTACATCTAAGTAAGTTGAAGCTAAATGTGTATGATAATCCATTTAATAAATAAATAGAATAATAAATATCCTACACCAATAATTAAGTGATTACTTGATTGACAAAAAAATATTATAAACTTTACCTTTCTTCTAATTGCCAATTAATCACCTTGATTAATTATATTAATCATTCCTCTAATAAGAAATTCCATATATTTAAAATAACCTACTTTCTTAAATAGCAAAATTGAATTATTACCTCACATAGGTGAGGTCATAGGGGCAAGTCAATGGAATAGAGTGGAGTGTGGGCAAGGTGGCTTATGACATGGCCACTTACACACAATCTTACATCTCTTACACCCTTCTTACACACTCTTCCCCTCTTACACACTCTAAGAGAACTAATGACTACTCTTTCCTTCCAAATCTCTTCCATACATTAAAAGGCCTTAAAATGCATATCTTACACACTCCAAAGGTATAATCATGGATTTGAGGATTGATCCTCAACATTCCATCTTAATATGAGATGAATGGTCCATACCAGTTTAGGAAATCTATAAATAAGACCTTCACACCTTTCATTTCATCAACCTTTATAATGTAAACTTATTCTACTAGATTATTCCAATAAACTCCATCAACTCTATCATGCCAAAACAAAACCAAGACCAAGTGTAAACAAGGACAGGTGCTTCTCACACAAGGAATTCAAGTATCAACAAAGACTTCTACATCTACAAGTTGACCTCGACCTCTTTAGACCGATTTTCAATCACATGTTCAAGGGAGGTATAAATGTTGTTTCATCTCCTAATATTGCACTTCTTATTTGATTATCACATAGCTCAACCTGGGGATTAGAATTGAGAAGTTATATCTTTAAGTTATTTTGAATTTTTTCAATAATAATTGATTAACCTTTCTTATATTTTTGATCTTACATAATGATATGCCCAATGGGACCCTGAAGGACTGGACACACCCACAAGCTCTTTTAGACCATTTATATTCTTATAATTACTAGAATTAGCCTTCCAAACAAGCTAATTTAATCTATTTTTTCTTATATATTTCGTTCAAGTCTATTCCAGACCATACAATGAATTCCTGACTATGTAATTATGAATTTGATAAGATCTTCAATGAAATTGTTACCTTCAATAGTGAAATTATTCTTTATGCTGTCACTATATTCTACATATGAGCAAATTGTGAAATCGAAGCCTTTACCAATGAAATCGTTACTTATAGTAGTGAAATTATTGTTATTGTGTTTATTTATTTTTTGAAAATTGGAAAAATTAAAGGTTCCATTAGTGAAATTGATTCCATCACAGTGAAAATGTTGACAAACAACAAAATCATTTTTATACATTTTTCTATTTTAACAACTTGTTCTTCTACAAATTTGTAAAATTGAAGGAGAGAGTAGTGAAATTGGGTAGGGTATTTGCAAAATCATAACTAATAATAGCAAAATCATGATACACATTTGTAAAACCATTTTTTGCTTTTTTTGTGTAGGGCCAAATAAATAATTTGAAATACATATCAACAAAGTCACTCTGGTAAATCATGAAATCATTTCTATTCTATTTTACCCTTTTTTGTAGTTTCTAATAAATAAATAAATCATCATATATATCAATGAAATCATCTAACTAATCATCAAAATCATATAACGGATCAACGAACTCATTCTACATAAAACTACCCAACTTCCAGAGGTTTGTTCGAGGTCATACGAACTCTATTTTTGATGGTTTTTTTAAAACCATATGTTTTCCCCTAAATTTTCATAATATTCCATTAGTTTATCTTCATATTGCATATATTTTAAAAAAAAATGGAGAAAATTATGATACTAATATATTTTTATGTAGATTAGCATTCTAACTTATTTACCATAGGTTTTGCTTGTTAAAGACCATATTTTTAAATTTATAACTATTTGTGCTATAGGACCCAGGCCAAAAAGGTGGTATTTGAATCAAACAAATCAGTTTTTACTTCACATTTTGATTTGGGCATTAAAATGAATTCACATTTCAATTGAGTTATAATAAAACTTGTTCATTTCAAAGTTTACTTTCTTGCAAGTTTGTCGCTTGATTATTTTGTGGGGTTATTTTGTGCATATGCTCTCCCTTATAGGGTGACTAAAAAATGCAAAAGTTCATATTTGCATTTATCCTATTTTTCATTTGACATAGTGGGGTGGATTTCATCACCTTTCTGTAAGACTTTAGAGGTGTATTGACCTAATAAGTGACATCCTAACATCGTAACAAACCATACTTATCTGATGGGGTATATAAATTGAGGAATGTTGCCATTGTGAAGACCTGGCTTTATGATTGCACAAAGTCATGTGAGGAAAATAACCCCACATAGTTATTTCCAATATCATAGCTCAATGTGTGGTACTTCAAAAGGATAAATCTTGACAACAAGATTGAACTTATTAGTTGACGAATTTATGCCCATGTACCATGAGGTATACAGGGACCATCTAGATAGCTCATTGTAAAATAGTACTTGAAAACCCCAAATCCGATAGTACTTCACTAAGACCCTTATGACTGAAGTGGTTGTGAATGGACAAGACCCTCTTTTGAATGGCCCAATCTTGTAGTGCTTCTTAGATTCCTCTTTTTATCACAGATCATTTATTGATGTAGGGATGCAAAGGTTAACAACCCCCAAAGATCACCTTTATTATACGAACCTTGAGAGAGAAGGAAGCTTAAAAATCTTACCAGTAATTACAATAATTTCTGTAATGAACATTTAAAAAATATGACCATCTTTCAAGGAAAGTGTTTCAAAAGGTTCAATGGATGTGATTCAAACCTACTTCAATTATTAAATTACCTTGTAATGCTTGTGTGTTATTGCTTGATTGTTGCGTTAAAACCTTGCTTACACTTAAGACCAAATCAAACTAACCAAGTCCAAGTCTAAATCATTTTTATACACACACAATGAGGCGTTACTTTGCCAAAATTTTGGGTCAAACAAAACTAACATATTAAAACTTGGTCTCAATACTTATTTTACTTGTCCAAACCATGTTGTTAGGCTGGCAAAATCAACCAAAACTCTTGTTATTATTTAAATTGCTATTTTAAACCAAGTCTAAAATTTTAAACTTCTTGTCTATGTTGTGCCATTATGCTTCTCATTTGAGTCCAAAGTTAAGTTTAAATCTAAGTGCCAATTATAATCAACCTTATTTTCAAGGCCAAACCAAGTCTAATTCCAAGTCGAAACTCCAAATTCCAAGACCAAGTTCTAGTTCTAATCAAATTATGCCATGACCAATTCCCTTTAAAAGTCAAAGAGTTCAAAAGCTTAGTTCAAATCTTGATTTATCATTTTTAACGAAGACTAATTATTGTGCCAACCTTTACACATTTCAAAGTTTCTAAAAGTGCCTTAAATAGGTCAAGTTTCCTTTCTTTGTTCACAAAGTCAAGTTTCCAAGACCAAACCTTTCAAGACAAGACCTAATTCAAACATTTCTAAAAGTCCAAAGCATTGAACATTTATGCTTGAAATCATTATGTCCAAAACTTGTGGATTTACTCTTTGACAAGGGGGTTGAAGGCATCAAATGCAACATGGAGTGATTGGCCATCACCCAATCCGTAGCGTTGGTCATCATGGTGACACTGACGAACTTCTTTAACAACTCCTGCCAATTTTAGAGGTAAGGACAAATATTTCGTGAAATTCTGCCAATTTTGGAGGTAAGCACAAATACAATAAGTACACTATAAAGAGTTGGTAGGTTCTCAATTTTGATTCTGGTTGAAATAAATATATTATATGTGTATGTACTGTTGAGACAGAGTTTACATAATTATTTTGAAAGAGATGGATAAATATGTTGAGAGTCGATTAAGTATATTTATAATTGAAACGGAGTTCAAATACATTAAAAATCTGCATTTTAGGTGAATAATGTAATTTTATTTTCTTATTTTTTTCATATTTAAATAATCATTTATACGCTATAAACAACGTTATAAACATAAACAAAAGTCACACCATAAATTTTAAATAGAATTTTCCTGTACTTCTAAAATAATAACAACAAATTTGTTCAATTATTCATCCAAAATTAATATATATGTTGTATCTTGCTATAGTTATTCCTCAGCGTATACCTTTTTTTTTTCCTTTTTGCTTAGACATATAAAGTAAACATATACGTCAACGGACATGATCATTGTCTTCAACACATCAAAAGTGTGACAAGGTAACTTGATATTGAATGCACATGGCAGTGACCTGCGAGGTTCAAAATCATGGAGATGGACAAATTTTTATCTCTATGTAGATTACTCTAACCAATATTCGTATTGCATTCTATGATATGGAAGGAAATATCATTCATAAATTTTATATGTATAATTTTTTATTTTTATTTATTTATTTATTTTAAGTTTTAATGTGGAAGAGTGAGAAGACTCTTTTATTATGTTGAGATGGTCAATAGTTCAATTGTTTATTTATTTAGTATTTTTTGATGTTTATTTATGTTAATTTGTAGATATTCAATAGAAATATATTGTAAATTTATTTTTGGATTCGCTAATAACTTAGTTTCAACTAAAGAAAAATATCGTGTAAATAGAATTGTTATAATCATTTTTCTAATTATTTATTACAGAGATTTTTTTTTGGAAAAATCACGTTAAAATTTTTGATGCTCAACGTTTCAGATTTTCTTCTGAATTTTTGAACATCAAAGGAAGATCCGAAACTTTGAGCATCATAATTTTTAACACAGTTTTTCCAAAAAAACTTCTCTGTATTATATGGACTTAGTAAGCATCAAATCTTTGATAATTATATATTTCATAAATTAATTTAATATTACTAATAATGGGTCTCATTTTTACTATATATCTTTGAATTCTCAAAATTTAAGAAAATTATTTAATGTAAGAAAATAAATAAACTATATGACAATTTAGTACCTTGTTAAATGATGACATATTTTGTCAACCAATATATATTATACACGTGCTACATTGAGCCCCTTGACTATAACAAGGAACTTCACATAAATATTAAAGTGTTGTAAATAACTAATAATTCTTATGGAAAATATAAAGATCTCTTTAATGCATAAATAACTCAACATCTCTCTCTCTCTCTCACACACACTCACACACACACACACACACACACACACACACACACACACACACACACACACACACACACACACACACACACACACACACACACACATGATTGAAACTCTATTTTTACACAAATTAGGTGTACACAATGTTTATTCGATCTAGTGCCAAGGACTGAGGGGTATCCATTTCTCCAAATTCGTCTAGGGTAGAGTCCCAACCTTATCCCTTTTTTGATATCTCCTAATATTTGTATCTTGGTGGATGGTGAGGTGACACCTTTTATACCATCATCCTCACCATTGAACTACAACCCACTTGATTCGTTATATATTTTAAAAATACAATTAAAAAATCACCAAATTAAAAAAAAAATGACATTTCAAACCACCCTATATAACCATCTTCTGAATGACTATAATATCATACCACTTTTAATTACACCAATGATTTTACTCATTAAACCATTCTTTCTCATTCTCCCATAAGGATTTTAACCCATGGAACGCTCCTTTGACAATTGAAGATATAGTCAATTGTTAGTGCCTACACAACATGATACTATTGTAATTACTTCAAACTATTAATCTGTCTTGAAATTTATACATCCAATCAAAACAAATGATTTTTTAGTTTCAACATTAGATTTTGAAAATTATGTTATTTAAAAAAAAGAAAAAAATAATTTTTGATGTGTGATTAGTTGTAAGTCTTTGACAAGACTATATTCTTAGGAAAATTACCCCATTTTCAATTAAAAGAAAAGGAATACTTGAAACTAGACAATGAAATCACACCAAATGCCAAAATTAAACATAAACTATAGTCTACGAAAAACCAATGACAATGACAGGTTACGTACAATCTCTAGGAACACCCTTTCTGAAATGAACAATAGCATTTAAAAGTGTTGATTTAATGTTCAAACTAGAGCCTACCATAGCGACCTTTGAATCCAAAACAATATGCCAAATTAGTTTGTATTTGCACAAACTATGGTTTCTTATATGGATTATTTTTGTTTGATTGTTGATGCGAGGATTCTTGTTTTTAGATTGAAGGGTACTCTCAGACTAGAGCCACAAGCAGTTGCACAAACAACATAAGGATGCCTAATTATTTGTGTTTTTATAGTTTATGTGAGGAAAAATGTGTATAGATGATTGGTCATTGGTGCTAGCTACCAAAAATAGTGACAAAAGTGGGTAGGGCATAACTTTGACTATTATCAAACTCAACAGGGTTTTTTTGACATCACTTTTTGGGCCATCTCAATGTCAATTGTATTCAATTATTCAATTTCATTTGAAAAGTTACTCAAATTGATTTTCTTTCTTATTTTTTGAGGGACATTTTGGGGGATTACAATGTTATTTTATTAAGTTATATTTATCATTTATCTACCATGGGCAAACGTCTTGGCTATCTCAAGACAAAACCTAGTGGCCCTAATGATAATCAAGTAAATTAGGTTGTGAGCATTCCTTAGAAACAAATGTATCCATAAAAACCTTTTTACACAATGTAGCCTCAAGTAATTCAAGTTGTAAGCACCCTTCAAACACAAGTGTGGCCATGAATGAAATCATGCCCATGTGGGATGTATGGATTTCATTAGTTCTACAATTATACTGACATGAGGGAATGTCATTGACATTCAGTACATTAAACAATGCTCATCATGTACCGTTACCAATATGTCGACTCTTAAAGCAATCATATCTAGTTTGAGAATGTAAGGATATGCTCGATCGAGCCCTCTGAAAGAAAACACAACCACTATGGAAGTTGTTACTTTTCCCACCATAGTCATTTTGATGATGTCTATGGTGGCCAAAACATTACTCCCCCAACAATTGATGAATTCTTTAATTCTTTTTCTAATGCTATAATTCACACTGATAGCAGACAACTGATAATTAGGCAATTGGTTATCTTGCTGACCTCAAAAAATCACTTCATTGGCAACAATCAATCCTGTAAAACTGACATATTTCACTATGCTTTCCTTATATGTCATGCAATTACCATATAGCCCTTGGTCATAAAGCATGATTTTATCTTTCAAAAGTTTGGGGTTGAGGCTACTAGGTTGGTAATGCTGTGAGCTCTCTATAGTCGATACATTCACCAAAGATAAATGCCCATTTAATTTTCCATCACCAATGTATGGGTAAGTGCATGGAGTGTTGGGGATCAACCAACAATGTTGATTACAATATGAAAGCAATAAACGCGGAATTAAATCAGAATGATAAGTAACTAGAATCAGATAATAGCAAACAATAAGAGATACAAGAAACCACCCTGAAAACTTATATTAAACTCTTTACAGAAGGAATACAATTGAAGAAACTTCTTTTCTTCCACACCTCTCTCAGATGTACAGATCTCTCTCTAGATCTCTTTCCCTCAAGAGCTCTCTCTCTCTCAATTACAATCAACTCCAACAACCTGGAATGATTCACATATACAATTCTGTACTTTCTTTCAACATTCTACATTACAATAAGCTAAGAAAATCTATCCTATTATATAATAATTAGGAAACATGAGCATGCATTTACAACCAATAGTTATGCCTCTTAAACAAGGGCTCTAAAATAGTCTTACTAATAATAGAGATGCGGACTTAAGACTATCACTTAATCCTAACATGCAAACACTCAATTCTGTCCACGGAAATAGCTTTCTGGACGCACAGGTAACCGACATTGGTTCCTACCTGTTTGCCTGTGACCGACGTCGGCTGATCCCTACCGATGCCGGCATCTCCTAAACTGCTCCTGACCGACGTCGGTCACTCCTGACCGACGTCGGTGACTGTGTAAACCTGCAACTTTTGCAATGCACTCCTTTGGTGAAGCTTTTAGCTCCACACCTTAACAATCTCCCACTTGGAGATAAACAGCTGCACCTGCTCTCCTTATATGTCATGCAATTACCATATAGCCCTTGGTCATAAAGCATGATTTTATCTTTCAAAAGTTTGGGGTTGAGGCTACTAGGTTGGTAATGCTGTGAGCTCTCTATAGTCGATACATTCACCAAAGATAAATGCCCATTCAATTTGCCATCACTAATGTATGGGTAAGTGCATGGAGTTGGGGGAAAATTCCATGGACATTTTAGGTAATGCGATTGCATTAATAAATAACATGATCGTGTTATGCAATTGTATTATTTAAATTATGACTCAATAATTATTAAGACATAATGCAATCACATTAATGTATAATGTGATCACATTATTGTAAAAATAATAATGCATATGTGTTGGTGTTATTTTTCACATTAAATTAATGTTTTGAATTCAAATTCAAATAACACGTATGAATTATATAATGTAGTATACAATGTGTATGCATTATATAATGTGTACATCAAAAATTAGGGTCACTCAACATCTTATAGAGTTTGCATTTATATGGTTACTTTTATTTTCTTATACTTTAAATTTATTTTAGTAAATATAAGAAATTAGGGTCACTCAACATTTGATAGAGTTGGTATCACAATTGCATTCCTTACAATGTGGAAAATAGTTTTTTAAAATCCAATCTTGTCAGTACTTAGGCATTTTTAGGGTCTAGGTATTAAACCTAGGGATTCTAATACATAAATTTTACAATTGATATCCATTTTTAGTAAACATATAGTCTTTTCTTAGGTTTTTGTGCCTTCCAAATTAATTCTTGGTATTTATAAGAGTCCTAGGTTTATAAAAATTGATGTTTGAAAACTACTCACTTGAACTTGATCCAAAGTGGTGTGATTGGGGTAGTGTAGGTCATATTAATGACCACCACACATCAAATGCCCACTTTATGTTAGTTTCACTTGTTCATCATCCCTCCCTCATCCTTGATCACTTTCTACTCATCCCTCATTACCCCTAATCACTCTCTCATCATTCCTCATTGTCTCTAATCACTCCCTCATTGACCCTCACCATCCCTAGTCATCTCTAATCACTCCCTTATTATCCATAATCACTCCTCCATTGACCCTCATTGTGTCTCATCATCCCTAATCACTCCCTCCCCATCCTTTATCATCCCTAATCACTCTTTCTTCATCCCTCATCATACCTAATAATTTCCTCATCCCTATTCACTCCCTCCTCATCCCTCCTCATCCCTAATCACTCCATCATTAACCTTAATTGTCTCTCATCATCTATAATCACTTGGGATTATCATTCGTAATCACTCCTTCATTGATTATCACCATCCCTCATCATACCTAATCATACCCTCCTCATCCCTAATCAATATTTCTTCATCCCTCATCATCACTAATCACTCCCTCATTGACCCTCACCATCCCTCATCACTTCATCATTGACCCTCACCATCCCTCACCATCCATAATCACTCCCTCATCATTTTACATAAGTATATACTCTAAAGATATCTTTGATTCTAATCATATATTGTTTAATCCATTATAATAGTAATTAACTCTTTTCTAGGACTTATGTTGTCAATACCCATTTATGATAGTCAATTTTTATTACTGAATGAATTGGATGATCTTCCAAATTTATAGTCAAGTAACATAAGTACTAACACAAAATAAACTTTGAATTTTATTTCATCGAATTATCTTTATTGTGCAATTAACTAGATGAAACTTTATTCGATTCCACCTTTGGTAGTTTCATTCAAAAGATAAAAATAAACACAAATCTCTTGTATAATTTTTTAATTTTGAGAAGATTTGAATTAGATGTAAAGTTATTTAGTGTTTCCCATTCCTGTATAAATTGAATCTTGGTTAGGTTCACACATGCAATCCTTATGTGTGTAATGAGTCCCAAATGTTTTATCTCTTGCATGAAAAATGAACATTTATTCATGTTATCATAAAAATATGTTTTTGCAAAATGTGAAACACTATTTTAGCATGGTGTAGATGTTCATCCCATGTTTTCTAAAGATTTATAGGTCATCAAGTTAGATTAAAAAACTGACATAGGTAAAGGGCCTAAGGATGTCGTTCAACATATTGAAATGAATGAATTCGTTACATGAGTTAACTTAAAAGGAATAACCAACTATTCAATCAATCCTTCCTTTATTTTGAAGACTATATTCCAAATGTCTAGAGGTTTAAAATGAATATGATGATATCCAAATTAAAATCAATTTTGGAAAAGAATTCTACACCATGGATATGGCAGAAAAATGCCTTAATATTTAAATGAGGACAATGATTATTCACATTAATCTTGTTAATATTTTTTAAATTGATTCACAACTTTGGCACAAACACAATTAGAGGCTTTTGCAAGGCCATGATTTGGGCATGACGTGTCCATTATCCATGATTTCATGGATATACCACTTGATCTATTCATTATGTATAAATGATATGTTGTATAAAGAGGTTTGAGGTAGAGGTAGTTACGGGATCAAATCAATAGTATTGTTTAGTGTACAATATGTAGGAACTTATTTAGATGACTGAAAGATATCCTTGTATTCATCTAGTTTATGGTTCAATTAATTTGTCTTTATTATTATTGGATAAACCACATTATGATATGGTGACATAAGGATGTTATTACATTTAATTCTTATCATTAAGAGTATACTTCTTACTAGAATTGAAAATTTTCTTGCACTTCCTAGCACTAATGACTAAAAACTTATGAACTAACTACAATTTATGGTATTTCAAATCATGACAATCTATCACAACATTTCAAGGATTTACTTTATAGAATACATGTCAATGGTAAATAAATGTCTGACCACATGTAAAATATCACACACCTCTAGTGGTGAGATGTCACAACGGATTGAATCTTTAAAAAGTTTGATTTTGTACACCAAGTGACTCTACTAGGTGATCCATTTCTCAAGGCCTACACTAGACTATACACTAGCATATGGTTATGGATGATGCATAAATTTCAAGTTCAATTTTTGAAAATATGATTTAGAAGAAATTAAATTCTTCTAAATTTTATTGGAAATGATGAATTGTATTGACTCACCATTGATCTACGTTTGTTAATGAAATAATATTTTTATTTCATATAATTTCTTGTTGGGGGAAGTAGAGATATTTTTAGTATAGATCATATCATTAAGTTCATAATCTATTATCTACTTACCTTTTTATAGTGCTAGATAACTTGTACCCACTTCTCGAGATGTACAAGTAAAGAGCTCATAGTGTGATATTTTTCATTGGATTGAATATTGAAGTTATGAATTAAGCACCATTTTCCAATCTTGGACTACTTGTTCTAATCATTTTTATTTTCCACTATCTGGTATGATGCCTCAATCTATAGACATACAAATTGAAGGCCTTCAATGTAATTATTTGGATTATAAAATTTCCTCATATGGAAAGTAATTGATTGGTTTCAGGAAATTGCATAGCTTGGTGATCTCATGTATTTACTACCATTTTTTGGTGAAATGGTGGTTTTACTTGCTTTTCTTTTTCTAGTGGATTTTCAATTTTGAATTACATCATTTCTAATAGGGCCATATTTTTTCATAGGTGTTAAATATTTATGTTCCAAATTTGCCTCCACATCATTTTATCACTATGTCTTATATTTTATGCTAGCACTCATCTCTCCACTTGTAGCTCCTAACATTGTTAAACCCCATCAAAATTCCACCATCAAGGTATTAAATGGAGTGATTAAGGATGAGGATAAATGAGGAGGAATTGAGTATAGATGATGAGGGAGTCAATAGGTATGGTGAGGGTCAATGAGAGAATGATTAGGGAGGATGAGGAGTGATTAGGGTTGATGATGGATGAGGAATGAGTGATTAGAGATGATGAGGTATGATGAAGTAGTGATTAGGGATGATGAGGTGATGTAGGAGCACCACTACCCAATGTAAATAGTGATCTATTTTACATGTTTCAAGTCTTTAAAAGGTGTTCAAGGTCATAAGAAGTATGTAGGATTATTTCTAAGTTTCTATTTTTATGTCAATTTTAAATTAGAGTTATATTAGACTTACCTGCCAAATATTTCATTTGAATTTTTGAACTTTCACAGAGACTTCAATCTTGTTTCAAGAATTCCAACATTGAATTTGGTGTGGTTAGAATTTACTGAGGAGTTTAAGATGTTACAACACATATATCTAAACTCATATTTGAGAAATATGTTACTAGTTGAGTTAGTTGAGGACACTTTCAATGTACAAAAGAAGTTAGAATTTAGTTAGGATGGTTATTTGGTAATAAGAGTTTTGTCCATGTCTTATTTTGTATTCAAAGTCAGAGTCAAGAGAGTTGGATGGGGTATGATTTGAAAGGATGAATGCAAAGAACCCCCAAAAAGTGAATAAAGACAAGTTTTGATTATTTGCAGATAAAAAATCAAATAGACCTTGCATCTTCTAAAATATGTGCAAAGATAGTTGAAAGTGTGCATGATCAATGGTGAAACATGATTAGTAACAAGTTATTTGTGATCTTGGTGTGAGTGTTAATTTGAAAATAACTTTTATTTGATGTTTATTATATAATTTTTAATTTGAGTTTCAAATATTTTGAATGTTCAAATCACAAACTGTATACCTTGTGCTTTTACAAATTATGCCTTGAAATATGAGTGAAGGTCAGAGTCTTGTGGAAGAGGAGATTCTATTTGGTGGGATTTTGGAATGTATGAGTAATTAGTATCTTGAAATAATAATTCATTAATATTATTTAAAAATTTTATGTTGTTATTCTACTAAGGACATTCTGTGTTGAATAACACAACCTTGTTTTCTTTGAGAAAAAGTTCTAAGTATACATTTGTGTGAGAAGGAATATGCATGTATTGGAGTGAACATTCAAATGTATATGTTGGTGAGTTTATTCTAATATGATAATAAAGTCTTATAGTCTTTCAAGTAGCTTTCATATATTTGCATGATCAAAAATAAAACTAACACAGTCCTGCATTCATAAAGAAACTTAACACAGTCAAAGTGGTATATTGTGGAAATTAGAAAATAAAGTGTTATAGATAGAAGGCATTGATTTTTTAAAGTGTGTAAACATTGTGTAGAGTATTTTCAACCTTCATGTTGGTTTATAACCCTTTTTGGAATGAATTGGAACAAATAACCTCTTCTCAAATTATTGTAGACCTATGATTGAGTACATAGTCTATTCAAATTTGGTTAAGTCAATCTATTTTAACTTAAAAAGGGAAATATGACACTTTAAAAATGTGCATATGGTCAAATAAGACCTAATAAAATAGTCACAGTCATTAAAAATGCCTTTGGAAGATTGAAATCCTTGAGTCTATAAAACTCATTTAAACCCTATATTAGGGTTTTTACTTTCAAAGTGAGTTTTTAGGAGTTGTAATCGTCAATAATTCATGAAATTTAGCAAAAATTTCGAGTTAAATATGCAAATATATAATTTAATGTTTTTAGGTTGTGTAAGTATAGATGGGGGAGGATTGTATGGTAGAAGGAAACCTAAAGACCTAATCTGAGAGCAAAAAGAGCCAAAAAAAAGTTATCAAATAGTTGAACCAAATCTTGGAACTTTTTTAAGAGATGGGAGACGTTAGAGGGTATCCATAAATGAGGTTGATTTGATGATTTGATTCTGTCCAGGACTGTACCAAAGAAATTAGCCCAAAAAAGGCTACAAGAAGAGTCTATGACAAAGTAAGAGGTAGTATATGATATGAGAATTATGTTGAGAAGTTAATTAGGGTTGAGAATAAGTTAGAGAGGACTCAAATGAGTGAAAATAAGTTTTTTAGAGCCATATTAAATCCTAAGGAACCAGAATTAAGATTTGATCTAATTTGATATTAAACATAAAGAGTAGTGAGGGGGATAGACTCAAAGTAAGAGAGATCGAATGCATTGAGTAAGGAGAATAAAATGAAGAGTTTAGTGAGACCATATAAAGCATGGTGGAGAATAAATTAAATGATTATGTGAATTTAAAATGTATGTAGGGTCCAAAGATAGAGATCAAGTAAGAAAAAGATAAAGTGAAAGTTAGGTGGATATTGACAAAGAGCTTGGATAAGTAGAGTATGTAATATGGATTTGTATCATGAGGGATGGTGAGGGACAGTGAGGTGATTATATATGATGAGGGAATTATTATAAATGATGAGGAATAGTGAGGGTCAATAAGAGAGTGATTAGGAACAATGAGGGATGAGGAGGGAGTGATTAAGGATGATGAAGCAGTGATTAGGATGGTGAGAACCACTGAGGGAGTGATTAGTGATGATAAGGGATTGATTAAAGATGATGAGGGATGGTGAGAGTCAATAAATGAGTGATGAGAGATGATGAAGGATGAGAAGTGTGTGATAGGGATGATGAGGGATAGCGAGGGTCAATGAGGGAGTAATCAGGGATCATGAGGGAGTGATTATAGATGACTAGTGATAATGAAGTTCAATAAGGGAGTGATTAGGGATAATTAACAATGGTGAGAGAGTGATTAGGGGTGATAAGGCATGAGTAGGAAGTGATCAGGGATGAGGGAGAGATGGTGAACAAGTGAAACTAACACAAAGTGGTCATTTGATGTGTGCAAGACATCAATGTGATCTATACTACCCCAATCACACCACTTTACATCAATTTCAAATTGAGTGGTTTGTAAACTTCAATTTTGAAAAACCTGAGACTCTTAAAAATGATAGGAATCAATTTGGAAGGCAAGAAAAACTTAAAAAATGACTATATGTTTACCAAAAATGGACATCAATTGTAAAAAATTATGTCCTAAAATCCTTGAGTTTAATACTTAAACCCTAAAAATGCTTAGATACTGACCAGATTGGATTTTGAAAAAATATTTTTCACATCGTAAGGCATGCTTCTATGAGACCAATTCTGTCAGATGTTAAGTGACCCCAATTTCTTATATTTACTAAAATAAATTCAAAGTATAAGAAAATAAATTTAAAAATATAAATTTAAACTTATATTTAATATTTAGAGTAGTAAATATAAGCTTCTGGCCAAAGTTGCCTTCATGTGCAGCTCCCACATGCTTCATGTGCAACTCCCACATTTAGAATAAGGATGTTGAGTTTGATAACAATTAGGGTTATGCCTTGCCCTCTTTGTCACTATTTTTGGTAGTTGTCACCAATGACCAACCATCTATACACATATTTCCTTACATAAACTGCAAAAACATAAATAAATAGGCATCCTTATGTTGTTTGTGCAATTGCTTATGGCTTTGATTTGAGATCACCCTTCCATCTGCAAACAAGATTCCTCACATCAATAATCAAATAAAAATAAGCCATACAAGAAACCATAGTTTGTGAAAATACAAATGAATTTGGCATACTATTTTGGATTCGAAAGTCGCTATGGTTTGAACATCAAATCAACACTTTTAAACTTTATTGTTCATTTTAGAAAGGGTGGGCTTGGAGATCATACACAACTGTCATTGTCATTACTTTTTTATTGACTATAATTTATGTTTAATTTTGGTCTTTGGTGTGATTTTATTGGCTAATGCCAATTATTATTCCATTTTTAATTGAAAATGGGATAATTTCCCTAAGAATATAGTCTTGTCAAAGACCTACAACCAATCAAATCACATATCAAAAAAATAGTATATATATAAACCTAATGTTGAAACTAAAAAATCATTACTTTTAATTTTATATATATATATATATATATATATATATATATATATATATATATATATATATATATATATATATATATATATATATAAAACCTAATGTTGAAACTAAAAAATCATTGCTTTTAATTGGATGCATAAATTTCACGACAAATTAATAGTTTGAAGCAATTACAATAGTATCATGCTGTGTAGTTACTAATAATTGACCATATCTTCAATTATCAAATGAGTGTTCCATGGGTTAAAATCTTTATGGGAGAATGAGAAAGAATGGTTAGTGAGTAAAATCATTGGTGTAATTAAAAGTGGTATGATATTATATTCACTCAAAAGATGGTTATAAAGGGTGGTTTATTTATTTATTTATTTTTTAATTTGGTCATTTTTTTAATTGTATTTTTAAAATATATAATGAATTAAGTGGATTGTATTTCAACGGTGAGGATGATGGTATAAAAGGTGTTACCTCACCATTTACCAAGGTACAAATCTTAGGAGCTATCAAAAAAAGGATGAAACTGGAATTCCACCTCAAGTGAATTTGGCGGAATGGATATCCCTCAATCCTTTGCACCAAACCAAAGAAATATTATGTACACCTAATCCATACAAAAGTAGTGTTTCAATCATATATATAAGAGATCATTTTATTTTTCATAAGAATTAACAATCTCTATTAATTATTTACAACACTTTAATATTTATGTGAAGTTCCTTGTTATAGTCAAGGGTTTCATTGTAGCATGTGCGTGATATCTATTAGTTGACAAAATATGTCATCATTTAACAAGGGACTAAATTGTCATGTAGTTTATTAATTTTCTTATATTAAATTTTTTTCTTAAATGTTAAGAATTCAAAGATATATAGTAAAAATGAGACCCATCATTAATAATATTAAATTAGTTTATGAAATGTATAATTAAAAAATGATTATAATAATTCTATTTACACGACATTTTTCCTTAGGCAAGACTAAATTATTGATGAATTCAAAAATAAATTTACAATATATTTTTATTAAATGTCTACAAATTAACATAAATAAACATCAAAAAGTACTAAATAAACAAATAATTTAACTATTGACAATTTCAACGTAATAAGAGTGTTCTCTCTCTTCCAAATTAAAACTTTTCAATTATTTATTTATTTTTTTTACATATCAAATTTATGAATAATATTTCCTTAGCTATCATAAAATGCAATACAAGTATTAGTTGAAATAATATCCACATAAATAAAACCTTGTCATCATAATACATCTCCAAGCCATTCATGTTAGCATTTTTGTCTATCCCTCTCCATGATTTTGAACCTCCACCACTAGTCAAAAATTGCAGGTCACTGCCAAGTGCAAATAAACAAAGATTTAGACCTTTAAATCACAAGCATGCCACTAAAGAACCCCAAAAAAATCTCTTTCCATAGTAAGAATTCATTATCAAGTTTCAAGTTACCTTGTCATACTTTTGATGTGTTGAAGACAGTGATCATGTCCGTTGACGTATATGTCTACCTTATATGTCTAAGAAAAAAGAAAAAAACAAAACAAAACTGAGGAATAACTTCACCAAGATGCAACATATATATATATTAATTTTGAATGACTAATTGAACAAATTTGTTGTTATTTTAAAGGTATAGGAAAGTTCTAATTAAAAATGTATGATGTGATTTTTTTTATGTTTGTAAGATGGTTTATAGAATATAAATAATTATTTGCATATATTTTAAATATGAAATACAAGAAAATTTTCATTATTAAATTAATTAAAATAAAATTTATCATTTTAAAAAAAATAATTGTATGAACTCTGTTTCAATTGTATATATACATATATATAATCGACTTTCAATATATTTATCCATTTCTTTAGAAATAATTATGTGAACTTAGTCTCAACCATATTTATTTCAACCAAAAGGAAACTGAGAACCTGCCGACTCTTTATATTGTACTTATTGTATCTGTGCTTACCTCCTAAATTGGCAGAAGTTCTTGAAATGTTTGTCCTTACCTCCAAAATTGGCAGGAGTTGTTGAAGAAGTTCGTCAGTGTCACCATGATGACCAACACTACGGATGGGGTGATGGCCAATGACTATCTTCCATGTTGCATTTGATGCCTTCAACCCCCTTGCAAGCTCCTGCAATTTATCTATCCGTAGAATACAAACAGTGCAGAAGTGACAGGGTGAATCCATACAAAAACTGTAGAAAGTTACAACCCAACAATCTGAATGGTTTATCAGAGCTGTGGTTAAATGTGGCAATTAACAGATGGATAAGAATAAGAATATTGCCTGCAATTGACGCCTCACATAGCCTTCTCTAGGGCCAACACCTCGCCAATCGTAAGTGTGCTTGTTAGGAATCTCCCAATATTTTTTCACAAAAGGCGGTGTATCCACAAAAAAATATTTTTTGATAATCATCATGATTATAAAACTAAACTACAAAGAAACCTTTGCAACACAAGGGGATCTCACACTGTTTGGACCAGTATGTATAAATCCATTGATGTAGCTCTTCAGGTCAAGGCCAAAAACCATTAAAGCAACATACAATTGCCTTAGATTTAAGAGACTTAAAGAGTTCTTTCGCCTTCGAATGATTTACCGCCACAATTGGCACATCATCCAATGTTCCATGATGTAAGGGATTTATTTGTTAGCAAGGACTGATGATTGTGTGGGAGCCTTAGAACACAATGCATCCTTGTATGAAACTGACTTAGACATAACATGCCTTCTAGATCCAACTACTCCACCACCAACACTAAAAATATGAGAGAATCCATACTGAAATTATAATCATTCACTTGTGTTAACTCCTCTAGTTGTTTTCCATCATATAAAATATAATATATCTGCACATGAATCCCTAATATCTTCTCAAGTTTTTATTTTAAATCTAACACAAGATCGAGCAGTTTTACCCAAAGGAAATAGTTTTCCCTTGAAGAGATTAGACTATTAACTGATAACCTAACTGCTTATCACTAAATTTCTTACCTATAGTCATGTGGTTAGCCATTTTGAAATCCATCATTTTTGAAACATATGGCCATCTACCTTAGTCCCTTGGCACTGATGCCATAAACACAAGCAAATTTATCAAATAAATAAGAAGTATCATATAGGGCCCCATGCTTCAAATACCCTACAATCGTATTATAATTGGATACCATAGTTCATTCTAGCATTTGGTCAAACACTTGATCTGCAGCCTCCAAGCCCAAAAATAAATGTATACTTTCTCTTCTTATGCATGACATTGGACATCTCCTTATGCTTCTTCCTAGCACATTTGTGAGTACCCATCTTCCTCTTGGACACCTTTATATCCCTCGTCTTTCCCCACCTTCAACAGCTCTGGTATTCTCCTCTTACATGGAGCAAAATTAACCACTTCCATGATAAATTTTCTCACAAAAACCATCCTCTTACTTATTTTCCATTTGTTAGTGGAGGGACGAGAGACTGACTCCCACTTGGTTATAACATAGCCTCTATTTGTTCCCACAAACAATCCACTCTTTTCTTATGGAGATGCTATTTCTCCAAATGTGAGCTTCCTCCCCCCAGAAGCAGACCTCACATTCATCAATGATATGGTAATTTTTCACTTATCTAGTTAAGCTTAATTTTCCATAAAACATTTAGTACAACATGGAAGAAAATGTCAAATGTCAAAGAAAACACACTACCAAGCACAACAGGATATAAATTTGGTTATTAAGAAGAGGGAAAATAATAAACACAATTATACTAATGTATACGAAAAGGTACACACGAAAAATATAATAGGAAGGAAAACCAAGACAAGGGTATACACATAATCCATGCTAAAGTATTTCATATTTATCAATTTGTGTCTATTTATTAAAACACCAATTTCATGTCAATGTTATTTTCCTTTAATTAAGATACCTTAGCCTTATTATTATGTTCACGAATGACATGTAATCAAATTTGTCTATATCAATTCACACACACACATTGTAATGAGCAACACATTGAATTTTCCATGTCTATGTGAATTTCAGTTGTACATGTGAATTATTTTTCCATTGTTTTTCATATTTTTCTTCACCTTATAATAGTCAATTTATGTCAATTATTTTAAATTTATTAAAACACCAATTTATTTTCAACGTTCTTTTCTTTTAGTTAGGAGGCCTCTACCTTCTTCTTATGTTCATGAAAGAAATGAAATCAAATTTATGTATATCATTTCACATATATATTTTGATGAACAACACATGGTGAATTTACCTTGTTTATGTGATTGTCAGTTGTATGCATGAATTATTTTGTTTCAATGTTTGTATGTATAAAATATAACATGTACAAATTTTTCTATGCAATTGATAAATAATTTATTAAATTGTTGGAATAGTCATAGAATCATTGTAGCTACTATATGAAAAATATCCATAATATATGTGATATAAAAAACTAATGAAAGATTAAAGAAAGACAATACACAAATTTACTCAAGTTGGCATTACTAAGTGTTTAGATTAATAACTCTAGCTTATTTCTAGTACAACACTAGTAACTCTCTTCCATAATGTACCTCACCCACTAGCTCTATGCTCTTTTATAGACAAGAAAGAAGGATAAGGTTAGGTTTAGAGTTTTAGAGAGTAGTTAATTATAGAACAAGTCCAGCCTATTATTAGCAAAAGTCAATTAATTAAATACCTAATTGATAGTATTATTTAATAACATGCTATGGATAACTATACACCAATTTATGCTTATTCATGAATTATATTACAAGTGCATCTTAACCATACAAAAGTGTATATGTTATTAAATATACTAACATTTTGTTTCTTATCTATATTTTTAAAAACTCTTATTTAGATTAATAACCCCACAAAGTTTATAAACTAGAAAAACCATAATGAATGATAATACTTCCATTAAATAAATAAAAATTATTTTCCACTTAAATTTTATTTATTTGAAAATAATGTACATAAAAATGTATGTTATTTGTTATTAGACAATACTCACAAATATTGCATATGTTAATGTGTGTTATTTGTTAAGTTCAGTGTGTTAATATAAGTGTGTTATTCACAAGTTTTAATGCTACTAATAAGTCCAATAGAATTTATTATTGATTAAATTATCATTTCCTCCCCTATTCATGGATGTCAACTCTATCAAACATCTCAAGTTTAGAAACTCAAAAGAAAAAAAAAATAAAAAAAAATCAATACCATTACAACAAAAAAAATCATGTTTCAATCATTTAAAAAAAATAAACTTTATAAATTAAGAAAGGCATAAGAAGTGATAACACAATGTGTTTTCCATTAACTAAAACAACATATTTTCCATTTAATACTATTAAAAAAAATTCTAAGTTTTTATGTTTTTATAATCTCATTAAAATTATTTGAAAATGCTTATTATGGTCCCTCTATCTAACCTAGATTGGTATAGCATAGAATATGTATTTATGGGAAAAACACTTTGCATTAGAAGTCTAGGATGTTAAAAATAAAGATATTTTATCACGAGATGATATTACATGGACAAAGATTGAGTTTAGAAATTAGGAGGCATATCTAGTAGTTATTGTATACACATAATATTTTAAACTTTTATCAAATAATGATGCTTTACATTTTGTAGGAACCTATCATGATTCAATCTCTCTGAGTGCATACCTTAAGGAGTGCATCGAGAAAGGGGTGGGTAGAACTTTGGTGCTTCGTAGGATTGTTGTCACTTATTTCCATATTATTTCCAATCTATTCATCTCCTAAAACCTTTCCCTAAGATATTTCTCCTCCCTTGCACATTCCTCTATTCTTTTCCTCTTTCTATCCTTATTCTCTTTACTTGGTACCCTTTTGACCTGCTAAAAAAACTAAGTCAACTTGGTCGACCTGCAGTTTAGGGCCACTTTAGCTCTTTAGGTTTGTTAGCCTTCTGATCAACCTAACACAGACTTTAGGCATTAGCCCAAAAATGTGCTAGGTCATCTGGGTTGACCTAGCATAGCCAACATTTATGGATGATTTTAGGGTTAGTTCCGCCAATATTACAAGATCATTTTGGTCATTTTCATAAGATGCAGTAAATAGTTATTATTCACTCATGCTTCTTCATAATCTGCTCTTCCACCATTCTACTAGAGGAGTCTTAGCTTAGGTTTCTTATTTTGGAGAATCTAGTCTTGTGGATAGGTCTTAGATGCTTTAGCCTAGTAAATTGATCCTTACAAACCACAACAACCTCTTGCAAAGTCCCATTGGCAAAGGGAGAGATTGAATCATGATGGGTTCACATTTAGGTAAGTATATTCTAAATTTGTTCTCCTCTCTTTTAGTAGATAGAGTAGCATAAGTGTTGGCTTGAATAATATTACTCTTCATATTCTATATATTAGGGCATTACTCATACTTATTTTTTTTGAATATCCCTATACATATTTGATTGATATGCATCTAACCCCTCACATTATGCTACAAGCTTTGGTGTATACTAGATTAGTTTACTTTTCTTGTTATTAGAATAGTTTACTCTCTCTTGTTTGTTAACATAAGTGAAATATCAAATCATAAGACTCTTTTAGGGTTGTTGTGTGATTGTGTTAGACTGTAAGCTTTGGAAACCTTCCTAGCATGATATGTTGTGACAAGTGATACAAGTGATCCCCTAATCAGGTCTAGTGGATCCCCATATTGGTTATACTTTTGTTTAAAAAGTGTATACCCAATCAGAAGTGTAGGTGTGATCTATCTTATCTAATCTAGGATTAATTCATGTATATCATGCAATTCTAATTACATATATTCTGGTGAACCCGATGTGAATCCTATCGGACCACTCGTTGGATTATCTTCATGTTTCTATTTATACTTCCTTTCTTTTTTAGCATTAGCTTCACTTTGGCTTCACACTCATTACATTATGGTGAACCCAATGTGAAACTAACCCTTGTAGGATTTATTTCACTTATTTCATTCTTTTTGTCATCATTTCTATCATATATTTTGACATTTGTTTCAATTGTATCGACCTAATTATTTTTCTCTGTGTAAGAATAGGCTATTAGATTGATTAGCTTGACCCAATACAAGTTTTTAGCTATTTTTATACTTCCAATTTAGCCTACTAGGTCAACCAAGTTGACCTATCACTTTTTTAGCTTCTATAATAGGCTCATGTATATCTCAGTCGACTAGCTCGATCTGGTTCTGTAGATTGGATCAGTTTTATCCAAAGCTCTTGATCAATAATCTCCTTCATTTCCATCTCTAAACCATCAAGGTCAGTCTTTTATTATCTATCTATTTCTATTCTATACTTTCCTTTCAAGTTTGTAGTCTTCAAAACTACCCTTGCACAGCCAACTGGATCGACCTAGTCAACCCAGTTCTGTGTTTTATGTGTTATCTAAAACAACTAGGTCAACCTGGTTGACTTAGTAGGTTTTCGAGACCCTATCTTAAATAGTAATAGATCAACCCTATCGACCTAGTTTTGTATGTTGTGCATATAGTGTTTTCACTATACCTTGTTTCAAAGTTAGAATTTGACTTACATGTTAATCACATCTTTTATTTTAGTTGTTTTCATGCTTCGAATAGTTCACATAGTCTAATTAGGAGGTTTTTAATTGACCACTTAGTTTCACTATTTCTATTTTATGCACACATGAACAAATCACATAACATTAATAATCATTTTAACATTTGACTACCCAAGCCAACCTACTTAGATTTCATCACCAAAGAGGAAGTTAACTTGATACTTTGGTCAAGTATAAAGCATGGTTAATGGTATATTATGGTTAAGCCCCTGACACCCGTATCATTGTGGTGTGTGAAGTGAGGAGGTAGGCTCTAATACCAAGCCTGTATCATTACCACTATAGTCCCTTTCATCCTAAACTCACCTAAAACCATCCATAGATTGATATCTAGTACCTTGCTTACAGCTAACTACCTATCATTTAAATTTTTTCTTAATAATCTAATTAATATTCTAGGTTGACCAATTATCTAGATTTACTTTCTAAGTTGTATGCTTGCTCTTTCTTTAATTTTGTGTGCAAGAACTTGCATTAGCTAGCATTGGTTTAAGGTTTTGCTTTATGTGCATCAATTGGATTGGCCAATGTCAATTCAATTGACTGTTTATTTACTTTCCTAGATTAACTACAAAATTATCTTGTTTTATTTCTCATTTTATCATTAATCTTTTATTTTTCCTTATTTACTATACTAGGTTGACCCGATTGACCTTGTACTATCACAAACCCTATTTTCTACCCTTGTTCACTATGCTAGGTTGACTTGGTCAACCTAGTATAATTTGTAGGTCCTATTTTTACACTAGGTCAACCTAGTCAACCTACTTTTGATTTTGGCTTTCCCTATTTATTAACCTAATTCTTCACCTCTTCCAATTTGCATTTATTCATTTTCCTTTGCTCAGAATGAGGTCTCCTATTAAAATATTTTTGGATAGTCTTAATCCATTTAGATCCTATATGGGATGTTCATTACTCCCTTTCTTTTCCTCCCAAGAACACCATCACTCTTGGGGCATTTCTTCTCCTCCTTCATCTACACATTATAACATGGGTTAAATAACACCTCAAGATGAAGTTGATGGATCCAATCCTTTATACACCTACCAAGAGACCTCTCAAAATATTCAAACTAATGTGGAAGTGATTGACATAAGTTTACTTAACAATCCCACTAACAACCCTTCTTCTAATAATCCTCCCTGCAATACTAATTTGAGGAGTGCTCCTTCTAACACTAATCCACCACCTGATACAACCCAATTATTTACCCAAGTGATTCAAAAAATTAACATTATGAAAAAATATAATACCAATCAAATGATGCAACTTCAACAACACTTGATCAATGTGGCTAATCAACCTCTAATCATGCATCCTCAAGCTAATCCTAACTACATTCCTCCAAATCTTAGAGATGCCTCAGGTAATGTTATTCCTAAAAAAATAATGAATAAAAATATGCTTCAAACCATTTAAAATGAGCCTTTAGATCCCTTTATTATATCTATTGACATCAGTAACATATCACCAACTATCAAATATGATGGGACTAAAGACCCTACCTCATTTTTAAAAGCCTTTAGTAATCTCTACAAAGAGTGGATCCAAAATAATAAATTTGATACTACTAAACTCTTAGTTAAAACTTTCACTAGTGATGTATTAGAATGGTATAATCAATTACACCAACATTCTATTTGGAAACTTGAAGATTTGGTCAATCCTTTAGTTAAAGAGTTTCAACACAATGATCTTCCTGAAAATTGTTATAGCCATTTCATGAATATTAAGTAATCTTCTAACGAATCGACTCATGACTTTAGTAAAATATGGAAATCCTTAGCTCATAAAGCCAATCATAATATGTCTAATGATAACCTATTCAAATTATTTATCACCACTTTAACTCCCACTCTTCAATACAAGGTTCAAACCTTTGCTCCTCAAACTCTTAATGAAGCTCTTGACCGAGCTAAAAGGCAAGAATTTCTTATGAAGCAATTCAAACCTAATTCTAAACTTCTTAAAGGATCTTTTCAAACATCCAATGCTATCACTAATAACACTTCTCAAACCAAACTAGGAATTCCCAAATCTTTTACCATCTCACATACCTCTTTCGGTACATCAAATGAGATGATTTTTATTGCCTTCTAAACCTTTCATATATCCTAATGCTTCTCATAAGTGGTATGATCCTAATCTCTTTTGTTGGTTTCATGCGGACATTGGGAATTCTCATGAATCTTGTAGAGGGATTTCTAAATGTGTGGTTTCTTAAATGCTTGGTGATTCATTTGACCATGAAACCATGATAAAAAATCATTGTCAAGAATACACTAATGCTTCTAAAAAATGACAATCCTCTAAAGCTTCTACATCTGATAACCAAAAATATTCTTCTTGTAATCAATAAACTTTCAAGGATGTTTGTATAATTGACGTTGATTATGACCAATACTTTAGTAACTCTCAATATGTCAATATGACTAAGGTCAATTATCATCAAAAACTAGCTCATAAGGATCCTATTACCAAGCCTAAGAAACCTTATTTGGAGGAGCAATTGCTTAAAAATACTACCACTATCAATATTGAATCAGAAGCACCTAAGGAATAACTTCCTCCTTCTGATCCTCCAACCACATCTATTCCTCCAAAGTCTAATTTGTCTTCTAAACCTCATGTCTCTTCTTCTAAATCTCATTGGAATTTTCTTGAAGAACTTAACTCTATGCCATGTAAGATTCCTCTTATGGAGTTGGTTTGCACTTCATGTATCATCGTAAATTATTTTTGCAATAGCTCTAAGAGATAAAATATCCATCTTCTTTAGATGAAGAACCGCATTCTATTGATTCTCAACCAACTAACATTAATACCATTGAATCTATGTGTCCCTCTCCTAGGCCTTCTATTGAATTCCTTGAAGAGGACATGATTAATGATGAAATCCTCTTTTGTGCTGATGATCTTTCTCTCTTCATCAAAATAGACATTAATACCACCTTTATTCAAAAATTTATATTTGACGAGGGTTCTGGTATTAGTGTGACCTCTTTCTGGATTATACAAAAACTTGGTTATAACAATGATCATCTAAAACAAACGCGTCTTGTGGTTTTGACAAGACTAATCAAAACCCACTTGGTTGTATATGACTTCCACTAACCATTGGTCCTAAGACCATTCATTCCAAACTCATGGTTCTTTATCTTCCTTTATCTTATAACATATTCCTTAGTCATCCATGGACTCATCAAATGAGGGCCATTGCTTCTTTTGGTAGTCAATGCATTAAATTTCTACATAACAAAAAATGCTATAAGCATGAAGCCAATCCCAACCCATGGAGTATCCAATTACCTAATCCTAAATCACAATATTGTGTTCTTATGATCCCTAAAATTAATAATTCTCCTTTACATGAATTCATCAATATGAATCCTGATTTATAAGTCACTCTTGCAGATTCTAACGATGATGAGCCCAATGAATTATAACATACTTGCAACACCACCAAATTACCTTCATATATGTTGGAGTGGATTCCTCCTCTTTTTCCAAGGGATCATACCATTCCTCTGATGGATGAGATTATTAATTTCCCCCTTCATGCAATGCTCAATATCCATCTTTACTTGAAGATTTTTTTACTTGTAATGATTTTGGAGTGGCTAAGTTATTTCAAGATTCTCTCACCATGTCTCCTCGATCATTCAATAATCTTGGGATTTCACCTTCTGAAGATCCTCCTGAATCTCAAGCATGCATGATTTCTCCCACATACGATGACAACTATATCATGGCCCAAGCTCAATCTAGAGACTTGGATGTCTTGCATTATCAAAAGACCTTAGTCTAAATTTATGCTTTCAATCAGGATGTGCATACCATTTCTATAGATAATAACTTAGAAATTGAGGGTTATTTGATTCATATTAACCCTCCTCTTATCAATTCTCCTTGGGTGGTAGAGCAAATCACACCTTTTGAACCTCCAAAAGTAATTTCATCTTCTTTACCTTATTTAGATCCTCCCATTGAATCTAATCCTTCTCCTATCAAAGAACCCATTCACACTCCATCTACTTATTTTACTCCTGAAATCACACTTGATGTCAAGGCAATCGATGTTCATCAAATACATTATGAATATGATCGCCATGGTAACCAAATTTTATATCTATAAGTAGATGTTGAGTAGTGTGGTCCTCTTCCTACTTTTCCTAGTGACAAATCTATTCTTGAGTTACTTTATGCTTGGGAACCTCAACTCCCCCAACAACATCCTAAAATTAGAAATTTTAAAACTAAAACTTCTTACTTCAACAACTTTATCACTAGCATTGATCCCAAAAATGATCAAACTTCATCCTTACCCAATGCACCATACCACTTTCAAGATTGTAATGCCATGCATATTAAAGAAAAAACTCATCTTGAATATGGTACTCCTTCGTTCCCTTGATCGATAATAGTTTCTAAAAAACTTTCACCCTCTAAACATGATAATTTCAGCCTATTTTTTGATAATTATTAAGAGGCATTCACTTGGTCTTACCAAGACATGCCTGAGATTGACCCTAGCATAGTGGTCTGTAACATCATTACCTATCTTGATGCCAAACTTGTGCATCAAAAGAAATGCAAATTTCCTCCCAAAGTTACAAACTTATGCCATAAGGAAACCATAAAACTACTTGATGCTAAATTTATTAAACCTATGGATTATTATGAATGGGTTTCCATTATTGTTCTTGTTTATAAAAAGGTCACTGTGGTCATTCATATTTGCATTTATTTTCATAATCTTAATCTTGCTTGTCCTAAAGACAACTTTCCTTTTCCTTCAATAGATTCCATTATTGATTCCACAACTAGATATGAATGTTATCTCTTATAGATGGATTTTTGGGATATAATCAGATTCATAGAGCTCCTGAAGACCAACATAAGACTACTTTCACCATGGAATGGGGCACCTACTATTATGTTAAAATTCCCTTCAGTCTAAAAAATGTCGTGGCCACTTGCCAACATGCAATGATTCATATATTTCATGACCTCATCCATAAAATTGTCAAAACATATGTGGATGATCTTATCACCAAATCCAAACATCATACAAATCATCTTTATAATCTTACCATCATCTTTGACCATCTCATCAAATATAAAATTTGAATTAATCCTTTCAAATGTGTCTTCAGAGTTATATCTAGAAAATTGTTACAATTCTTAGCCTCTCTTCATGGCATTGATGTTAATCCAACCAAGATTAATGTTATTTTCAACATGATTATTACTCATTCTATTCTTGATATTCATACCAATTTATCCAAACTTGGGGTAATTAGATGATTAGATCCATATATGGATTATTGAATTCACTCATTAATTCCATTTTTAATAAAGGTACAACCTTGGAGTGGATGGATCCATGTCAAAAAGTGTTTGACAATATGAAATAGTCATTGCTTCATCCACCTACACTTCATCTTCCTTCCAATGATAGACCTTCGATTCTCTATCCTAATTCCACACCTATATTATTAGGGTTAATGCTTTCCCAATAGGATGATATAGGCAAGGAGTATGCCATCTATTATATTAACTGAATCCTTATCAATTATGAAACATGTTATACCAAAGTTGAATGTGACTACCGTGCTATATATTTTGTAATTGAAAAGCTTCATCACTATATACTTTACCAAACCACTTATGTCATTGTTCATTTTGACCCCCTTTGTCATTTCTTCTCCAAAGAATTTCCTCCAAGAGATAGAATTGACAAATGGATTGTCTTACTTATGGAATTTGATCTTCGTATTGTCATGCAAAAAGCTATTAAAGAGAAAGTCATAGCTAACCAACTTGTTGTAGCTCATATTCCAACCACTTCTTCCCTTCAAGATAACCTTCCAGATAATAATATCCTTTAGATTGAAGGTCTTAATCAAGCAATTTTTCTTAAAAATTATTTTCATAGCTTTACTACCGATCTTGAAGCTAATCAACTTGATGAATCTTCCACTTCCTTCAGTACTACTAAATCAAAGGTAATTATCAAAGAGTCTAAAATTAATGTTGACTTGCATTTGACTTACACGAGGATACTTGGAACCTTCACTTTAATGGTGCTAAATGCCTTCAAGGAGTTGGGGTAGGTTGCATTCTCACTAGTCCTCTTGGCAATATAATTCCTTTAGCTTTATGTTTTACATTTGATGTCACCAACAATATGGTTGAGTATGAAGCTCTTATCTTAGGTATGAAAGTTACTCTTGATTTAGACATATAATATCTTCATGCTTTGGGTGGTTCTCAACTCATTTATCATCAAGTTAGTGGTACCTATCAATGTAAAAGTGAAAACCTTATTGCCTATCATCAAATTGAAATCACTCTTGCCAAGAATTTTTTCTCTTTTACAATTGAGCTTATTCCTAGAGATCAAAATTCCATTGCTGATTCTCTTGCCTCTTTAGCTTCTCTTTTTCATCCACATCAAGTTCTTTTTAATTCTTCTTTTATCATACAAATAATCAAATCTCCATCATCTACCCACCCTCCTGATTCACTTATCTACCACATCGATGCTATCACCATCTGACAATGCCCACCGTATCAAGATATCATCCAATTCTTAAAACATCAAACTTATCCTCCTGACTTGGATTCTCATGAAAAGACACATCTTTGTAAACAAGTTTTCAAATACATATTTATACATAACATACTTTATTATCATAATACTGAAGGTACCTTCCTTTGCTATGTCATGCAAGATGAGGTCCCTCCTCTACTTAAACAAGCACATGGGGGCATTTGTGGTGGTCACTATAGTGGACATGCTACAACCTGCAAATGCTTATGTATGGGTTATTATTGGCCTACTCTAGAAAAGGATGCTATTAAATATACTAAAAAGTGTAATCCTTTTCAGCTTCATGATGATCTCATTCATTTGACATCATCTAAAATTTAAACTATTGAATCTCTATGGCCATTTTCCACATGGGGTTCAATCTCACTGGTAAACTTCCTCATTCCCATGATGGGCACATCTTTATTATCACCATTATCGAGTACTTTACCAAGTGGGTTGAAGCTATTCCCCTTGTCAATGTCACTAGTCCTACTATATCTAAAGTCATTTTGAACCAAATCATTTTCCATTTTGGCATTCCTCACACCATCATTTCTGATAATAGTGGTAATTTCAAAAATAAACATATCAAACAAATTTTCACCAAATTCAAAATCAATCACAAGTTTTCCACTCCTTATCATCCATAGTGAAATGGTCAAGCTAAGGCCACTAACAATATTATCAATAAAATTCTTCAAAAAATTATTCATTAAACCCATATGGATTGGTATATTCATCTTTATCTTGTACTTTATGCCTATTAGACTAGCATTCATACTACCATTAGAGCAACTCCATTTTCTGTAGTCTATGGTTATAAGTTAGTTCTTCCTATTAAAGTTGAGCTTCCTTCTCTTCACATATCTCTTCATGGAATCATTATCAATGAGTAATTATGTGAGGCTCACCTTCATGCCCTTGATTTACTTCATGAATGTTGTCTCTCTGCCTTACAACATAACCACCTATATAAGGCTTGCATTACTAGATAACATGACAAACATGTTAAAGTCTGCACATTTAAATTTGGTGATCTTGTCCCTAAATTAGACTACACCCATGATAAAGAAGGTAAATACACCCAAAAATGGTGGGACCCATACTTGTTTAAATATATCTTTGGTCCAAGTACTTACCACCTTCAAACCAATGAAGGCCATGCTTTCAAGGAACCCACCAATGCTCAATACCTAAAAAAATACTTTTCCTAATCATTTTCTTCTTATCATGATTTAAATATATATCTATCTAATACTTTTTGTAGGTTAATTAAGTATGAGTCTCTCCCTCTGTAGCAATTCCCTCTTGTTCACAAACCTTTAGTCCTCCCTTTTTGGTCTTTTAGTTTCTTGATGTACCATAGTCTTCCTTATTTTCTTGCATTCTCTTATTTTTCACACCCCTTGGGTTTTATTTGTGAGTTGCTTTATAAGACCATAGATAGGACCCAAAATCTCTCACAAAACCACCATATTTTACTTATTTTCTTTCTCTTTTTACTGCTTGCTAATGTTGTTTTGGCATCCTTTGGGTTTTTCTTTTGTGAAGTGCTTTGTAAAAAGGCTCCCACTTTGATTTTATCTTACTTATTATCATCCTCGTGGGTTTTTATTTTATGAGTTTCTTTTTAAGACCGTGGATAGGATCCGACCCTCATAAAATTACCATTCTTTTCTTGTTCTTGATCCTTATTCTTAAATTTTTGCTTTTGCTTCTTTTGCTAGATGGAATTCACAAACAATCTATGTTAGCATGTTTTCTTCCATTTCCCTCTTTCTCATGATAAGGAATCACACTTTACTATCATTATATCCCTTATTTTTTCCTATTGTCATATTTGTTTGTAATTTAGAGCAATTCAAATTATTTCATGTGTCATTCCTCTTGATTTTTCCTTTCTTTCATCTCTGCATTAGATCAAACAAGGTCGAAGTCAAGATAACACTTTTATTTCACCTAGATTTATGAGACTCTTAGACCCCATGCTCTTTGATGTTCTCTCTCTTAGCAACCTTGTCCTAAGTTTTCAAATGAAATTCATCTTTAACACCCATGTTTGGTTTCCAAATCTGTATGGAGGAGGAATAAGAAAAATCCATCAAAATAAAGTTAAAAGCCAAATCATTTGAAACAAAAGGCAATGATATCTAAAAGGCAACATACAAATCTAAAAATTCAAATTCACACTAAAATACGTGATTACAAGCACATCTATCTCTAATCAAATCTCAAACTCCATAGTCAGCTTCACATAGATCCAAAGTATTTTGGGGTGTGATAGGCTAATAGATTGGAATAGGGGAATTCAAAAAAAATATATGGTGATACCTACTTTCTCATGAAAGTACCCAATCCTTGTAGTAGGCCGATGACTCTATAAGGGGTCTTAAAGAATGGAGAACACATCATGGGGAGGTAGGTCCATTTTAATTTTCATGCATATAGTCTTCATGGGATGATATATATACTCCATTTGTTGACCTAAGACTTGTGTAGCTAAAAGAAGTTCTTCAGAGTTATTAAGGTTGATAGTCCTCTTATTTTGACAAACCAAATTTGAGTGTCTTGAATTTGATAAAGAGTTTTTATACCTTTTTTTTCCTTCATTCTCCCCTCCGCCCATTTCATCACCCCCCTTGACATCCAAATTGTGATTCCAAATCTATTTTCCCTCTTCTTTAAATTCCTTCTTCATTTCTTAAAAACAAGCTAGCACTACTTTGTTTCAGTTTTATCTATCTTTAGAGACAAAACAACATGTTTAAGAAACTATGGATCACCTTTTTCTTTTACACCATAAAATTTCCATTTCTATACTTGTTTTACTTACCATTTACCACTTATTTTGCTATCTTGCTATTACAGACACCTGAATTCGTACCCTTTTTCCATTATCGAGTGAGATGTGGATTATTATTTCTCACTCATCAATGTTGTTTTCCCATTTTGCTTTTATTTTTACCATTGATTTATCTTGCTTATCATTCATTTTTAAATATGTATCCTTGGTTTGAATTGGTGAGCTTTCCTTTTCTTACTTGAGGTTTACGTGTTTGAGTTTTTTGGTCTTTAGTAGCCTTGGATTTTTAGTTACCTGATTTACTCTTGTTTTTTGACTTGGTCATTTGGTCTAACATATCACTTGTCACCCAACTTGTCAAATTACCAGGTACTTCCCATGCACATAAATCTATATATCTTTGATTTTCTTGCATTTGTTTGTTTTTGCTCCTTAGTTTTATATTCATTGGTTTGTCAAAAGTAGTATTTGCACCATACACAATCAAAACTAAAAACATAGCTAACAATCCTATGATAAAGGTAAGTCAAGGTACGCATCAATTTTACTTTTCAGTTATTTACTTTTTAGTTAGTTTACTTTTCTGTCATTTACTTTTAGTTACTTTATGCTTTTTAAAATACTATAATTTTTTTAGCATTAGCATTGTGTGTGTCCTTATGTTCTTTCTTGAAGCACCATTCCTTTTTATATCTTAGTGACATGTGATGAGATTTGAGTGGGGCATATGTATACACATAATATTTTTAAATTTTATCAAATACCAATACTTTACATCTTTTAGAAACCTATTATGACTCAATATCTCTAAGTGCATGACTTAAGGGGTGCACCAGGAAAGGGGTGGGTATATCTTTGGTGATTTATAGGATTGTTGTCCCTTATTACCACCTTTAATACAATCCATTCATCTCCTAAAACCTTTCCCTAGGCTATTTATCCTCCCTTGCACATTCCTCCATTATTTTCCTCTTTCTATACTTCTCATTGCTTGGTACCCTTTTGACTTGATAAAAAAACTAGGTTGACTTGGTCAACCTAGTGAATTTTAGGGTCACTTTAGATCTTTAGGTTTTTTAGCCTTTCAGTCGACCTAGCACAAAATTTAGGCATTAACCCAAAAATGTGTTAGGTCAACCAGGTCAACCTAGCACAACTGACATTTCTGAATGATTTTAGGGTTAGTTTTGCATATAAATACAAGATAATTTTGGTCATTTTCATAAGATGCAATAAATATTTATTATTCACTTGTGCTTCTTCATAATCTTCTCTTCAACCATTCTACTTGAGGAATCTTAGCTTAGGTTTATTATTTTAGAGAATCTAGTCTTGTGGATAGCTTTTGGATGCTTTGGCCTAACAAAGTGATCCTTAAGAACCACAAAAACTTCTTGTGAAGCCCCATTGGCCAAGGGAGAGATTGAATTATAATAGGTTCACATTGAGGTAAGTATATTCTAACTTTGTTCTCCTCTCTTTTAGTAGATAGAAGTAGCATAAGTATTGGCTCAAATAATATTATTTTGCATATTCTATGTATTAGGGTTTTACTCATACTTTATTTGAAGTTCCCTATACATATTTTATTGATTTGCATATAACCCCTCACATTTTGTCACAAGATTTGATGCACACTAGATTAGTTTATTTTTCTTGTTATTAGAATAGTTTATTCTCTCTTGTTTGTTAACATAAGTGAAATATCAAATCATAAGACTCTTTTAGGGTTGTTATGTGATTGTGTTAAACTGTAAGATTTAGAACCCTTTCTATCATGATTTGTTGTGACAAGTGATACAAGTGATCCCATAATTAGGTCTAGTGGATCCCAATATTGGTCATGTTCTTGCTTAACAAGTGTATACCCAATTGGAAGTGTAGGTGTGCTTTATCTTATCTGATCTAGGATTAATTCATGTACATCATGCAATCTTGATTGCATATAGTCACGATACCATATATGTTTTATAGGAATTCAAAATAGGTGAGGAAAATAAGATCAACAATGTCACCACATTTTTATGAAAGAAGAACACACTAATGGTTTCACAAACTATAAAATCCTTAACAAAGTTCGATGAATTTTGAGTATAGATTGCATTGATTCAAATTTAATTTGCATCTCAATGTTACCATGTGTAATTTTATTTTTTAAATGAATTTAAATTATGTTTCAATATGATTATGGTTTGAAAGATAAGAGAAACACACCTCTAACATTTAATAGTAAAAATATACAAACAAAAGAGGGGTTGTCAAACCATGTTCATTGTCAAGATGTATTTTAGAAGCCTTGAAGTTGCCTTCTGTAGATACCTAAATCTAGTCATAGGTACTTGATATTATTAATTCTTAACACATTTTGAACCACTTGACTTATGCTCAAATACATGACCCTTATTCACCATTCATCTAGTCATTTATTTATATGTGAGTTTGACCCCCCTATTCACTTTTATTAATACACAAGAATTTCCAAGTCAATGCTCAAACTTCATTATATCATTTTAAAACTACTTCCAACCCCAAGATAGTTATCTTTGATTTTTTGGGATAGTTTCACACTAGGCATACAAGTCTACTACCAAGACTTGCCCACATAATGTAGTTCATCCTTTTGCCTTTTAACGTTTAGTTTAATTTTTTTAAATATTCATTTAGGTAATCCCAAATGTTTCGTAAGTTAGCTAAAGGAAAATTTCAAAAGACTTTAATACTATAAATATAAATCAAGGATCATTCATTTAGGGACTTGATATCAATATGGTACATATCTATTACACTATAATTGTACATTGAAAAAAAATAACCTATTCTTCCCAAATTAAATATCATTCACTAAGAGCGGTCATAAATCAAGTTTGAAGCATTTAAATTCAAGTCAAGAGCTAACATCCTCAAGTATTAAAACCAAATTATTCGTTGCATACATATAGTTAAGGATCATAATTTCACAATCACACAAAGTGAAAGAACTACGTGTGGCTTGATTCCCTTCTCAAAGTATCTGGATATGTAGGTAGTGATCAATCATTAATAGGGGTGATTGGGGTTAGCTCAACCTATTACACTTCTTTTTAATTTTTGTAGGTTTCTAGATTTCACAACTACCCTTAGGATTTACAAGGAAAAGAGAAGGAAATAAAGTTTTTTTCATAACATCTACATAATCACAATATCTCAACCCTCTCAACAAATATAAATGCAGGTGGCAGAGAAATCATAGTTTTGTGATAGTCAAATCAAACAAGCTCATAGTCAATGAATAAGACTAACCAATGTTGCTATTTAGGGAGTTTGAACCTATCCAAACAGAAGCACAAACCCTTTTCCTAAACTTAAACTATCAAATTCTTGTATTATTTTGTTTATCATTGTTAAAATCCTATCACAGTCAATCAAAAATAAAAACACTCGATATCTTATTCTTGGTTTTACTTACTATTTTTAACATATTCCACTTGTATTCTTGGTTTTACTTACTTAAAATAGAATAGGAGATGGTCTAAGTGTCAAAAATAAGATCCAGGTGTCAAAAAACCTCCTATACAATAACACCCTACCTTGGGTAGTAATGTTGTGGCACTAGTGTCCATTTATAGAGCTAGTTTCCTCTATGTAAGAATTGTTTTATTCTTTTAGGAACACTTGTGTATGAGTCTATCAAGCCTATTCCTATGTGGACAAACCTTTATTTGCTATCTATGACCTATTGTGACTAATTTTATATGTAAAATATAGACCTCCATGTGATTAGGGAATTTCAATTGGCATAAATAGTAAACATGTAACTTTATTAGTTGGGTAGGATGGATATCCTCAACACCCCACTATGATGAGAGTTTCCTACATATGAATAATTCAAGGTGGGATCAAGCCTAATGTAGTTATCTCCACCTAAGTGTTGGTGTAAGCGTAAGTGATGCTAGTATGAATGTTAGTTTGAGTACTTTGAGTGATGCTTGAGATTAGAAATTTGAGTATTCTAATCTTAGGAAGGTTGTAGATAATTGTATGCAAAATTAGGGAATCATAGGGATTGAAAACCTTAATTATGCAAAACTTATTATGGGCTTAATTTTGTGTATTTGCATATGATTTCCATCTAGTTGATAAAGGGATAAAACTCATGTATATATATTGATTTAGTGCTTATGCATGGCTTGAAATAGGTCTAGGCCAACTCTAGGTGCTTTAGGAATTAAAAGGATATCTATTGGAGCTCAAAAGAGGGAAAAGGACAATAATACCCAAATAGTAAAATAGCACTATGGTACTATTTTTCACTTATGGTGCAAGTGTCCCTTGGCATAACTTAAGGCATTAGGGGCCTAGATGCCTAAGGAAGGGTCTGAGACTAATTTTGAGATGTCTAGGGATGTGTGTGTCCCACATGAAAGTTAGATAAGTGTCTAAATAGGTCATAATATAGGTATAGGGCTATAGGTGGTCTCAAGTAACACTCTTAACATTCAAGTGTCATTTTTAGATGATTACATTTGCCTCCTCTTTATTTCAAAAATGAAACAAAATGAAATGACTAAGATAAAGGAAAAAAAAAGTGTACATGGACTTACCTGTAAGGCCAAGTCCATGAATTTGGATTTGATTATGTGAAGCATGCTCCATTATGTGTCCTAAAAATGAAATGTGCATAGATCAGTCCTTACTTAATAGATATCAAAAGCAAATAAAAATTTGAGTAAAGAGATAGGAGAGAAGAAAGGAAGAAATACACCTCACTGGGTACATGAACCAATGAATAAACATGGTGACATCATGTGTGTGCATATAGATAGTGATCAATCAGTGAATAACTTAGACTAAGCTAATGGATTGCTTAATCCCTATGTGTCGGTGGCTCAAGAACTCAATCCAATTTTGAATCCATCATTGCCCACCCTTGATAGTGGATCATGGCCTGTGAATAACTTGGATTAGACTGATGGATTGTCTAACCCTCCTATGTAGGTGGCTCGAGAACTCAAGTAGACCATGACTCCATCATTTCCTACCCACATGTACTAGATGCATCTATAACTAAATTTCATAATGTAACTAAAACTATATATAATGGATCTGTGGCCACTCAAGAAATCTAGAATGAAAATTGGCCTCAGGACCTTCTCGGGCACTCAGGTATGTAGCCCAGGGACTATGATACAATTCTAATCACTACAGATGGAGTAAGGCATCTAATATAGTATAAAATAGTTTAGATGTTGTCTAGATTAAGAACATATACAATGACATGGAGTTTGTCATTCCATCTGGTCAACTAGGGAATAAGTGAGCATATGGAAATAATGTGCCATGCACATGCCCCCAAATCTAACATATGAACATATGGATTTTAGATTGATTTGTAATAATCTGTATATGAGTATCTAAAACTAAAATAGGAGTGCCTATGTCATGCATGATTCCCCTAATCTGAGCAAACTGGTATGATTTTGTGCAAAACTAAATAAACACTAGTACTATGTAATTGAATATGTGCAAACATGGACTATAACTATTGTGTTTTTTAGAAAATCTAGATTTTTCTACTTCTGGTGCTATTAGATAATACCATGCATTTTGATGCTAGTGTCCACTATGCCATTTTTTCCAAATGAGTTTGATCTCTATCTAATTATTTCCCACTATGTTTTCCTAAAACTAAGCTCTGTATTCTATGCTTGTGTGTTGGAAACTATACTCTGAGTGTATTCAGATGGCCTAGTCTTGATGATAAACCTATTTGAATGCACTCTCTTTTATGTGGAGTTGTTTAACCTATGAAATAAATGTTCTCAAAATAAAAACTCTGCATGATATGTGTTAGCTTGAGCATATATGCTATTTGCATAATAAACCAATATAATATATATACATGACATCAAAATGTAAGATAATCTGAGCATAATTTTGTAATATATGATGTATATTAGATATAACATTCACAAGGTTGTAAAAATAGATATAATGATGTAAGCATGTGTATAAACAATAAATCTAACTAATAAACTAAGTAAATACCTAGGGGGATGGGTCATGATGTCCATCATAACACTCAGGGAGGTGCACGAGGTCCTTCATGGCATCTAAAACTAGAGTGTGTAAAAAGATAGAGACAAGTGTCATGGCCATGATGCATATATGAAATCATGCATACAACACACATGAGGCACACAAAGTAGGCCAAGTGGACACAATACAAGGGACATGGGCACATGTTACTAAATCTGAGAAATCAATACATACAAGGACAGGCTCAAATGTTCACATACACAAAGAGCAAGAAATTTGAATTAGAGCCACATGGAAGGACATGTTAAAATGTCCACATAAAAAATCAATAAAACACACACAAGGACATGGGCACATATCCAAAGCATACATAGAATGAAAGGAAGTGGCATAGAGCCTATAACATTGACATATTCAAATGCCCCTGAAGAAATGTAGAAGCAAAAAGGCACAATCAAGTATAAACTAGTAAAGATATAAGTGAAATTATGTATGAACATGTCGTACAAATCTATATAAGTGTGAAGATGTACATCAACTGAGTCTAGAGTAGTAGTAGTTGGTAATATATATGATTAGTGTAGGATGATCAATATCAAGATATAACAATGCTAAATTTGTGATATAGAGTATAGAAATATGTAACCTAGCAATCAAAACTATGTATAGAATGCCCCCAAATGGGTGAATATATCAAATGAGGGATCCATGTATCTATGCATATGCCCCAAATGGGTGTATAGTAGCAAATCTGGATCTATATCATGGATTTGGGTCTTGAAAGTATGTGAAAACACTCAGAAATAACAAGTGAAGCATGTATGCATGATAAAACTAACTACACTAAGATAACTAACATTTATAGTACCTATCAAGTATAATAAATGTAAACATGGAAATGCATACAATCTATAATTTTTATTTTTTGAGCAAATATTTGAATGTTTTTATGCTTTGAACATCTTATATTATTTTTTATTGTTTTCTATATATAAGTTATGTAAAAGAAAAATGAGAATGAAAATATATACAAGGATATATAATAAAGGAAGTTATGTATAAGTAAATGTTGGAAATAAAATGAGGTAATGTATAAATGAAGTGTAATGTCTATATAGACCTAAGATCACATCCATGGGATGTGGATAATCAAATGGTAGATCTAGTGGGAGGTCATCCAATGTTGGATACTAAATCTACACAAAGTCAAATAAATTATCATCATTGTGATCATCATACCATGTTGTTTGTATAGGTGTAGCTTTACCCTTGGTGTTGGTCTATATTGTTTGCATTTGAATAACATGTTGCTTTACTATGTAAGAATCCTCCCATGTGGTCCCAAGGTAAACCACATTGGATTGTGGGGTATCTGTGTGAAATATGTGATTCTCATTTAATCCATTATGTAAAATGTGAATTGTGTCCCTCATGACTAAAATCCAATCATCTATCTATGAAATAAACCATGTCATCCATTACCTATAACCATGTAATACCAAGGGTAACCTATGTATGAGTGTCTATGCTCATGAAAAAGAGTAATGTGTTGGCCACCTTTGGACCACATGCAACTGGTAGTGTGATATATCCTAAGGAATCTTGATAATGTATAGCATGATGTAGCTCACTTTACTAATGTTGTATGTGTTATAATCATCATTTATAATAACATAAGGGATGTATCAGTATGTGATGAAAACTTAAATAATCAAGGGATCATTTCATGAATATCTGTGTCGGTAAAGATTCTATCATGATGCCTATACTAGTGGAGGTAGAGGCTGTGTCATCTAAATAGTGCCATAAACCTTGAACTTATTCAACTTATGATATAATGTTGAACATGCATATGTATCATGTATTATAAGCCTATGAAAATGACAAAAGGGTTTACCATCCTACTATGATAACCTGTTGATGGATCTATGATGAGCTAGGGGTAATGCCATCAATCCTTTAGTGAGTAATATATATAGAATTTTATGTGGTCTATCTTGTAAAATTCCTACTTGAATCCATATAATTGGGTGAATATTCATATATGTAACCATATGTACTTGGTGAATGGATAGATCTACCTCTAATTATAACTGAGCGGGTGGGCTTATAGTTATAAGACTATGAACTAGTGGTGTTGTTAGTGTGACAAAAGGCACGAGTGCCTTAGAATTATCTTTGTACTCTCTAGGGAAAATTAGAGTGAATCTCAATCCACATAAGTAATCGTCAATGTCAATGGGTGTTGGATCATCCTCGATGGTGGCCTAGGAATCTATGTCAAAGTTGCAGATATATACTTACTCTAAATGGTAACCTTAGAGCATTGAGTCATGATTGCACAACCAAAAGTTATTAGGGGATTACTGTAATTAGAAGAAGGGGTATGAAGGCCTGAAATGGTAACTCTTGGTTATTGAGTGGCATTTGGGCCATTACGAACCAAAGGATGATTACTAATAAATGGAGGTAGAGTTCCTAAAATAGATGGTGGAGTTTGTCAGGTATTATTGGCATTTGGATTAGGATTGATCTTAATGGTGGCACTATCTCCACTAGTGATGCAACCTACAAAATTATAGTCATAATGGATATTTGTATAATTGACTTGATGGGAATGGGTATCTTAACCTTGATTCTAATTTTTTTACTGCTAGTTCTATCTCTAATGTTTTTTAGAAGGATGTTTATTCTGAGTCTGATTATTATTAGCATTGTGCTATGAAAATAGGTTTTGATAGATACCTAAATCTTGATTATATGTCTTAACCATATTTTCTAATGCTATTTCACCACTCTCAAGTAGATCATGAATGAGATGTCAAAGCTACACACATATATGAATGGAATAGTGTTTAACCATATGATAATCACAAAATTCATTATCATTAAACTAGTCAAGGTTAGGCTATATTTTTAAGAAAGGTTTAGGCATTGGCCAAATGATTATGTTGGTAACAACTAGCTTTTGAAACACCATCCCAATCAGCTCACCAAGATTACTAAAAAATATGTTATGGTAATGACCAATTCTTGGAGGTGGTATTTTCAAAGTGAGAGGTTGAATAGTGGGTTTTCATGAATAGGCGGTGGTTACACCATTTACACATGTCGTGATTTAGTGACCCTTTTCCTATAACATTTTTTTTACTATTGAAATGTTTAAGAATTTTTGATGTGCTTGTTTGTACTTTCACAAGAGCTTGTATTTGAGCCTTGTTCAGATCCCTTTATCGATAAGGGATTATTCAATCTACATTCCCTTAGCAATAACCTCTTCATATGTGTTGGAATAAATAAGCTTGAGATTATGTGTTACATCAAATTATAGATTGGTAGTTAACATTGCATCCAATTGATTTTTAAGGAGATTGTGTGGGATTCAGTTGGCTAATAAATGCCATCATTGAAAAATAATTAGCAAAGCTTTTTCATCCTCATTGTTTAGTTGTGTTTGACATTGAAAGAGAAGTGTTGCACAATTATTTTAGATAAGTCATCAAAGTTATGAATGTAATTCTTTGGTAAATCAAGGAACCATTCTAAAGGATGTCCTACCACACTATGAGGAAACAATCAAAGTAGGTATATAGAGATATCCATAAATTCTTGGCATGCAATGAAAAATTATTTTAGATGCTCTTTAGGATCACCTTTCCCTTTGCATTTTTTAAATTTAGAAATCTCAAAATGATGCAGAAAAGGTACCTAAAGATAGCTCATATCAAAGGTATAGGAGCATGTGTCATCTAATTTAAACTTATTATTCTGATTTCTTACCTGAATCATTGAAATTTCATATTTGATGTCTTTCAAATATTGAAAAGTAGGACTAGAGTGGGAGGAAGTGGGTAAATTGTTTTGGGTTTTTAGAAGTACAGTACCTTGACCTAGATAAAGAAGTGGTACAAAATATTGAGAATTTGGAACACAATTAGTTCTACTAGGAATATCGACTCTTTGTCTAGAGTTGTATTGTTGATAGGGGATTTATTATTTGTAAGGCACTTATTGTTAAGTATAAAATTGACTTGGAGGGAACTGAGGTCTTAATTGAGGAATGATTTATGGGGTATTTAATGGAATTTATTAGGATTGTAGTGGAATTTATTGTTGATTCCTAGGAATTTATCACGTAGGGGGAACTCGAAGATCCTCTTGTTGAATAGATGTGGTACGCGATTGACTAATAGAAACATGTTATTGATTAGACAACATTGGTTGGGGATTAATTATCACTTTTTTTAGTGGAATGTTGGTCACCACCTTTTGAGGTGGGGGATTAGTTTCTACTTATTGAAGTGGATGATTTTTTTTAACCTAGAAGTATCCCTGATCCCAATTGGAACACTATAACTTTGCCTAGTGACCTTTATTAGGGCAAGCAGAGGTGAGAGTAATCCTCTAGGGGATATTGATGAGGCCCACATGCATCAAACAACCTTGAAAATTTGAGCGGTGAGAATCAACCTCAGGATTTATATGGGACGAACCCAAATCCCTTAATAAACTACACCATCCATGTGGACTTTGTTGAAGTGGATGATTTATTACCACTTTTTGAGGTGGTGGATTAATCACCACTTGTTAAAGTTGGATACTTACAACTTGTTATGGCTTAGATGGATTTACAACTTGTTATTGCAAGGTACATGAAATGTTGGAAGGAGAAGGTCATGGAGAATATGGAATAACATTTTATTGTGTTTTGGATGGTACATGATGTGGGTTAAAATACTCTACTTGAAAGCTAACCACCACATGCTGGGTAGAGTCTATAAGGAGTTTCAAATCAAGATTAGTCTCTAGATTTGTTTCAACTAGGGGTGTGTTAACCACATCTGTAACTAAAGTTTTGTTTACAAATGGATTTAGATTATACATGTGGTAGGTATACAAATCCAATAGTTTTTTTGTTGGAGGATTTTACTTCACTAATGTGGGAATTTGAACCTTTAATGTGGCCAAGGAGTTAGCTAAAGTAGATATAAATGGATTAGCTTGTTGTATTTACAAAGAAATGAGTTAGATTTATGTGGGCAGATCAACTAGTTGATCCTTTCCTTTGTTTGAAATGACTAGGGTTTGATTGAAAGTTTGATCTTGGTTAGGGCCACCTTGGTCATCTAATAATGTAAGATGTGTTTATTTAGGTTTTATAACAAAATATCATAAATCCTCCATAAGAAATTTTAGGGTGGAACTTACACCCATTTCCAATAATCTAACAAGGTGTGTATACACATAGTATTTTCAAACTTTTATCACTTATTGACACTTTGGATCTTACAAGAACCTGTCGAGTCTCTATCTCTCTGAGTGCACAACTTAAGGAGTGCACTAGGAAAGGGGTGGGCAGACCATTAGTACTTCATAAGATTGTTATCCCTTTTACCACTTTTCATCTACACACTTGTCTCCTAAAACCATTTACCCTAAACTTATTATTCTTATTTGTACCCATTTCAATCATTTATCACATCATTATCCTCCTATTCCTTGCCTTATCTCCCTTTTGATAGTTGGTTGTGCTAGGCTGACTAGGTCGACCCTGTATAGTTTTTTTACATTTGATTACTATACAAGGTTGACTAGGTTGATGTTGTACTATTTTGGGGCATTTTTCACTTTGGAAATTATTAGCCTTTTGGACAACATAACTCAAGGCCTAGTTAATTATCTCTCAAAAACATACAGGGTCAACTAGGTCAACCCCATATAATTAGCATATTTGAAAGGATTTAGGGTAAGATATGCATATATATACAAATTTATTTCCAACCATTTGATAATAGAGAAGTGAAGAATAATAAGTTTGAATAAACATTTGCTTATTGACCATTCTACTAGAGGAATAAAACTTAGAGTATATACTTTCTTTGGAGATATGAATCTTGTCTTGTGGACGTCTTATAGATGCATAGATAGGTTGGGTAGCCTAGAGATGATTTATATTTGTTATCCTTACATACCAAAACAATCTCTTACGAATCACCTTAGCCAAGGGAGATATTGAGGCTCAATGGGTTCATTTTCAAAGGTAATTATTCTTAACTTTATTTCTTTTTTATAAGAGTAGATAGATAATGCAATTATGTTTCTCTTCAATGCATTAGGATTCTATATACATTAACATGAGTATATGTCTTCTAAGGATGTTTAGTTTTTTTTTTTTTTCTAACCCCCACTTTGTGCCACAATATTTGGTGAGAACTAGATTAGATTTACTTTCTTGTTATTATACATAAGTGAAATATCAAAACCTAGGACCCCTTTAGGGTTATTGCATGATTGTGTTAGTATGGAGGCTTTAAAACCCTCCTTAGCATAGTGTATTATGATAGGTGATCCCCCAATCAGGTCTAGCAAATCCCCATCTTGATCATGCTCCCACTTAAAAAATGTATTCCCAATCAAAAGTATAGGTATATTCTATCTTCTTTGAGCTAGGATTGATTTATAGACATGATGCATTTCTAATTGCATACATTCTGGTAAACTCAATGTGAACTAACCCTTATAATACTTGTTCACTTATTTCATTATTTTTATCATATATTTTCCATATTGGGTCGATTGCATCAACCCAAATCTAATTTTATGCATGCATTTTCAAGTATAGGCTACTAGATCGACCTGATCAACCCAATATAGGTTTTTAGCTTTCCAAACTACTGGATCAACCCAATTGACCTAGTATAGTTTCTAGACTTTTAGATATCTTGTTCAACATACTAGGTTGACCTAGATGACCCTGTATAGTATAGGCACTCAGCAACAAGTTCTTACAAAGTTTGATCGACCCAATTAATAGGTTTTACAAGCATTCCACAAGTTTCTCTAGTAACAATCTTCCTTATCTACATATCTGATCCACAAAGGTTCCCTTTTATACTTCTATCTCTTTCTTTATAGTATTTCCTTTAAAAAATTTTACTCTTCAAAATTGCCCTTGTACAGTCAATTGGATCAACTCTATTAACCCAATTCTGTATTCTATGTGTTGTCTGGATAACAAGGTCAAATATGTTAACCCTGTTCATTTTTAGACCTTGTTTTTGTAGTACAAGATCAACCTATCAACCCTATTCTATATTCTATGCATACACTATCAGTTGTATGATACTATACCTTATTTAAAAATTAGAATTAACCTTTATATGCTACTAATTAGCTCACACTTTCACTTCTTGTTGCTTTCATGCTTAGAATATATCACATGGTCCAATTAGGTGGATTTTCAATTAACCATTTAGTTTCACTTTTTTTTATTTTATGCACACACAACCAAATCACAAAATCTAAACAAACATTTTATCATTTAACTACCCAAGGCCAACCTAATTGGATTTCATCACCAAGAGGGAAGCTGACTTGATGTTCTGGTCATGTATAAAGCATGGTTAATGGTATATTATGGCTAATCACCTGACATCCTTATCAATATGATGTGTGAAGTGAGGGGGTAAGCTCCAATAACAAGCTCGTATCATTACCACTACAGATCCCTTTCAGCCCAAACTAATTGAAACTATCCTCAGATTGCTTTCTATTTCCTTAGTTATAGCTAACTTCTCATCACATTTACAAACATATCCTAATAATCTTATAAATATTAAACTTGACCATTTAGCTAGTTATTTACTTTCCAAGTTGATTGCTTTTTCTTTACTCAATTATATTTTGTATTGCAAAAAATTGCATTAGCTAATGTTGGTTAAAGGTTTTGTGATGTGTTCCTCAATTGGATTGGCCAACGTTAATATAATTGATTGTTCATTTCCATTCAATTATTACTTTTCAAATTACTTAAAGAAATTATTTTGTTTCAATTCACAATCTATTAAAAGCTTCCTTATCTTCCTTGTTTGTTGTACTAGGTCAACCCTATATATTTTTCTAGCCTCTATTTACTGTACTAGATTGACCCAATCGACCCTGTACTATTTACAAACCCTATTCACTCTTTTTCCAACATGTTTTTCACTATACTAGATTGATCCAACCTACCTTGTGTTATTTACACACCCTATTTCTATGTTAGGTTGACTCAGTCGACCCTGTATTATTTTTATCATTTCATGTTTCCTTGCTTTATCATCTCTATTTATTTCCCTTCATCATGAACTTTCTTCTTGATGACAAAAGTGAGTTGCAGTCAACAGACATGATGAATTTTACCAATCCTCATAGGATCTCCCATACACAGATTAGGGTTCCTCTCTTGGATGCTAGTAATGTTCACATTCCCACTCACACAATGAACTATGGGACTCCTAATAATACCTCTTCACAACATAATCCTCTCTTCTCATTAGAATACCAACCCAAATTAGAATATACCCTCAAAATTCTCTTCTTTATCTCTAAATTTCCTCAACATCAAGGAAAAAATCCCTCTACCATTTATAATCTTATGATTAGTGGTCAATCTGAAGAGTATCATTTACCTACTCCTACATTCTCAACTGGATTTGGGGGTACCACTTTATTTGATTCTCAGCCTCTTCCTTTGATTATGACCCCTTCTCACACCATGAGCTCTTCTTCTATAACTTATTCCACCTCCATGCCTAGTATATCCACTAACATCTAGTGTGCCTCTCATAAGATCCACTATCCTTAATCCTTCCACTAGTGATTCTTTTGCTACCCAAGGTAATCAAGCTTCTATTGTTTTTTCCTCTCAACCATTCACTACTCCATCTTTTGTTACACAAGTAAATTTTACCACTAGTGCCTCACACTCTCATAGTTCCTCTCAAGCCCTTATCAACAGCAATAGTGGTACCCAAGCCACTAATACCAACATGAGTACCAAATCTAATGATTCTAACTACGCTAATCAAACACACCAATTATTGTTACAAACACTCAATCAAATGAATACCTTTCAAGCTCATAACATAAATCAAATGATGAGAATGCAAAACCACCTTCTTCATCTTCAATATCATCCTCAACCAATATCTTGGGGCACACATAACCAAGATTTTCCCCATCCTCCTCTTCAATATTCTCAAGGAAATCTCATCCCTTAACCTCCTTTGATCAATAAAACCATTAAGCATATTCAGAATGAGCCTCTTACTACTCAGATTGCTAACATTGATATAGGAGGTATCACACCTATAATTTCTTATAATGGATCAACCGATCCTACCCTTCATCTTAAAACATTTGGAAATATATATAAGGATTGGATCAAATTGAACACTTTTACCACTACCAAACTATTGGCTAAAAGCCTCACAAGTGATGTTTTAGATTGGTATAATCAACTTAGAATTCATTCTATTGCTAGTTTGGAAGATTTAGTGAATGATTTAGTTCAATAATTCCAAACTGATTATCTTCCTAAAAACACTTTGGCCCACTTCATAAATTGTAAACAACTTAAAAATGAAACTGCTCAGGCCTTTGTTAAAAGGTGGAAAACTTTGCCAAACAAGTGTGAACATAACATGGTTGATGATAATATTTTCCATCTCTTTACTAATTCCATCTTTCCTAAATTATAATATCAGGTTGACACTCTCTCTCCACACACTTTGGAGGAGGATATTGACCAATCTAAACATCAAGATTTACTTATACATCAATTCGAGCCACCCCAACCTTCTACAGGTCCTCATCTCTTACTTAAGAACAAAAAACTTGATGTTACCAATGATTGTGTTACAGATTATTATGACACCATTAATAATGTTCAAGCTGTCATTCCTAACCCATATTTAGAACCAGCTCCCCCTTATCAACAATATAACAATCCTCACTTATCATCACCTAACAACATTAACATTCACAAACCTCTATCTTCAGCTAAATTTCTTAAGTGTCTACGTAGACCTCTTCTAAGAGAACTTGATCCTACCCATACTATGAAATCCAGGTATGATCCTAACAAGTTTTGTTGGTTTCATGGTAGTTGGGGTCATTATCACAAGACCTGTAGATAGCTTCATAATTTAGCCATGGATTTTCTTCTTGGTCCTAATTTTGATCATGATTATATCATTTGAAAGCATAAACAAGCCTATGAAATTGATTTTAGGGATTATAAAACAAATGTTAAATCACAAGCCTTAAATCAAGCTAATTATCATTTGGCTATCTATAAAGACCCTCCTCCTAATCATCAACCTATTCAAGACAACTAAGACAAGCCCACCCCTTCCACCAATAATATAGAAGTTCTTGTTGACCCCACTTCTGAAGAGAATGTGGTTAGCATGACTAATATGCAAAGGGTGGTGGCTCTCATTGATTCAAAACCTATCTGTACTCCTCCATCTCAAATGTATCATGTTATCCAAGATTCTTCCCCAACTCATTTAAATGAGATGGGGCAAGATGATCTTATAACTTTTGATGATCTTATTTTTGATTTTCCCTTGGATAACACCTCCCATTCTATTAATGACAATCAAGCTTCTATTAACATTAATGAAAATCAAGCTTCTATTAACATTTCTTCTATCATTTCTCAAAATCAACCTGAACTAAATAATTCATCTTCATAACATCATTTACAACCTTGTTCTAAGACTTATACTTATCAACAAAAATTCCAATGTACTATGACTCCTCCTTTTGAGGACCTTCTTAATCACTATGCACCTATTTCCAACAACTTTTTTATGGGTTATGATGAATGTGATCCCATCGTGGAGATCACCAATATCCCATCCCAAATTCTTTTCTTTGAGCTTATTAGGACTTCTCCATTTCATAGAAATCATCTTATGAATCTATTATTTGAGATGAATATCCATCATCCTCTCTTATCAGGATGGGAAATAGCCTTATCTAGATCTGAGGATAGTATATTACAACAATGTGAAGAGATGTCTATAACATTGATGAAACTATGGACACTTCACTTTCCTTAAGATTTCTTATAGCCTCTATGATTCCTAATGAGATTTTGCTTCATGCAGATGATCCTCCCTTATTCATTAGTGTTTAAATAGGTGATATGTAAGTTAAGTGTGCATTGATTGATGAACATTCTGGAACTTATGTTGCCTCTCTTGACTTTATCAAAACCCTTAGATATTTAGAATGCAATCTCAAGTCCACATGTAACACCTACCAAGGATATGATAGAAGGAAAATGCCTCTGTTAGGTTGTGTGTGGATTCCCATTACCATCCCACCTATCACCATTCATGTGAAGGTGATGATATTTAACTTTAACCTTTCTTATAACATCTTACTTGGTACAATGTGGACTCACCGTATGAGAGTCATTATTATTTTTGCCTACTAATGCATTAAATTCCCTCATAATGGAGCAATTTATAGGATTCAGGGTGACACTAACTCTTAGAATTTTGAACAATTCTAAGATCATGGTGTATTTAAAATTCCTACTCTTATATCTTTGCCTAGCATTCCATTTCATGAGTCTCAACGTCTTAAATTTCCCATTAACTCAATTAGAGGTTACAATGGTCATCTTGAACTCATTGGGAACATTCCTCTTAACCTCTTAGATTTTGATGATGATGAGCATGATGAGATTAACCTAAAAATTAAAAAATTTGATCTCTCACCTCACCTCATCTTGCAACTTCTTGCTTCTTTGTAGCCTCATTCTCATAAACCTCCTTGTGATGATATTCTCATAGTCTTGACGAAGACTCAACATTCTATTCACCACACTTCTTCAGATGACAAGGTCATCCCTACTTGTATCATTAACCTTCACACTCTAGATTATGATGATGGTTATTCCTTAGATGATCCATTTTTAGGTGATCTTGTCTAGGCCTGTGATGCTAAAATTATCCATTATCATTTTTATTTATTTGAGTCTTTTTGGATATCTTCCTATTTTCCTACATTTATAGTTCCTAATTTTAGTATTTTTCCTCTTTATCATAGAGTAGAGATGATGGAAACACTCTAATTTTCTGAGGATCCTCTTAAGAGTATGCTCATGGATCATGTTATAATTGGGCCTTACTTCTTTGCTAGGTACCCTAACTACCATAACTAGTTTACCCGTGAGATTAGTGCAACTCTCCTTAGACCTTCTATAGATCTCTGCCATTCCTTAGTGGAAATTGCATTAGAACCCATTACTATTCCTACTATATTTGATCATGTTACTACTTCCACTGTTGATGAGTCTACCCTTGCCTCTCATCCCATTGCTCTTTCCATTGAGCCTAGTTTTGTTCCCCCTCCATCACCACCTTCTCTTGGTGATGGTTTGCTTCCTTTGCCTAAGATGGCTCTATTTCTTACCAAATGGGCTGACAAGTCTTCTCCAGCTTCTTCCACTCCTATTACATCCTATTCTATGAATGCTTCTCTTAAGACCACTCACAAGCATATCTATTGCTTCCATGGAACATATAATCATTCTTCTACCCATTATCATAAGCTGCAATAAAATATTGATACTTTGCATCCTTCTTCTCTATTCTCAGACAAAGATATACCTCCCCCAAAGGTTATACCTAAATATATACCTAATTATTGTGACGTATATTGTTTATGGCACCAACATGGCACTTATCACACTGACCATTACCACATCTTCCAACATCATCTCAAAGATCATCTTCTGGCTATTCTCAGACCCTCTTCCATTCCTCCTATAGGTCATTATTATAAGAAGGCTCCTCCTTATTCTCCCATGGTTCCACCTCCTCTGGTTCCATCACCCCATATGGTCCCTTCATTATTTTCTATGCCTCCACCCATGATTCCTTCACCTATGGATCTTCCCTCACCTGCAGATTCTTCCTCACTAGTGATTCTTGCATCTCCCATAGAGCCTGTTCCCATGAATTCTCTCAAGCATCCCTTTTTTGATTTCCCTCCTCAGCATGATCCATCGAGTATTCCTACTTTTTTTATGGAGGAGATTAGAAGATAAGTATTTTCCCAATTTTCATTAAAGATTGATGAGACATTAGCAACAGTTTATATCTAGCTCAATAGAGATCTATCCATTATTTTGAATAATGTGTGTGGGTATATTTATTAGTATTTATGAGCACATGCATGGTGATTTTACATTTACATTTGGATTGGACATGTGCTCCAATATTATATTTTATCTATTTGTTATATCATTTGACACTGTGTTAAATTCATACTTTTCTTATAGCGATTTTACCTTTTGTACTATATCTTGCTTATAATGTCATTTATATTTGCATATGATTATATTTATTTATCATTGCTTTCTCTTTCTTTCTTGAGTTTTTCTAAAAACTCTCTTCTTGTGTCTTCATGATTTGTTTTCTCTCTTATCTCTATTTTTCATGGATAATTATCACTGTGACTTGGTTATACCAACCTTGTTCCCTTTCATCATGTTTTATATTACCATGTGATCAATTATAAACCAATGTATCTCATTATGCTTTCGTTATACTGGTCCAATTTGGATTTTCTTATTTCTATTTATTTCCTTTCTAAAAATTAAACATATACACAATTGAGACTTGAGATCACATGATGGTTCATTGTTAACCTTAAATGTCTTATTCTATCTTTTTCTTTGGTTACTTAACTTCCTTTAGCCTTAGCCTAAAGCTCATTTCGTGTGTATCACTACATCTCTCATGATTATTCATTCCAAATCGATATGGAGGAGGAATCTTTAGAAGCCATAAAAAGTTAAAATCTAAATCATTCAAAAAAAAATCAATGATATAAAAGCCAAAAATATTCTTAAAAGTCAAATCACACTAAAAGACGTGATTAAAAGAATAAATCCTTCTAGTCTAAGATCAAAATCCACAGTTGGCCTCATGATAGAGCTGAGGTCCTTTGGGGTACGGTAGGCCAATAAATTAGAAGAGGAGAATAAAAAAATATTTTAGTGCTGCCTACTTTCTCACGCAAGTATCTAATTTTCATAGTAGACTGATGACTCTATAAGGGGTCTTGAAGAATGAGGAACATGTCATGAGAAGATAGGTCCATTTTACTTTTATTTTTACCAATCTACCTTCATGATTTGATCTTAGTAGCACACTATTTGCCTAAAAATCTTTGTGTCTATAACAAACAAGTTTCCTTTGTACATTGATGGTCACTAGTCACTTAGTATCTTCTCATGTCCTTAGTATGCCTCTTGCCTCCTAAGGTCTTCTCATAAGATTCCTAAGTCTTGATTTTTACATTCCCTTTTTCATTTCCTATATCCCTCATATTTTTTCTTGAGAAATATTGATTTGTCTACTGATCACTCCCTTTGGGATCTCATTTGTGAGTTGATTTGTAAGACCGTGGATAGGGCTCGATGTTCCTTACAAATGACCATCATAGCACCTTCCTATTATCCACATCCTTTGTTACTTGATTGTCTTGATTATTTCACCCCAATGGCATTCCATTTATGGAGTTGTAGTGTAAGACCATGGATATGACCTAGCCATCCTCAAAAAGTTTTCTAATAATACAAGTCACAAAAAAAATTACACGTGTCAAATATGAGGTAAGATGTGATCGATTATGAAGTTACATGTCATTGACAAGTTTCTCATCTTGATTTAGTATGTTTTATGCTTACTTAATTTTTATTTTGCTTTTATCTTCTTATTTTTTGAGTGCATGTAATAATCCAACCATTTTTTGAATTTTTCATACTTCTTAGCTTGAATTAGTATGACAAATTCTAGACCAAACCTTTTGCCAATTTTGTTTTCCTCTTATACTTCCCAACATGATATAGTATGATTGATTGACTTGATTGCTTTTTTTTATACCATTTGTTCTCTTTTACATACCTTCCATTTTATTACATTATTTTCATATTTCCCAATGTGATTTAGTATGATTTTATTTGTTTTAATTTGGTGCAAAAATCTTTCGATTGGTTTAAAAACAAATTCCTTTTTACCATTTTTTTAGTTTTTTATACTTAATCATTTATTGTCATTACACATTTCTTAGCTTAGAATAGTATGTAGTACATTTTTGATTGATTATATTTTACTAGGTTATTTTTGCCTATTTCTTTTTAAACCATGCATTTGTTCTACATAAAGTTAGAAAAGAAACCACATCTCATATATTTTCTATAACATATACAACAAACAACTAAATACATATGCTTGAAAGATATTTATCCAAACCATCCAAAACCACAACCATGATAACAACATACACAATCAACATCAATATGCCAAAATGATCCATCACACACACACACACACACACACACACACACACACACACACACACACACACACACACACACATCATGAGTTTTTATACAAGTACAACCATATATAATGCTCTAGCTCTATGGTTGGGCCCCATCTTGTCTATCTCATGGCCTAACCAATTTATTGTTGATACCTCAGTCTGAATCCTCCACATAGAACATTGTAATAAATATATTTGAGATCTCAATCTATCCACTTATCCCTCTAGATGTGCCACCCATGCCTAAACCTACACCAACTGGGCTAAGTTTTCCATGTGTGTTGCTCTCTCCTGCTCCTGCACCTATGTCATATCAGTTAGGGTCATCATATGTGCCTACCTCATCTATGTCACTATAGAAACATGTGTAGTTCTCTCTTCTGCTAGGGCCTACCATGCCCATATCTCTTCTATATCCATCTCTGTTGGTGGTTTTATCTTCTCTCTCTATGCTCATATTTGCCTCATTGCCTCTTCAGCTAATCTAAACTAGCTCACTTGAGCTAGGGTAGATGGTATGATAGGGTATTTAAATACAGTAGGGTCATAAGGCATCAACACCTTATCCAAGATGTCATGGAGTGCTCCCCTCATAATGAACCCCCATCTCTCCTCCTCATCCTATGTTATGCCTGCAAAATCACACCAAATAGATATGAGATCACTGTTATATCTCAAAATATCTATCTCTACTCTATTTTAAAAATAATAAAAACTGAAGTAATAAATTACCCATCTTTCTATCCTTAACAAGTCAAAATAACAAATGACTTCTCTTTCTACCTATTTAAAAACACTTTTCAGCAATTCAGAATTTTCAATTAGTTTTAAGTAGATTCCTTATTTTGGTTATATCTTTATTTCTATTCATCCATTTTTTGCATCAAAAAATGCATTGGAATAATGATGACGTAGAGAATATTTTATACTATCATATGCCTATATTCTATTTTTTAAATTTTTGGCTATTTTTTGCACTAACTTCTACAAGTTCACCTAGTGTTCTTCACATGGGATGCCTTCACTTTCTCTTACAATATACTTCTTTATATAAAACACTAAGGTAAGTAAAATTATGTGTTTTTCAATTCTATCCTTTTATTTATCTTATTTTTGGCTTATTACACTTTATTTAGCATCAACATTGTGTGTTATCATGTTCTATTCCTGAAGCACCATCCCAAGTTGCACTTATGTGACATGTGATAAGATTTGAGTGGGGCATATGTACACACATAATATTTTCAAACTTTTATCACTTATTGATACTTTGTATCTTGAAGGAACCCATTGAGTCTCAATCTCTCTGAGTTCAGGCCTTAAGGGGTGCATCGAGAAAGGGGTGGGTAAATCGTTGGTGCTTCATAAGATTGTTGTCCTTTTTAACACTTACCATCTACACACTTATTTCCTAAAACCATTTACCCTAAGCCTATTCTTCTCAGTTTTACCTATTCCAATCATTTATCATATCATTATCCTCCTATTCCTTGCCTCATCCCCCTTTTGATACTTGGTTGTACTAGGTTGACTTGGTCGACCCTATATAATTTTTAGTCTCTGATTATTGTACATGGTCAAATGGGTTAACCTTGTAATATTTTTCAATTTAGAGCTTGTTAGCCCTTTGGCTAACATAGCTTGGGACCTAGTGAATTATATCCCAAAAACATACAGGGTCGACTGGGTTGACCCCATATCGTTGACATATTCAAAAGAATTTAGGGTAAGATCTACCTATATATACTAGTTCATTTCCAACCATTTGAGAATAGAGAAGTGAAAGAGAATAAGTGTGAATTAATATCTGATTATTGACCATTTTACTTGAGGAATAAAGCTTAGGGTTCCATACTTTATTTGGAGATATGAATCTTATCTTATGGAGACGTCTTTTAGATGCATAGATAGGCTGTGTAGCCTAGAGATGATTTATCTTTGTTATCTTTACATACCAAAACAATATATTATGAACCACCTTGGCCAAGGGAGATATTGAGGCTCAGTGGGTTCGTATTCAAAGATAAGTATTCTTAACTAATTTCTCCTTTGTAAGAGTAAATAGATAATGTAGTTTTGTTTCTCTTCCATGCATTAGGATTTCATATACATTGACATGAGTATATGTTTTCTAGGCATGTTTAGTTTAGTTTTTTTTGTTTCTAACCCTCACTTTATGCCACAAGCTTTGGTGAGCACTAGATTAGATTTATTTTCTTGTTACTAGACATAAGTGAAATATCAAAACCTAGGACCCTCTTAAGGTTATTGCATGATTGTGTTAGTCTAGAGGCTTTGGAAGCCTCCTTAGCATAATTTATTATGATAAGTGATCCCCTAATCAGTTCTAGTGGATCCCATCTTGGCCATACTCTCGCTTAACAAATGTATTCTCAATCGAAAGTGTAAGTATGCTCTATCTTCTTCAAACTAGGATTGATTTATAGACATGATGAATTTTTGATTGCATACAAGGTGTTACTCTTTGTTGTCAAATAGTTTTTGATTGAATTTATCTTGTTTAGATACATCACTAGATGGCACATTTTCAAGATACATTGGATTAGACCTATGCTCGGTATCAAATGGCATATGTGAAAGGTATGATTGGTATTGTCCTTGCTTAACGTTAAGTGAACAATCAAAAAGTAAGGGTATGTTGTTTGATTTCGATATTAAAGGGAATATTGGTAAGGTATTTCTACTCTTATTCATCCTCTAAATATTTATCATACCCATAAGGATTATAAACTACCTCCTCATCAAATGAGGGATTGCAAATGGCCCTACTATGTGTGTACTTAGGCATGTATAATTTTATAATCTTCATTTTTGAAAGGTTTTGATTGCCTAAAATGTTTTTTTGACTTGGTACATGACCTAACTTGGAATCTATTACTATAAATTGGTTTGAGGTAAGATTTTTGGCCTATGTTAAGGTAAATGTCAATTTGGAATATCCCAATCAAAGGTTTCAATGTTTCAATATTTCAAACGTGTTTGTCAAAGGGTAAATCCATAAGTTTTGGATGCAATGATTTTAAGCATAAAGGTTCAATGCTTTGGACTTTTGAAAATGTTTAAATTAGTTCTTGTCTTGAAAGGTTTGGTATTAGAAACTTGACTTTATGAGCAAAGAAAGGAAACTTGACCTATTTGAGGAACTTGTAGAAACTTTAAAAAGTGTAAAGGTTGGCACAATAATTGGTCTTGGTTGAAAATAGTAAATCAAGATTTGAACTAAGCTTTTGAACTCTTTGAATTATAAATGGAATTGGTCTTGGAATCATTTGATTATAGCTAGAACTTGGTCTTGGAATTTGGAATTTAGACTTGGTTTAACCTTCAAAAGAAGGTTAATTAGAATTGACACTTAGATATGAACTTATCTTTGGACTCAAATGAATGGCATAATGACACAACATGGTTCGGACAAGTAAATTTAGAATTTTGGACTTGGTTTAAAATGGAAATTTGGATAAGAAGAAAACTTTTGGTTGATTTTGGCAGCCTAACAACATAGTTTGGACAAGTAAAATAGGTATTTGGGACCAAGTTTTAACATGTCACTTTTGTTTGACCCAAAATTTTGGCAAACTAATGCTTCATTATGTGTATATAAAAATGGTTTAGACTTGGACTTGATTAGTTTGATTTGTTCTTATGTGTAAACAAGGTTTTGCCATAACAATCAAGTAACAACACACAAGCATTACAAGGTAATTTAATAATTAAAGCGGGTTTGCATCACATCCATTGAACCTTTTGAAATAATTTTCTTGAAAGAGGATTATTAAATTTAAATTTTCATTAAATAAATTATTATAATTATTGGTAGGATTTGTAATCCCCCCTTCTCTCTCAAGTTTCATATGATAAAGGTGATATTTGGGGGTTGTTAACCTTTACACCCCTGCATCAATGAATGATCCATGATAAAAGAGGCATCTAAGAATATATCCAATATCAAGCCATTTGAGAGAGGGTTTTGTCCCTTCACAACCACTTTGGTTGTAAGTGTCTCGGTGGATTGATACCAAATTTGGGGTTTTCTTACTATGTTATAATGGGATATCTAGATGGTCCATATATGTCTCATGGTACGTGGGCACAAATTTGTCAGTGAAGAAGTTAAATCTTATTGCCAAGATTTCTTATTTTGAGTGTACCACACATTGACCTAGGATATTGGAAATAACTCCCCAGGTTACTTTCCTCACACAACTTTGTGCAAGCACAAAGCTAGGTCTTCATGATGACAACATTCTTCAATTTGTATACCCTATGATATAAGAGAGGTTTGGTATGATGTTAGGATGTCAATTCTTAGGTCATTGTACCCCTAAAGACTTATGATAAAGTAATGAAATCCACCCCATTAAATAAAATGAAAAATAGGGTAAAGGCAAATAGGAAATTTTATGTTTCTCAGTCACTCGATAAGGAGAGAGCAAATTTTTAAAATAAATCCACAAAACAATCAAGTAATAAACAAACTTGCAAGAAAGTAAACTTTGAAATGAACAAGTTTTATATAACCTAATTGAAATGTGAATTCATTTTAATGCCCAAATCAAAATTTGAAGTAAAAATTGATTTGTTTGACTCAAAATATCACTTCTTTAGCCAAGGTATTATAGAGAAAATAGTTAAAATTTTGAAAATGTGGTCTTTGACAAGCAAAATCTGCAACAAATAAGTTAGAATGTTAATCTACAATAAAATATATTAATACCATTATTTTATTTATTTTGTTAAAAAGATATGCAATATGAAGATAAAATAATGGAATATTGTGAAAATTTAGAAGAAAAAATATGGTTTTAAAAAAATAATAAAAAATTGAGTCAAGATGACCCCGAACGAACCTCAAGAAATTGGACAGTTTTATGTAGAATAAAGTCACCAATCTGTTAGATGATTTCATTGATTCACTATATGATTTTGTTGTTTTTTAAAATGATTTCACTAATTAGTTAGACATTTTCACTATTTCATTAGACTATTTTACTGATATGTATGTCAATTCCTTTGTTTGCTAGAAACTACAAAAAGGGTAAAATAGAATAGAAACGATTTCATGATTTACTAGATTGATTTAATTGATATGTATTTTGATTTCTTGATTCGTCTTTGCACAATAAAATAGAAATAAATGATTTCATGAATGTGTAACATAATTTCATTACTATTAGCTACGATTTTATAAATACCTTACCCAATTTCGCTATTATCTCCTCTAATTTTTTAAATTTACAAATACCTTATATTCGAAGCTTAATGAAATGAGAGGTGCAAGGGTATTATTTATATGTTTTTTAAATTGATATGGACCATTAATCTCATATTAAGATGGAGGATTGAGGATCAATCCTCAAATCCATGATTACACTTTTGGAGTGTGTAAGATATGTCATTTAAGGCCTTTTAGATTATGTAAGAGATTTTAGAAAGAAAGTGTAGTCATTAGTCCTCTTGGATTGTGTAAGAGGGGAAGAGTGTGTAAGTGGGGTGTAAGAGATGTAAGAGTATGTGTAAGTGGCCATGTCATAAACCACCTTACCCACACTCCACTCAATTTCATTAACTTGCCCCTATGATCTCACCTATGTGAGGTAATATTTCATATTTTGATTTTTAGGAAAATAGGTTATTTCAAATCCATGGAATTTCCTACTAGAGGAATGATTTGGGTAATTAATCAAGGTGATTAATTGAAAATTAGAAGAAATGTAAAATTTATAATGTTTCTTTGCCAATCAAGTGTTCACTTAATTGTTCTATGAAGACACATTCAATGATTGATTATAATTTATGATTAATCAGATAAGATTAATGATGTTATATGATGCATTGCTCCAATAAGGGATGTATTGTTGTGATTTTTGGTTAAAAATATAGTTGTGAGGGTAAATTGGGTTAAATAATAATTTCTGATTGAATTTGCATGTGACTGTGAAAAATTATTCTTGCTTATAATTTAGACACAGAAGTGGTTAAAATGAGGTATCTACAATGAGGACTATTTTTAATAAGATTTTTGAGAGGCATTTGTATTAAAGAATTTTTTTGGAATATTGGTTGGTCGTATATGACATGCCTCAAATATTTAACAGTGCAGAGTTTATAAAATGCGGTGGGAGGGACAACCACTCTGCCACGTACATGACTTGTATCTTGTTATTGCACCCAACTGCAACTTCTTCAGCATTGACTTACCACCTCATGCATTTGTCTCTACTAGTTCACATACGTACATGAAAATGTTGTTGCGTTTATCCCCTACACAACTAATGTAATCAACTATGTCTACATATTTCCTTTCACTCTTCTTTGAAATGTATTTGAGTTTTGCTCTATAAATCTTTATCATGCACTATAATGAAATTTGTATTTTTTCTTGTCTTAGAAACAAGATAGATATTACTATTTGGCTTGCCCATCTACGAATTTGGCTCCCTCAGGTGTAAACCTTTGTATTGCTCCCAGTACCTATAAAAATATAGATTCATAAACCCATTACATTTTGTTTTTCTATTTTTCTATCTTTTATTAATAACCCTATTTTCTTTACTTGAAAGCCCAGAGAGAATGAGAACTCAGAATTAGATCCCCCAACTTACCTCACAAGGCTGCAATTGCTTGCTTTATTGACCCAGAGAGAATGTTGCACCTTTCTTACCAAAGGAAAGATTTTGTAGGGAGCTCACTTATTACATTTCTCATGTATTCAACTTTTTGCAACCCATTTCTTGACATATGTAAATTAAAGAGAGAACAACAATGCCATAAAAACTAAACAAAAATATGGGACTAAGCAATGGTGAGATTAAACCAATAAAATATGAAGTCACTTGTTTTGGAGAAGTAGATTGGTGGATCGAGAATAAACACCACAAAAATAAAGAGCTTGAGCATTTCCAACAGTGAAAACCCTTTATTTCACAACTCTTAAAAATGATTTTTTAAAGAAATTTTTACAACAAAACTCAAAAGATATATTTATAAGATATATTAAATATAATAGATTTTAAATAATTAAAAAGACATTAATTGTTGTTTTGTATTTCTGCTCTTCAACAATAAATAAAATGAAAACACAAAAAATGGCTTCAACCAAATGAAAAACAAAAAAAAAAACAACTAATTTTTAATCCTTTTACTAATCAACCATATATTCTGTTTTTTTAAAAATCTTTTTACCAACTGATCATATATTATTCTACTTGCAACATATAAATTCAAACAAATGTGTATGCTTATACACATGCCATTCTTCTCCAAATTGTACAACTGATTACTTATTTCAATCTCTTTATCACCAAAGCTTACATATCTTCTGATATATTTTGAAACACAATACATTTAGACGAGCAAATCCTCTTCACCACTTTATAAAGTAAGATTATTCAATTATTGTATATCAAATGATTTGTAACATATACAAACTTATTAACACAAAGCAAATACTATAGCTATGTCATAGCTCTTCTTTACCTTTGTAAAATAATTAACGTATAAAATATGACATATAAAAAACACCTAAATATATTTTAAATATAAAAATAAATTTTTTATTATTAAATCAACTCAAATAATGTCATATTCAAAACAATTATGTGAACTCCATCTCAACCGTACATGTATACTTAATTGACTCTTAATGTATTTAATTCAACCAAAATCGAAATTGAGAACCTACCAACTCTGTATGGTGTACCTATTGTATTTGTGCTTAGGCAGGAGTTCTTAGATATATTTGTTCTTACCTCCAAAATTGGCAGGAGTTCTTAGATATATTTGTCCTTACCTCCAAAATTGGCAGGAGTTCTTAGAAATGTTTGTCCTTACCTCCAAAATTGGCAGGAGCTGTTGAGGAAGTTCGTCCGTGTCCCCATGATGCCCAACGCTACGGATGGGGTGATGGCCAATCACTATCTTCCATGTTGCATTTGATGTCTTCAACCCCCTTGCAAGCTCCTGCAATTTATCTATCAATGGAATAAAGACAGTGCACAAGTGATGGTAGATCCATACAAAGTTTTTAAAAAGTTACAACCCAACAATCTGAATGGTCGATCAGAGCTGTGGTTAAGTCTGGCAATTAACAGATGGAGAAGAATAAGAATATGGCCTGCAATTGACGCCTCACGTAGCATTGTCATTGATATAAAAGATTTCAACGTTTCGAGTCTATCTGCAAGACCCATCGTCACGAGAGAATATCTGAACAGCTCCTTCATTAAATTATAATATTAAGATATAAATTAAATTTTTAATTTTTTTATAAGATAATTTTCGGAAACATTATTTGGTATGCAAATTAGCATTGACAATTTTTTTTAAATTTTAATCTATTTCTTCAAAATTTATTTAAATAATTTTATATCTTTAAATCATTTTAAATATATTTATAAATGTATAAAATGATCTAAATGAAAAATAAGTAGACTAAATGAAAAATAAGTAGATTACAAGTTTGACTCTCTATATTAAATTTTCGTAGATGGTATAATTCATTATCATTAATGAACTCAAAAACTATTAAGACAATAGAATTACAAATAGGTTAAGATTTGAAACAATCAATTAGAATTCATTTGTATTGAATGATTTGATATAATTACAAACCCAAACCATGCTTAAATAAGCCTAAACTCGAAATTAGAGTTTACATGCAAAATTAAAAAAAAAATTAAAACTTAAAAAGAAAACCTATTTATAAGAGTTGTTATTTATAATAAGTTAGCATGCAAGTGTGATCTTTCAAAATATCCTACACATTATAATTAGACTATAAGACTAAATTCAACTGAAGTGAATGTCCAGTCTTAAAAATTGAATAATCCATTACTAGTTTTCTTACATGCAATCAAATGAACCATCTTAAAAAATCTGTTTACAACAACAAAAATTGAATCATTGTCTCTATGTATGTTTGGTAATCCCAACACAAAATTCATACTCAAATCTGTCCATGGTCTTCTTGGAACTGGGAATGGCATGTATAATCCAATGTTTTGTGCATGTCTTTTAGCCACCTGACATATTCTACATGTTAGGAACTCACGGAAGCACAATTGATTACCATATACAAGCAACTTAAGATGCGGAATTAACCAGAAGTAACAAGTAACTAGAAACCAGAAACAACACAAAATATGAGAGACAATACACAACTTGTATTAATACTCATCCAGAAAAGAATACAATAAAGAAGATGCCACTTCTTCTTCACACCTATCAGAGGCTTCTCACACCTCAAGTGTACAATAATTTTTTCCTCAAAGCTCTCTCTCTTAATGTCCCAACACACAACTCAAACATAGAGTTGGTGTTCACCTCCAACCAGTCAGTATCCACTACTGCCAGTACACAAGTGCTCCACACACTCCACAAGTGCTCCATGCACTCCAAGTACTCAACGTACTCCAAGTAGATCTCTCATGAACTTGCAATAACCTGAAACTCAAATGATCTTACTTATGGAAGGAACTACCTTGCCTTCCTCTTTGCTCTCCAACTGAGTACACACCGTACTCCAAGTAGATCCCACCTGATCTTGCTCCTTGTTGTGTTGCTGTCACCTTGATTCTGCTACCACCTACAGATCAACCTGGTTCTACACACCTGCAAACCTTAGACCTTGCACACACATACACCTGCAGATCAATGATCTTACTTACCATGCAGATGTCCAAACGTGGCCTTGCACACCTGCTGACCAAGATCCTACATACATAAAGAATCTTTCTGATTCTTCAAACCAGCACCCACACTTGGCACTGTGGCACTAGGAGGAACACACCATGCTCTCTTCACACACAGGAGATAATATTTTCTCTCTTACTCTCTAGCACAAATTACAATACAGCCCATGAGTCTCTTAAATAGATCTCATGCAAACAATAATTAGACACCTAATTACAATAATTAGATCCGCAGCTCAAGACTAAAATTAGCCTTCTTCATGCAAACAACCAGTTCGTTAACGAACTGTCCATGGAACTCCCAGTTCAGAACTGCACAAGTGACTGACGTCGGTCCCTATCTGCCTGGGGGTGACCAACATTGACTGATCTCTGACCATCATCGACAGCTTCCTGTCTCCACCTGATCGACATCAGTTGGCCTGACCGACGCCGCCGATTGTGACACTCAGCACCCTCTTCCAATGTCTGCATCAGTGAAGCTTTTAGCTCCACAACCTAACAATCTCCCACTTGAAGATAAATAACTGCACTGTACCTATACCTGTATCTCATCTAATTTGTTTCCTGGCTTGTATCCCTCTTCAAGATCAATCCTGAAGACCACCAACCACACAACCTGTGGTGCACCTCCTGTCATTCGAGTAACCTGCCACATCCGAACCTACAAACTCATGTAGTGAAGTCTTGACCCTGCATAGCACGAATCCCTGTTGCTGGTCCCTCTCAGATACCTGAGAATCCACTTCCCTGAATTGGCTCCTAACTCTCTAACAGCTCCCACTACTGGAGAAAACTCAAGTCTATACCAGACCTCATGTGATTTCAGACATTGAACTGTCCAGCCCTTGGTGTGCTCTGATTTTGCATCTTGCGTATTGAACCTCGCCAACACCTGATTCACATCAGCTCTCACTGGAGACAAAATCAACCTGTGATCTTCCATGTCTCTCATGCCAAAGAATTTTGCTGCTCCCAAATTTTTTATGGCAAACCACTGAACTAACCTTACCCTTAGCTCAGCAAAACCCTGTATGTACAAACTTGCTAGCTAGCATATCATCCACATACAATAATAGGATAATGTCATGACCATCATCTACTTGGTAAGACAAACACAATGGTTATAATGACACTGACTAAAGCCCTGCTTTGTCATCCACCTATCAAAACCTGTACCACTGTCCTTCAGCTTCTTCAAGACCATATGACCTGGCCTTCTGTCTCACATGTCCATTCTCTCTATTCTTTAACCAAGGTATCCATTCATCTCAGTGCTTTCATACCAAATGGAAACCCTACCAAATCTCTCATTTGGTCCTGCATCCTATTCATGCCATGCTCTCACTGTTTCCTAGATCTTCCTGCTCTACAGTCAACAACTAGTATATAAAAAAGGAACAACGAATTTGAGGCTTACTTACACTTTCAATCCTCCCCATGGGCGTTTGAGACTCCTTGACAGCTTGTTGTCTGCCCAAAATCCATCTCAGTGACCGACCTCGGTCACCACATAGTCTGCATCCCATCGACGTCGGTTCCATGCGACTGTCCAGGTCACCGCTGCCGATTATCCCACCAACGTTGGTCTCCTCCTGCCCGACACCACCGACTTCTCTGGTCTACACATGACCGATGTCGGTACTTGTCTATTCGACGTCGATTACTCTTGACCAACGCCGGTACTTGTGTATGCCTGTGAGTGATGACTTTTTATCCGCGAGCTTACTTTGAATCAAAACCCTGTCCAAATTGCCCTGCTCAGAGGTATCCAGCCCCATTCACTGATCTCTGTTCGTCATCTCCTCCAAGAACACCAAGGCTTTCCAGTTCTTAAGTTTGTCAAATACATCTGTCTTCCGCTTAAGAACATGCATCTCCTTCTTGCTCATGTGACCAAGCCTACAAAGCCATGTCTTCGCAACAGAAGAAGAATCAGTAATACAAGCAAGTAGATAAAGAGTACCTGCTTTCTTACCACATGCTAATTCAAGTGCATCCTTGGTAACATTCCAAGAATCCATTGTGAGAGTTACTGTGCATCTCTCATCACCCAACTTTTTTGAAGAAATTAGCCGCATCTCCAAGACTGGGACCTTCATGACCTCCTTCAACACTCATGTGTTGGCTGCCTGCAATTTCAGCCGCACTTCCCCTTTGCCAATAATATGACAAGGCTCACCGACCCCTCTACTTGGGGCTGCATGAAAAGAGGCAACATAATCTATAGAACAAGATTCTACTTTATCCAAGAAACATCCCAGAGCATTCTATGCAACAACACCTGCAACATCTGCTTCTTCAGTTCCTTCATGCTAATCTGTTACCAACCAACAAAATTTTTTTACCTGCTCTTTCTTTTCATAAGACCGTAATTGACCATTCGTGCTTTTCAATTCCTTCATTTTTAGTGTACTTTCTTCTGCTGTTGTTATACTTCTACTCAATCAAAAACCCCTTAGAGTGACCTGTAACCAAACACAAACCTGCTCCCTGCAACCTTAGCTCTGATACCAACTATTAGGAACCCACGAAAGCACAATTGATTACCATATACAAGCAACTTAAGATGCGAAATTAACCAAAAGTAACAAGTAACTAGAAACCAAAAACAACATAGAATATGAGAGACAATACACAACTTGTATTAATACTCATCCAAAACAGAATATAATAAAAAAGATGCCACTTCTTCTTCACACCTCTCAGAGGCTTCCCACACCTCAAGTGCACAGTAATTCTTTCCTCAAAGCTCTCTCTCTTACGGTCCCAACACACAACTCAAACACAGAGTTGGTGTTCACCTCCAATCAGTCAGTATCTACTACTGCCAGTACACAAGTGCTCCACGCACTCCACAAGTGCTCCACACACTCCAAGTACTCAACGTACTCCAAGTAGATCTCCCATGAACTTGCAACAACCTGCAACTCAAATGATCTTACTTATGGAAGGAACTACCTTGCCTTCCTCTTTGCTCTCCAACTGAGTACACACAGTACTCCAAGTAGATCCCACCTGATCTTGCTCCCTGTTGTGTTGCTGTCACTTTGATTCTGCTGCCACCTATAGATCAACCTAGTCCTGCACACCTTCAAACCTTAGACCTTGCACACACATACACTTGCAGATCAATGATCTTACTTACCATGCAGATCTCTAAACGTGGCCTTGCACACCTACTGACCAAGATCCTACATACATGAAGAATCCTTCTGATTCTCCAAACTAGCACCCACACTTGGCACTGTGGCACTAGGAGGAACACACCATGCTTTCTTCACACACAGAAGGAGCTAATATTTGCTCTCTTACTCTCTAGCACAAATTATAATACAACCCATGAGTCTCTTAAATAGATCTCATGTAAACAATAATTAGACACCTAATTACAATAATTAGATCCGCAACTCAAGACTAAAATTAGCCTTCTTCATGAAAACAACTGGTTCGTTAATGAACTATCCATGGAACTCATAGTTCGGAACCACACAGGCGACCGACGTCGGTCCCTGTTTGCGTGAGGGTGACCGACGTCGGCCGATGTCTGATCGTCATCGACAGCTTCCTGTCTCCACCTGACCGATGTCGGTTGGCCTGACCGATGCCGGTGACTGTGACACTTAGCACCCTCCTCCAATGTATTTATCAGTGAAGCTTTTAGCTCCACAACCTAACACTACACCTTGAAACATACCTTGTCACATCTCTCTTCATTTTTGGCCAAAAATATTTTTCCTTCACCAAGCTATTGTCTTCATCTTACCAAAATGTGCAACCAAACCAATGCTATGTAATTCTCTTATTATATTATTTCATAGAGACCTAACTGGAATGCATAATTGTTTTCCTTTGAAGAGATAACCTTCATGTATAAGATACTCATCATGAATAATATCTATTCCATATGTTAATAGATTCCTGCACTGTTCAACTATTTTGCTAAAATATAGATCAATATCATATAATTCTTTGATAAATTCAAATCCAACTACTTTACTCACCATAGTAGTTAATAATGTTACTCTCCTACTGAATGCATCAGTTACCTAGTTTTGTTTTCTCGATTTATGTTTCAAAACAAAAGTATACCCTTGCAAGAAAGTAATCGAGTTTGCATGCCTACTATTCAACTTCTTTTGTCTATTCACATACTTCAAAGCCTCATGGTCTATAAATAGTATAAACTCCTTAGGCACCAAGTAATGCCTCCAATGTTTTAATTCTTGTACAATTGCAAAAATTTCAACATCATAAGTAGAATACTTTGTTCTTACCTCATTCAATTTCTTACTGACATATGCTATTGGATTTCCTTCTTGACTCAACACAACACCAATTCAAATAAATAAAACATCACAATCAACCTCAAACACTTTTCTAAAATCTAATAATGCTAAAATTGGTCTTTTTCTAATCTTCTTCTTCAAAAATTCAAAACTTTATGTGGTTGCTCTAGTCCATGCAATTTCTTTCCCTCTCATGTAGTCTGTTATTGGTCTCACAATACTAATAAAATTTTTAATAATTTTTCTGTAAAAAGTTGTTAAACCATGAAAACTTCTTATCTCTGTAATGCTTTTTGGAATAGACTACTCAACAGTTTCCTTTATATTTTCTTCATCCATTTTCACACCATTTGATGAAACTAAAAATCCCAAAAATACTAAACTATTTTGCATAAACTTGCACTTCTTCAAATTTACATACAACTTCTCCTTTCTTAACAAATGCATTACCATTCTCAAATGTTGTAAGTATTTTTCTTTAGTCTTACTGAATATCAAAATATATAAAATAGGTAAATTTTAAAATTTTAATTTTCCATATTAAACTTTGGTGGATGGTATACTATATTATCTTCCTCACCAATCAAACTAAAGCCTTTTAATAAATAAAATTTCAAAACAACTCTACTAAAAACATGGTTTATAGTTCATTTTTACATAATATGAAATTTGCAAGGAGACCCTTCATTAAATTATAATATTAGGATATAAATTCAAGATTTGGTTTTTTATGAGATATAATATTAGGATATAAATTCAAGATTTAGTTTTTTATAAGATAGTTTTCTCAAGAGTCATTTAGCATGGAAATATTTTTTATTTTTTATAAAATAATTTTCTCAAGAGTTATTTGACATGCAAAAAAAATTAGTTTTCTCAAGAGTTATTTTACATGTAAATTAGTATTGATTTTAAAAACGTATTGTATATGTTAAATTATTATGAATATATTCATAAATGTATAAAATGATCTAAATAAAGAATAAGTAAATTCTAAAAGTTTAACTCTCTATATTAGATTTTGGTGGATAATATAACATATTATCATCTTCATTAGTCATATTAAAACCTTTTCAATGAATAAAGTCTTCAAAAAAAATTCTATTGAAACAAGATTATACTGATGAGATTAGGGTTTCTAGAAACACTGTCATTGATATAAAAAATCTTAATGTTTCAAATCTATCTTCGAGACCCGTCCTCATGAGAGAATTTCTAAACATCCCCTTCATTAAATTATAATATTAAGATATAAATTAAATTTTTAATTTTTTTTATAAGATAATTTTTGGAAAAGTTATTTGGTATGCAAATTAGTATTGACATTTTTTTTGAAATTTTAATCTATCTCTTCAAATTTTATTTAAGTAATTTTATATCTTTAAATCATTTTAAATATATTTATAAATGCATAAAATGATCTAAATGAAAAATAAGTAGACTAAATGAAAAATAAGTAGATTACAAGTTTGACTCTCTATATTAAATTTTTGTAGATGGTATAACACATTATCATTGATGAACTTGAAAACTATTAAAACAATAAAATTACCAATAGTTTAAGATTTGAAACAATCACTTAGAATTGATTCATATTGAATGAATTGATATAATTACAAATCCAAACCATGCTTAAATAAGCCTAAACTCAAAATTAGAGTTTACATGTAAAATTTAAAACCTAAAAAAAAGTCTATTTTTAAGAGTTGTTATTTATAGTAAGTTCGCATAAAAGCCTACACAACTCTTAAAATCTTCCAAAATATCCTAAACACTATAATTAGATTATAGGGAAAAATTCAACTGAAGTTAATGTTGTCCTAAAAATATACAATTTTTAAAAATAGAAAAATCCAAAAAACATAATTAAATCATAATTTCAGACCCTTAAATGATCACGTATAGTCTTAAAAAAATATTGAAAACATTTCTAGGTAGATAGAATTGTCTAGGACAACAACTAACTTTTTGATAAGATAATTTTGGGATGTGGAAGAGCTCAAATAGAGTTACGGGTCAAAAGTTATGGTCTCCAGAAGGTTAACCTATTTTTTTGTATCATTCTCCTGTGGTTGAAAACAAATCAATCCTTGCGAGTTGCCTTGACTATACTGCTACCATTTTTATTTATCAATCTTCTTTAGATCCCATTCTGTAATCCAAGTGTTGTCTTCTTATTGCAATCCTTCCCACTGCACCAAATACTTGTTATAATTCTATTACCTTGTGCTTACTGTATTCATATCCAAAACCTGCATTATTATTTTCTTCTTTTTTGGAACCTACTACTCCCAATTTGCTTCTTCATCTTCATCATCTTCCCCATAGAATTTATATAAATATGAAACATTAAATACTGGAGATATATCAAAATTTTGTGGTAAACTCACCTCATAAGCATTGTCATTGATTTTCTTCACAATTATGCATGGTTTAATTTTTTTATATTTTAACTTGTTGTATATGCCTTTTAGAAATCTTTCTTTCTTCAAGTAAACTATTACCGAATCTCCTTATTCAAATACCTTGGATCGTTTTCTGATATCTCTTATTGCTTTATATTTCCTATTAATTTTTTATAATTTTTTTCTTACTCTTTGCAACTGTTGCATATGCTTTGTAAATGCTTCTACATCATCACTAATTCAATATGTTATTGGTAATTGATCCAATTATAAAATACTCATAATATTTCTTTCATAAACAATTTAAAAAAGTGACTTCCCTGTTGATCTATTTACCGAACTCTTATATGCAAACTTAGCTTGTGGTAAAGCTAAGTCCCATTGCTTTGGCTTCTCTCCCATTATGCATCTCAATAAAAATTTTAAGCTCCTATTCACAACTTCTATCTATCCATCTGTTTGTTGGTGATATGCACTACTAAATTGTAGCTTAGTAATTTTTTTCCACAAAGTCCTCCGAAAATGACTTAGAAATTTTGTGTCTCTATTTGAAGTAATAATTTTTGGAACACCATGCACACCATGCAATCTCACAATATCCTTGAAAAATAATTCTAAAAATCTAGTGGCATCATTGGTTTTCTTACATGCAATTAAATGAACCATCTTAAAAAATCTATCTACAATGACAAAAATTGAATCATTGCCTCTTTGTATGTTTGGTAATCCTGACACAAAATTCATACTCAAATCTGTCCATGGTCCTCTTGGAACTGGTAATGGCATGTATAGCTTAATGTTTTGTGTATGTCCTTTAGCCACCTGACATATTCTACACCTTGAAACATACCTTGTCACATCTCTCTTCATTTTGGGCCAAAAATATTTTTCCTTCACCAAAGCTGTTGTCTTCATCTTACCAAAATGTGCAACCAAACCACTACTATGTAATTCTCTTAGTATATTATTTCATAGAGACCCAACTGGAATGCATAATTGTTTTCCTTTGAAGAGATAACCTTCATGTATAAGATACTCATCATGAATAATATCTATTCCATCTGTTAATGGATTCTTGCATTGTTCAACTATTTTGAAAAAATATAGATCAATATCATATAATTCTTTGATAACTTCAAATCCAACTACTTTACTCACCATAGTAGTTAATAACGTTACTCTCCTACTCAATACATCAGCTACCTAGTTCTGTTTTTTCGATTTATGTTTCAAAATAAAAGTATACCCCTGCAAAAAAGTAACCCACTTTATATGCCTACTATTCAACTTCTTTTGCATATTCACATACTTCAAAGCCTCATGATCTATAAATAGTATAAACTTCTTAGGCACCAAGTAATGCCTCCAATGTTTTAATGCTTGTACAATTGCATAAAGTTCAACATCATAAGTAGAATACTTTTTTCTTACCTTATTCAATTTCTTACTAAAATATGCTATTGGCTTTCCTTCTTGACTCAGTACAACAACAATCTCAAAAAATGAAGCATCATAATTAACCTCAAACACTTTGCTAAAATCCAATAATGCTAAAATTGGTCTTTTTGTAATCTTCTTCTTAAAAAATTTAAAACTTTTTATGGCTGCTCTAGTCCATGCAATTTCTTTCCCTCTCATGCAGTCTGTTATTAGTGTCACAATACTACTAAATTTTTTAATAATTTTTCTGTAAAATGTTGTTAAACCATGAAAAATTCTTACCTTTGTAATGATTTTTGGAATAAACCACTCAACAATTTTTTTAATCTTTTCTTCATCCATTTTCACACCATTTGATGAAACTACAAATCTCAAAAATACCAAACTATTTTGCATAAACTTGTACTTCTTCAAATTTACATACAACTTATCCTTTCTTAAAAAATCCATTACCATTCTTAAATGCTGTAAGTTTTTTTCTTTAGTCTTACTGAATATCAAAATATCATCAAAATGAAAAACCAAAAACTTACCAATATATTCTTGTAGCACTGTATTCATCACCTTTATAAATGTGCTAGGTGCATTAGATAATCCAAATGATATCACCATCCACTCATATAAGCCATCCCCAGTCTTGAATGTAGTTTTCCACTCATCTTGTTCATAAATTTGAATATGATAATAACCTGTCATGTCCCCTTTTTTGTGGACATTGACAGACTTGATGATTAGCCTATTATGCGACCTTCGTAGGCTGATAGGATGGATAGAGGGTCATGATGGAGCTTGGCTTGGCTTCGATTAGTAGAATTCCTACAGTTGGCTTTCATTCAGGTTCTTTTGGACACATTTACATGATCTCCTATTTTTTAGGGATATTTGACATGCAGCGGAGCGCCCTTATTTTAGTATGGTGATGTGCAGAATCACTCCCTGATTCACCAGCTTTAGTCGGTTTGAGGATCGGACATATATTGAGGGAGATATTAATATTTGATTGATTTAATCAAATATTAATTATTTGGTCTAATTTTAAATTAGATATTAATTAATTATTAATTATTAATTATTTGGTCTAATTTTAAGACCCTAATTCTAATTTAAGAATTGGTCTAATTTTAAGATCCTAATTCTAATTTAAGAAGCCCAGGTTCTAATTTGAGGAATTCTAATTTAAGAACCCCAAGTTCTAATTTGAGGAAATCTAATTTTAGCAAGCACACCTTTGGAGGGTATAAGGGGTTCTCATGGGAGAGAGTTTGTATTATGCATTGATTATTGATTTTGATATTGAAGAATTCTTCTGTGAAGACTAAGCCAAGGGTTCCAGGATTCCATTGGAGTGGAAAACGTCAACTCTTCATTGTGTGCGATTTAGAGGCTGTGAGATATCAGCTGATTTATTGCCAAATTGAGAGATAGCTTCATACAGAAGTTATCATAGAGGTTTACAGATTTGAGAGGTAACTTCATACAGAAGTTGTCACAGAGCTTTCTAGGTATTTTTTTATTTAATTTTTATTCAATAAATTATACAGATAGAGATCTTCTGTATTAGAACCAGATATCTTGGGATCAGGTGTTTAGCAATCAGGGTGTGCTATATTTTATTGGCGGCCGTACGAAGTCCGTACAGATCCGTACGATTCACACAGAGACCAACATCGGCAGACAAAGATCCTCAGCGACCGACATCAGCCGACCTATCACCGACGTCAACAGGTTAACGACCCCAGTCGACCGACGATGGCAGTATAACTGACATCGATGACTGTGTTTTTGACACAGCAGGCTGAGACGCACAGATTCAGGGTATTTTTCAAATTGTTGGAAGATAATCAGGGTTTTAAGACCGTATCTGAATATTCCTTTTTATGCATGACTGAAGATATCTATTGTAACCATCTAGACAATAATAAGATTAGTGATTTGCCAGTTAAGAGATTTACTGTGATTTATTTATTTATTTGAAATTATCTTGCAAAAATTGTATCTTGTTCAGAGCTTTTGTGTTTCTATATTCCCTATTTGAAGGGGATATTACAGTGGTATCAGAGCTTTGCTTAGAAAAAGGGGCCCCTAAGTTGGGGATATCATAGTGGTATCAGAGCTTTGTAGGAAAAAAGGAGCCCCTAAGTAAGGGACATCACAGTGGTATCAGAGCTTTGCTTAGAAAAAGGGGCCCTTAAGTTGGGGATATCACAGTGGTATCAGAGCTTTGTAGGAGAAAAGGAGCCCCTAAGTAAGGGACATCACAGTGGTATCAGAGCCAAATTCCTGCCATCCTATTGGGTAGCTCGGAACCGATGTCTTGCCATCTTGCTGGGTAGTTTGGTTATCAGTATGGCTTTAACATGTGTCAAAGATTTGGAAGAAAGAATGCACAATGCAAAGAAGAAGTTAGATAATCCATTTCAGCAAGCAGATGACATTCTAAAATTTTTGGAGGAGTTAGAAACGTATTTAAGCAAGGTTGATCAATCAAATTCTTATGATATGCAAACAACGTTATCTCCATCGTTTGGGTCATTGGTGAAGCCCCAATTATTGAGACATCATGATGAGGTGGTAAGACTTACAACTCTCTCTTGCATTAGTGAAATCATGAGGATAATAGCTAGCTTTAATTTTTATGATGATCGGATTATGAGAGAGGTACTCCACGCCATGGTAAAAAGCTTCGAAAAGTTGGATGACATTAGAGACCCTCATTTCTCAAAGAGGGCAAGATTACTTGAAACATTTGCAAGGTATGGATTTGAAAACATTATGATGTTAGTAGGTTGTATTGGTGACATTCGCAAGATGTTTAAAATATTTTGGAATATTTTAGATGAGTTTCATTCCAGTGATGTATTAGCATCAATGCACTCTATCATGTTCACAATCTTGTTTGAGGAGGAGGATAAAATTTCTAAACTTTTGGCAGAAGATTTATGGTATGTCTGGACAAAAGAGAAAAATGTCTCACCTAGAGCTGGTATGTGGTTAAAGAGTTTAATTGATAGGCCTAAGGATCATAGTACTTTCCCTATGACATGCAGAAACTTGAATGATGAATTTGACAGACATGTTGATCTAGTACAGGGAGACATTAACACATCTTCAGGTAATGATTTATCTGCATTATCTTCACAGGTAGGATCAATTGAGGATGTTGTGGACGAGCTTTGTCTTGAGATGAGTTCAGCTCAGGTTTTAGACAGTGAGGATGAGTCTGATGCTTGCATTCAGAGTGTGGAGGTATACTCAGAGGTTAGTACATTGAGTATTGGTGATGAGTATGTTTCTGTAGCTACTGATGAGGAGCATGTTGTTGAGGCGGACACACATGTTCAGGATTTAGGAGTCCCTAGGCCGGATGAGTTTGGGATGCCAGTGGAGTCGAGTCTCCAAATTGCTTCTTCTCACATAGATGACATTGTGGTACAGTTGATAGTGCCACCTTTACAGAGGGATCAGTTATGGGATGGATTGACACCATTTTTTGCAGATGGAATTGGCAGTTTGAGTTGCCCATTCTACTTGGGTTATGATGCTTCGAGAGTTTGTTTCTCATGTGTTCTTGACCATGGCAGTTGTGCTTTTAGAGTTTGGTTGAGTTGCATTCTCCAATTTGATTATGGGTTCCTCTATGATCTACTTTTGATGATATTGCAAGTACTTGCATTGATTTACAGCAGTGCAGAGCGTAACTACATTTGGGATCCAGGTGGATCGAGTGGTTCATTATTCTGAGATTACTTGGGGACAAGCAATTTCTGGAGGGGTGGATTGTCATGTCCCCTTTTTTGTGGACATTGATAGACTTGATGATTAGCCTATTATGCAACCTTCGTAGGCTGATAGGATGGATAGAGGGTCATGATGGAGCTTGGCTTGGCTTCAATTAGTAGAATTCCTACAGTTGGCTTTCATTCAAGTTCTTTTGGACACATTTGCATGAGCTCCTATTTTTTAGGGATATTTGACATGCAATGGAGCACCCTTATTTTAGTATGGTGATGTGCAGAATCACTCCCTGATTCACCAGCTTCAGTCGGTTTGAGGATCGAACATATATTGAGAGAGATATTAATATTTGATTAATTTAATCAAATATTAATTATTTGGTCTAATTTTAAATTAGATATTAATTAATTATTAATTATTAATTATTTGGTCTAATTTTAAGATCCTAATTCTAATTTAAGAATTGGTCTAATTTTAAGATCCTAATTCTAATTTAAGAAGCCCAAGTTCTAATTTGAGGAATTCTAATTTAAGAACCCCAAGTTCTAATTTGAGGAAATCTAATTTTAGCAAGCACACCTTTGGAGGGTATAAGGAGTTCTCATGGGAGAGAGTTTGTATTATGCATTGATTATTGATTTTGATATTGAAGAATTCTTCTGTGAAGACCGAGCCAAGGGTTTCAGGATTTCATTGCAGTGGAGAACGTCAACTCTTCATTGTGTGCGATTCAGAGGCTGTGAGATATCAGCTGATTTATTGCCAAATTGAGAGATAGCTTCATACAAAAGTTATCACAGAGGTTTACAGATTTGAGAGGTAACTTCATACAGAAGTTGTCACAGAGCTTTCCAGGTATTTCTTTATTTATTTTTTATTCAATAAATTATACAGATAGAGATCTTCTGTATTATAACCAGATATCTTAGGATCAGGTGTTTAGCAATCAGGGTGTGCTATATTTTATTGGCGGCCGTATGAAGTCCGTACAGATCCGTATAGATTCACACAGAGACTGACATTGATAGACAAAGATCCTCAGCGACCGACATCAGCTGACCTATCACCGACGTCGACAGGTTAGTGACCCCAGTCGACCGATGACGGCATTATAACCGACATCGGTGACTGTGTTTTTGACATAACAGGCCGAGATGCACAAATTTAGGGTATTTTTTAGATTGTTGGAAGACAATCGGGGTTTTAAGACCGTATCTGAATATTCCTTTTTATGCATGACTGAAGACATCTATTGTAACCATCTGGACAATAATAAGATTAGTGATTTGCCAGTTAAGAGATTTACCGTGATTTATTTATTTATTTGAAATTATCTTGCAAAAATTGTATCTTGTTCAGAGCTTTTGTGTTTCTATATTCCCTGTTTGAAGGGGATATTACAGTGGTATCAGAGCTTTTCTTAGAAAAAGGGGCCCCTAAGTTGGGGATATCACAGTGGTATCAGAGCTTTGTAGGAAAAAACGAGCCCCTAAGTAAGGGACGTCACATAACCACTCAGATTAATCTTGATAAAATATTTTGCTCTTGCAAGCACACCCTATCATATCATCTAAACGAGGCATAGGAAAGCTATATTTTATTATAATTTTATTAATTACTCTACTATCCACACACATTCTCCATCCTCTATCTTTATTTGGAGTTAGCAATATTGGTGTTGCACATGGACTCATACTCTCCCTTACCACCTTCTTTCTTAGCAATTTAGTAACTTATTTATTTGATTCTATATGTATTGTTGGACTCATCATATAAGATGCTTGATTGGGTAGAGTTGATCCTAAAATCAAATCAATGTGATGCTGAATATCTCTTTTCAGTGGTAAACTATCTAGTAGCTCATCAGGCATAACATCTATATATTATTTTAAAACTCTTGCTGCTTCTATTGGTATTGGCACCATTTATGTGTCTTCATTATTTTCTACTAATACATAACAACCTAATTCCTTCATATCTTGGATAAATTATTCAGTAGAGAGCATGTTTATGTCTTCTTTTCTTCTTTAAGAGGTAACAAAACCACCTTTGTACCACCTTTTCTAAAAAGTGTATGTGTTCTTTACTCCATCATGAATTAATTTCTTGTCAAATTATCACGGTCTCCTCAATAACACATGGCATGCATTCGTCAAAATAACATCACACCATATTTCATCATTATAAATTTTTCTTATAGAAAACTTGATTAAACACATTTTATCTATTGTAACTTCATTCCCTTTCTTAAACCATGAAATCTGATAAGGATTATGATGCTTTTCACATTACAAATTTAGTTTCTTTATCATTTCTTTAGAAACCATATTTTCACAACTATCGCCATCTATAATTACTTTGCATACCTTTCCACCCGAATTACATCTTATTCAAAAAATATTTGATCGCAATGATGCATCACCACCTTCTTTATTTTCACTTATTCCTTCCTTGGAGCGATCATGGTTCTTTTCATCATGAGATTCTCTCCAACATCTGTTGGTGCAACTTCAATATTTTGCTCTTCTACTTCAACCTCAACTAGATTTACTCTTGGGCAATCTTCTTGTCTTGTTTCTTGATTTTGATAGTGTGGATAATCAAATGCTCTGTGCCATTCTTCTCCACATCTATAATAGACATAAGATCTATGTTGATTCAAAAACCATCCTCTAGCAGCACCATAACCTCATCCTCTTTGAAATCCTCTTCTTCTTTGTTCGTATTAAAATCCTTACCTATTATCATCTTGTTGTTTTGCACCACATGATGAGTTACCTTTATTGGCATTAAAGCCACCTCTGGTGGTATTAAACCCACTTCATCCTCTTATTGGAAGGGTTCCACCTCTTCTTGGACTAGGAGATGTCCTTCTGAAATTCTATCTATTTTATTTTTTTCTACCTCCAAAGCTAATTGATAAGCCCCCTCCATGTTAAGTATTCTATGCATAATTAATTCATCTTGAATAATTTTTTTAAAACCGTTTACATACCTGGCAGCTATCTTCTATTCTATTTCATCATGATCCACTCATATGCAAAGCTTACAAAATTTATGTGTATACTCTTGTATACTGTGATTTTTTTGCCTCAAATTCTAAAATCTTCTTTATAGGGTTCATAAATTTCTTCCTCAACTTTTTCTCCATCTTTTTTCATTAATTAATCTTCTCTTTACCTTTCTTCTATCTCTCTTTCTGTAGGTGATCCCACCAAATCATTGCATAACCTTTCAATTTCATGCATGCAAATTTTACCTTCTTGTCTTCTCTCATAGTCTTCCACTCGAAGAATTTATCCATGTTATTCATCCAATCTATCAACTCCTGTAATTTTAAATTGCCTCCATAATCCAAAACATTAACTTTGATTCCTTCATTCCTTCCTTCTAAATCCCGAACCATCCTCTCTTCCATCGATGGTGGATGCTCTTGTTGTTCTTTTTCTTATCGAATTTTTTCATCACAATCTGTGTTTTCTTTATCACTCCCTTGTCTTCTCTATTGATTGGTGATAACCTTGATTAATTGTTGAATTTGCCTATGTAGCTCTTGTATAGTTCGGTTCATCTGCACAATACCTCCTTGTCCTCTCGCCATGTCTTTTTTCTTTAAGATTCGAACTTGCTCTGATACCAGATAATGAACTTGAAAACTATCAAGACAATAAAATAACCAATAGGCCAAGATCTGAAACAATCACTCAAAATTGATTCGTATTGAATGAATTGACATAATTACAAAATCAAACCATGCTTAAATAAGCCTAAACTCAAAATTAGAGTTTACATGCAAAATTTGAAAAAAAACTAAAACCTAAAAAAATGCCTATTTTTAGGAGTTACTATTTATAGTAAGTTTGCATGCAAGCGTGCGCAACTCTAAAAATCTTTTGAAATATCCTAAACACTATAATTAGAGTATGAGGTGAAATTCAATTGAAATTGACGTTTGGTCCTAAAGATATACAATTTTTAAAAGTAGAAGAGAGCCCAAAAAATGATTAAATTGCAATTTTGGACCTTTAGATGATCACGTATGGCCTCCTAAAAATATCAAAAACATTGCTAGGCAGGTAATACTATCTAGGACAGCAACGAACTTTTCGATACGGTTATTTTGACGTGTAAAAGAGCTCAAACGAAATTACGAATTGAAAGTTATAGTCTCCGAAAGGTTAGCCTATTTTTTTTCCATCAATCATCTTCATCAATCAAACTAAAATTTTCAAAAACTTTATAATAAAATAGCTTCCATATCAAATAGCTTCTTCCCTTTCTACAAATAATAAAATAATAATTTTTAGTTTGTACTTTTAAAATTGACCAATTATCAAGAAGGAAAAATACATTAAAAATACTGGATAAATGAAATCGAAATAGAGAACTAAAACTATCATATCCAAAAACTATCTTACTATTAGTACTTACAGGGAGGGGAGAGGAGAATGTGAATTGGACAAAAAGGGAAGAGAAATTCATACCCAATGATGATGAGGATCTATGAAACTTTGTTTTTAAAGTGAGCTGAGCCAAAACATTTCCTTTCTTTTAAAGTGAGCTGAGCCAAAACTTTCTTTGCAATGCCATCGATAATCTAGCCGCCGCCGCTTAAGGATCTGACTGAGTTGAGCCAAAACATTTCCTCTGTAGTCATGATTGCCCAGAACGGCACATAATCGTTGACCATTACCTCTTCAGTCATAAACATGGAAGCAACAGATAAACTTATTATGTTCTACTCATACATACCAGCATGCCAAGGCTTTTGCAGGCTTTTGGTATTATAAATTTTCGAAAACGATTCCTGAAAGCTTCTGTCTGAGACACCGGTAAGGCCTTCCTCATAGAAATTATCCCCAGTGGAGATTATGAACTCCACCTTCAGCTCCTCACCTATTTTCCCCATCTATTTATTTATTATTCATACAAAGCATCAGATCCTGAATCTTTACAATAAAAAACGCAGTTAAATGTTAACATTTTAGATCAAGATCGGATCCCGATTCTTTAAAATTCGAAACACAGTCAAAATTTAACATTTTATTTATGAGAAGATAAGATCTGAAAGCATGCCTGGTAGGCCACTCTGGATTGGTTATAATCCCCCTTTCTCCTCCAGTCACCAACAACTAAAAAATTCAGAGAACCCTTATTATTTTCTTTGATCGAAACAATATCATCCTGAAGCAAAGAAAGGGCGGAGCTCCCACATAAGAAACACAGCATTAACAGGCCCATTCCCTGCACGAACTCCACATCCGCCATGTATGGGAAGGCACTGGTAAAGTAAAAACAATATAAATAAATGTTGTAACGGCCCACGGGATCCATGCTATGCTGAAATTGAATTATAGGCGATTGAAAACAGAGCAGCAGTAATACACCACAATACTGAAAGAGGTTGGCATTAACTTCTCTGCCGGAATATGCCAAATGTGTTTGAATAATATTTTAAGAATATCTTTTAAGGAATCGGTTACCTTTACTTTTACAAAAATGGATTTTATGTTTTAAGGAATCGGTTATCAAAAGGTTAAAACAAATGTGTAAAACCTTACATAATTTAATAAATATGTAACACTATGATTTACTAGAGTATTTTGGATTATATTTGAATGTTAGATATTTAATTTATTTATGTTTATTAAAGGCGTTTAAATTTTTTTGAGAGAAGTTTTGATAAGTTAGGGTTGTCAGTTGTAATAGTTTATCCAGATCATATCTCTCTATCCAACTCAACACTAAAAGTTCAACTCAATATTGGGAGTCTATATCGTTATCCACATGTTATATCATGGACGCTGCTAATGTGGCTTGTAGTTATCTCCAACGTCAATCATACAGACGCTAATGAAGAATTTATCCATGGAGACGATGCAAGAATTTTTGATAGTTGATGTATCAACTAAGGAACATAAATGCACTTGTATTAGGTAGACGGTAATTTTGCACCTTTTTTTTTCTAAATAAAAACTCACAACTTTTATTTATTGGAAAAAAGTTATATCAGGTACATGAAAATAACATTAAGGCCAAAGTTCCTTCATACAACTCCCATGAGCCAAATATACCAATACAAATAGCTACATGTACACAACAAAAATTGCAAAACTCACCTTTTATCCTAGGAAAAAAAATAGACTTAGAACATATCCTTAGTCTATCCTTTTCCCCCCTTCTTTTTCAAATCAATCCAATCCCCAAGAGGAGTCCCTGCCACCACCATTTGAAGGTCAAGATGATTTTTTCTAAATAACAAACTCTGGACAATTCCTTATCATATTTAGAATTATCCGACTCATGTAATCTCTTAATTCCTCCTATTAGAGTTTCAAAATTGACTATTCCTCATGTGAATGGTTCCCCAACCTACATTCCTTCCTCATAATTATCCATTAGTTGATTTAAATCATCAATTTTATCTTATTTTCCTATAGTGATATCTTTCTTTTCCTCTGTGGTAAGTGATTCTACTATGCTCTTGTCTTCTTCAACCTCTGAAGATTTTAGATTGTAAGGTTGCCAACTTTTAGGTTTGGTAGTATGCCCTTTCTTACCCTTCGAAAGTCCTCGTGATTGTGAAAAATAATCTTGTAGATGACCCATTTGGTGACAAAAATGACACCTAACTATTGTATTTTCATGGTGCAGGGTTTGAATCCAAGTCGAATCTCCATGTTTTAGTATTATTCTTTCTAGTAATGTTTTACTTAGAACAATCTCCGCATATTTGTGAGCATAAGTAAAAAAACCTTGACATGTTCGATCAATGTCATATTTTAAATTCTACCCAAATCATTCCCAATATCAATGATTATTACTATGTGACAAAAAGGAAGAGGCAAATTTGGGCGCTGAACCCACATAGGCATTTTGGATACAACCATAGTGTTATGATCAAATTCTAAAAACCAAAGGATAATAAAGACTCTTGCTTTTCCCCAAAACCATAGTCCCTCCTAAAATATTTTTTGTTAATCAACATGATTATAAAACTGAATTGTACAAAGAAGCATTTGGAACACAAAAGGATCTCACACTATTAGGACCAATATGTATAAATCCATCGATTAAACTCTTTAGACTAAGTCCAAAAACCATTAAAGTAACATATTATTGCCTCAAATTTATGAGACTTAAAAGAGTTAATTTACCTTTGAATGATTTACCTCCATAGTTGGCACATCATCCAATTTTTCCACGATGTAAGGGCTTGGTTTGTTAGCAAGGAATGATGATTGGGTGGGAGGCTTGGAATAAACTGCATCCTTGTATGGAATAAATTGCATCCTTCTGCATCCTTGTATGAAATGAACTTAGAGGTAACATGCCTTCGAGATTTAACTACTCCTCCACGTAAACACAACACTGAAAATATGAGAGAATCCTTAATGATATTATAGTAACTTTAGTTGTGTTGATTCCTATAGTTATTTTACATCATATAGAAGACAATGCATCTCTGTGAGAATCCCTAATATTTGCTCAAGTTTCTATTTTAAATCTAACACAAGATTGAGTGGTTTTACCCAAAGGAAAACAATTTTCCCTTGAAGAGATTAGACCATTAACTAATAACCTAACTACTTGTCACTAAATTTCTTACCTATAGTCATGTTGTCAGCCATTTTGAAATCCATCACTTTTTCAAATAGATGGCTAACTACCTCAATCCCTTGGCACTAATATTGTAACACACAAACAACTTTCTCAAATAAATAAAAAGTCTCATATAGGCCCCCATGCTTTGAATACATGGTAATCATAGCATAACTAGAAACCACAATTCATTCTAACATTTGGTCTGCAACTTCCAAGCCCAAAAAAAAAATTACACTTTCTCCTCTTGTGTATGACATTGAACATCTCTTCACACTTCTTCTTAACACATTTGTGAGTACCCATCTTCCTCTTGGACACCTTTCGATCCCTCTTGTCTTTCCCCATGTTCAACAAATTTGATATTCTCCTCTTTTATGGGTCAAAATTGACCACTTCCCTGAGCAATTTTCTCATAAAAACCATCATGTTTCTTCTTTTTCCTTCATTGACAGAGGGATGAAGGACCAAATTCCACTTGGTTACATCATGGCCTCTATTTGTTTCCATAAATAATCCACTCTTTTCCTGTGGAGATGCCATTTCTCTAAATCTATGCTTCCTCCCCCGAGAATTAGACCTCACGTTCATCAATGAGATGGTAATTTTGTACTTATCTAGTTAATCTTAATTTTCCATAAAACATTTAGAACAACACACTACTAGACACAAAAAGAGATAACTTTGGTTACTAAATAGAAGGAAACAAATACAGACTAATTATACTTATGTATACAAAAAGTTATATAAGAAAAAAATAATGGGAAAGAGAATCAAGACAAGGATATACACATAATACCCGCTAAAGTATTTCATATTTATCAATTTATGTCTATTTATTAAAACACCAATTTCATAAGTTAGCTCAATCCACTATTTTCCAGTGGAGGTGGCTCTGAATTTGGCTTTGAGCCACATGGAAGGACATGTTCAAATGTCCGCATACACAATCAAAAAATCATACACAAGGACATGGGTACATATCCAAAGCATACATATAATGAAAGGAGGTTGTGTAGAGCCATAAAAAGATGGCATATTCAAATTTCCTCAAGTAGATGTAGAATCATAGAGGCACAATCAAGTCTAAACTAGTAAATCTAGAAGTGAAAGTATGCATGAACATGTGGTATAAAACTGTATAAGAGCAAGGATGTACATAAACCAAGTCTAGAGTAGTAGTAGTCAGTGTGATAAAGCTAACTACACAACATATATATCATATGTAGTACCTATAAAGTATAATAAATGTAAACATGGAAATGCATACAATCGATAATTTATATTTTTTGAGCAAGTATTTGAATGTTTTTATGTTTTTGATATATTATATTGTTTTTTAAATTTATGGATATAAACTATGTACAAGCAACATGAAAATGAAACTATATACAAGGAGAAAAAATAAACAAAGCTATGTACAAGCAAGGAAGAACATACTAATTGATGAGTCTTACAAGAGACTCACTATCAAGGTGTCTTGTATCAAATAAAGGAAGAATGATCATGTGTGTTGTGTGAAATGGTATTTATGGTCTAGAAATTGATTGTGCTTAGTGATATGTAGCTAAAACTACATATGGAGTAGGGATAGGAATTTGATAAGATGATTAAACTATCTTTTAAACTATGTTATGAACCTATGAAGCTGGTTGAACTAGCATGTGAACTATAGGTTTTATAGGGACTGTCTGGTAGAATATGTTGTAACTGACATAGATTCTATGTGATAAGAACCATGAGAACTCAATAACACTAATCTCAGAATGAAAGGTGTAGAGAGAAGCTTTCTAGAATCTATAACATGTCTATGACATAGGGGTCTCTCTAATAAGGGTCTCCGTGAGAGAGTATGTATGCATGGTAACATTTTAGAGGTAGGCCTCACCTGCACTAGTGGCTCAAATAAAATCTATGGTATACTAATAGAAACTATAATTAAAACTGTAACTGGTGACTATTGTGTAACTGCCTATGGGATAGATAAAGGATACTCATTTGGAAGCCCCTCAATTGTAACCACTTGATTATCATGTATATATTTGAGGTATCTATGTACGATGGATGGAATGGTTTAGATCTATTGTATCCATGGCCTACCCAATAACATGTCAGTTGTGCCTGCACTAGGTGAAACTATGAATATATTGGCTACATGTTGTTAGGAACCTGTGACTTACCCGTATTAGTGTAATAATTGCTATGGATGCATATGCTTTGTAAGTCGTCCCTTAGAGCTTATATGAATTGTCCCACATACAAGGGAAGTAGTAGTTTTTAGAATAGAGTTAGTATATAAGCAAGTGTTGAGGCCCAATGAAGGCATCCATGAATTCATTGTATTGAGCTTGCTCAAAGGAGGTTGCCCCCTCGAAGAGGCCTACGATCAATATAAGCTTTCTGTGTTTCTGTTATTGGTAAGAGTTATTTTATTTTTGCATATTTTGATTAAATCTATTGTAAGAGGTAATCTGCTGTAGGAGGTTCATTACATCTAGTATCAGAGCGCTTTCTTGGCTTTGTGGGTAGATTTGGAGCAATTTTTTTTTCAAAGCAGGGTTTTCCAAGAGCTGCGCCATTTTCTGGCAAGAAATTTTTCATTGCAGGTTCCATCATTTCAGATTGGGTAAATACCTATCCGCTTAACTATGGGATGTGCTTGGGCATAAGCCCTAAAAATCATTGTGAGGAGTACCATAGGAACCCCGAAGTAGCTGGCCCATTGAGAGGACCTGCCAGCGAAAAGGACAATGACCCCATCCTGATTGACTAGATCCCACCCGTGAGGTAAACCAAAAGCTATCGTTAAGGGGTAAACCCACGGCCAAAAATTTTTGGAGAGCGGTACTCGATCAGATAGCTTTGGTGGCTAGAGAGAATTTAAAAATCCTTTAGGCAGCCAAACAAACCTGGGGTCCATATCCAACTTATCAGGTTCAGAGAGCAAACAACAACATATCCACAGTTGATGATATTTCCAACCACATAGTTGCAGACAATCCGTTCTTGAAACAACCAAAAAAAAAAAAACAGCCGCAAAAAAAAAAAAAAAAAAGAAGAGAGGTCAAAAAAAAAAAGCAGCCGCAAAAAAAAAAAAAGAGAGGTCCAAATTTTTTTCAGGGCGCTGCCCCAAACCCCACCCTGCATCGTGGAGGGAATGCGAAGGATCCCCAGCTATTAACAACTGGTTATGGTCACCACTCGTGCCGACACAAAAATCATGGAAGAAGAAATCACCATGTTGAAATCTCAGGTTACAGAGTTAACCGATATGATGCGTGGCTTGAATCAATAGAATAACATCTTGCAGTGCAGAAGGAGGAGTCTTCTTTAGAGCATCGCTCCTTTGCTTCCAACTTCTCCTGTGGACCTAAGCTAGAATTTCCACGATTCAATGGTACAGGTCCTACAGGATGGATATATCGAGCTGAACAATTCTTCAACCTCCACAATACTTATTCTGCAAACAAAGTCCCAATTACTTCCTTTCATTTGGAACAAGAAGCACTTCAGTGGTATCGTTGGTATCTCAAGACAAATGATGAACCCAATTGGTCAAATTTTGCATCCTTAATTTTGGGTAGGTTTGGTCCCTCAACATTTGAGGATTTCACAGGAGCTCTCACCAAACTCCGTCAAATAGGTATTGTTCATGAATATCAGATTGAGTTTGAAAAACTCGCTAATCACACTGAAGGGTTGTCAGATGACTTCTTCAAAAGTTTCTTTGTTAGTGGCCTCAGAGAGCCAATACGCTCAGAGGTAAAAATGTTTCGACCTAAAAATATGATGGATGCTTTGGGTCTAGCTAAGTTAGCAGAAGATAAACTCTCCACACAGCGTCGACCTCCCACCTTTTTCCCAGCAAAGAACACAGTGAATCAGCGGACAACCATAACCACACCAATCAAGCGCCTGACTGAGGCAGAGATGTGGGCTCATAAAGAGAAAGAATTATGTTACAACTGTGATGATAAATGGTTTAAGGGTCACAGGTGCGTCCAATAAAAACTTTACTTGCTAGATGTGGAGTCACCACTAGAGCAAGACAACGAGCCTGATATTCCAAAATTGCAAGATGCTCAAGAAGAACCCGACACTAAAGAGGACCCAGTGGTTCAAGAGACTCAATCTGAGATCTCAATGCATGCACTAGTAGGTGTCACCACTCCCCAAACCATGAAGGTCAAAGGGTGCTTCAAAAATATCCCTCTCACAATCCTCATTGACTCGGACAGTACTCACAATTTCATCAATCCTTGCATTGCTAAGGCGGCAGACTAATTTATATACCCTTATTCTAGATTTGAAGTCATGATTGCTAATGGGGGCACATTGCCATGTAAAGGGAATTGTCGAAATGTGCGTATTGCAATCGATGATTATAATTGTCACTCTGATATGTTTGCCCTACCCTTAAGAGGGTGTGATGTGGTTTTAGGGGCACAGTGGCTTTGCACATTAGGACCTATTTTATGGGACTTCTCTGAGCTTTGGATGCAGTTCACAGATAATGGTTAGAAGCACACCTTAAAAGGGTTATTACCAGGATCTGCTAGCATCATCAGTTCTCATGGCATGGAAATTTTTTTGAAGAAAGGCTCACATGGGGTCATTGCACAGCTGCATTCCATTCAACTCCAGCCCCCTACTGCTACTAACCACCCTATAGACTTACAAGCCATACTCGATAAGCATGCAACCATTTTTTTAGAACTAGTAGGTTTGCCCCCTTCATGCCCTGAAGATCACTGCATTCCTCTCCTTCCAAGAAGCATACCACCCAACATCTAGCCCTATCATTACCCCCATCTGTAAAAGATTGAAATTGAGAACTTAGTTTGGGAACTCCTCAAGTCTGGAGTTATTTGCCCCAGCACCAGCCCATATTCCTCCCCAGTCCTTCTTGTCCTAAAAAAAGATGGGTTATGGCGCCTTTGCATTGACTTCTGAGCCCTTAACCACCTCACTATCAAGGATAAATTCCCAATTCCTTTCATCGATGAGCTTCTTGGGGCTAAATTCTTCTCCAAGTTGGATCTGTGTTCTGGCTATCATCAAATTCGAGTGCATCCTGATGACATTCCCAAGACAACCTTCCATACACATGAAGGTCACTATGAGTTCCTTATCATGCCATTTGGCCTTACAAATGCCCCTTCCACTTTTCAAGCACTCATGAATAAAATCTTTTGGCCTTTTCTCTGTCAATTTATTTTAGTTTTCTTTGATGACATTTTGATCTACAACCGCACATGGGCCGAGCATCTCCAACATATTGATAGGGCATTACAATTGTTAGCAGACAATCAATTATCTGCCAAGCAATCCAAGTGTTCATTCGATCAAGAGGAAATCGACTATTTGGGGCACATTGTTTCATTTGGTCAAGAGGAAATCGACTATCTGGGGCACATTGTTTTAGCACATGGGGTTCGCGTAGACGCAAAAAAATCATTGCTATGCAGAATTGGCCTCAACCAACCACCCTCAAGAGCCTTCGTGGTTTCTTAGGCTTGACAAGATACTATCACAAGTTCATCAAAGATTATGGAAAGATCACAGCTCCTTTGACTTCCTTACTGAAGAAGGATGCTTTCACCTGGGGTGCAACAACTGATCAGGCATTCGTCCAACTCAAACAGGCTATGTGTAGCACACCAGTTTTGGCACTGCCAGACTTCACCAAAACTTTCACCATCAAAAGTGATGCTAGTGGCATCGGCTTGGGTGTTGTTCTTCTCCATGAGGGTTGACCAATTGCCTTCACTAGCAAAGCCCTTTCTAGCCACAATTTAGCTTTATCTACATATGAAAAGGAAATGATGGCAATTTTACATGCAATACAAAAAAGGAGACCCTACTTACTGGGAAACCATTTTTGCATCAAAACTAATCATCAGAGTTTGAAATATTTCTTGGAATAGCAGGTCTCATCCCCAGCTCAGCAAAAGTGGGTCAGCAAACTTATGGGTTATGATTATGAGATCACTTATAAGAAGGGAAAAGACAATGTTGTGGCTGATGCTCTCTCAAGAACCTTCGAGGACCAGCCCTCCCTCTCTGCAATCTCCATACCCATTCCTAAATGGTTGGAATCTGTCCAACAAGGGTATATAAATGATCCCTCCATATGCCACCTCATTCATCAATTGGCCACTAACCCCTTTGTAGTACTGCATTATTCATGGGACGGTGCTTCTCTATGATACAAGGGTCATCTAGTGCTTCCCCAAATTCTAGTCCTACATCAGGCTATCTTCTATGAAATCCATGCTTCCCCCTTAGCAAGGCACTCAGGGTTCTCAAAACCTATGAGCGGGCACGTCAACACTTCTTTTGGAAAGGCATGAAAGCTGAAATTAAATAGATGGTGGCCGAATGTGATACCTGCCAACGACACAAAGGTGAAACCACATTGACTCCCGATTTGCTCGTGCATTTGCCCATTCCTATTAGGATCTAGACAAATATTTCCATGGATTTCATTGAGGGCCTCCCTAAATCTGGGGGAAAGATAGTGATCCTAGTCGTAGTCAATCACCTCTCCAAATATGGTCATTTTTGTGCACTCAACCACCCATACACAACCTCCACAGTTGCACAGGTTTTCTTGGATCAGATCTTCTGTCTTCATGGCATTCCTTCTTCAATTGTCTCAGATCGTGATGCCACTTTCAATAGCCATTTTTGGATGAAATTATTTTGTTGCACAGGCACACAATTGAGAATGAGCTCTGGGTACCACCCACAAATAGATGGCTAGTCAAAAAATGCTTGGAGACCTTCCTTCATTGCTTTGCTTCAGAATAAAAACATCAATGGGCCAAGTGGCTTCCCCTAGCTAAATGGTGGCACAATACCTCATACCACACTTCCACCAAAATGACTCCCTATGAGGCAGTTTATGGTCAAGCACTGCCACCACTTCTTCCATATACTCTTGGCAGCTCACCAGTTCAGGTAGTTGACACTACTCTCCAAAATTGGGATTAGATTCTTTGCACCTTGTGAGACAATCTCCACATGGCACAGAGCTGAATGAAGCAGCAAGCTGATCAACACCGCTCTGAGCGTACCTTTCAACCTGGTGATATGGTCTTTCTTTGTCTGTAGCCATACAATCAATCATCACTAAAACTAAAAGGGCACCAAAAGCTTGCTCCAAAGTTTTATGGGCCATATAAGGTTCTCCAAAAGATTGGGTCAGTTGCTTACAAGTTAGAGCTTCCACCTTCCTCCCAAGTTCATCCCCTCTTTCATGTCTCCTGTTTGAAACAAGTTCTTGGATCCAACATCCGAGTACAGATAGTTTTACCAGCACTTGATAATGAAGGCTCCATCCTTCTCGAGCTAGAAGCAATCCTAGACCGGTGCACCCGCCAACTTCGATCCCGCTCCATCACAGAGGTCTTAATCCAATGGCATGGCATTCAACCAGAAGATGCAACATGGGAACCAATCTTCCAGATTCAACAACAATTCCCACATCTGAAGCTTTGAGGGCAAAGCTTTTTTTAAGAGGGAGGGGATGTTAGGAACCCATGACTTACCCATATTAGTGTAATAATTGCTATGGATGCATATGCTTTGTAAGTCATCCCTTAGAGCTTATTTGAATTGTCCTACATACAAGGGAAGTAGTAGTTTTTAGAATAGAGTTAGTATATAAGCAAGTGTTGAGGCTCAATGAAGGCATCCACGAATTCATTGTATTGAGCTTGCTCAAAGGAGGTTGCCCCCTCGAAGAGGCCTGCGATCAATATAAGCTTTCTGTGTTTCTGTTATTGTTAAGAGTTATTTTATTTTCACATATTTTGATTAAATCTATTGTAAGAGGTAATCTGCTGTAGGAGGTTCATTACACATGTGTTGTCCCAACCTATAATGAGAGCATAATCTCTCCATTGGAGCCCTTAATGTGACCACTAAAACCATAAAAAACTGTGTTGGTTACATAAATGTCCTCCTATAAATAATCTAGATGTTGTATAAGTGTAATGGTACAAATGTTAACACTTGATCCATTTTCAACCATGACACTTTGAATAGGATGATGATCAATGCAGGCTCATACAAAGAGTGCATATAAATTTGAATCATCATCAACAATCTCCTGCTTTGAGAAAGTGATGAGAGGTCTAATTGGAAATATAGTATGATATACCCCAATGATATTATGTAGGGGTGAGTATCCTCTATAATTTTTTGATAGGATGCCAGTGGCAGATGAGCTTGATATGTGTAGTGAACACCTAAAGTGCCTCCTACCTCATTAGCTGTGTATTTTGGAAATAGATCTGAAAATATTTTTAATGCCTTAGCTTTCATTGGTTGAACTTTAGGTTCTATGAAAGTGTGCCCACATAAATGATATTAGCCTTTATCAAATCCTATATCTTATGTCTCAAACTGATGCATATGTTTTTAATATGGCTTGGTGCCCTATGATAGTCACAAAATGCATTGGAATCATATTTCTTTCGAAGAGGGCTAGTCATATCAACCTCTTTGATGGGAGGGATATATATGACATTGCACTCCAAGAGTTGTATAAAATAGGTGTCACTAATTCTAGAAGATTTATGAATACTCTTTGGGGAGGAGTTGATAAAACCAAGTGAGGAGGTGGCTTTAAATCTACATTAACTATGACATTTTGATCATTGACCTTTTATTTTCAAGTATCAAAATGAAAATACTAGTTGCATACATATAGTTAAGGAGCACAATTTCACAATCACATTAGGTGAAATAAATATGTGTGCCTTGATTCCCTTCTCAAATTATCTAGATATGTAGGTAGTGGTAAATCATCAACAAGGGTGATTGGGGTTAGCTCAACCCATTACACTTCTTATTTTTTTACAAGTTTCTAGCTCTCATAACTACCCTTAGGGTTTACAAGGAAAAGAGAAGGAAAACAAAGATTTTTTGTGCAACATATACATAATCACAATATTTCAACCCTCTCAATAGACACATGCGTAGGCAACAAAGAAATCATAATTTTGTCGTAGTCAAAGAAAACAAGTCCATAATCAATGGATAGAACCAACTAATGTTGTTGTCTATGGAGTACAAACCTATTCAAACACAAGAATAGACTCTTTTCCTAAACCCAAGATTTCAAATTCTTGTTTTATTTTATTTATCATTGTCAAAAACCTACTACAATTAATTAAAAATAAAAAAACACTTAGAATCTTACTCTTTATTATACTTACTATTTTTGACATATGCCACTTATCAATCAATTTCAATTGTCAATTATGCTTTACATTCAGATTCATTCTTAGATGTCATTTATTATAATATGAATAATATATCAATGTTTTATACCTATTAACACTATTAAATCAAAAATAGGGTAAAACATATTGGTGAACCTACTTATTGCTTGAACATTATTTTTTTGATTTTTCTCCTAAGGTTCCACTAAAATCATGATTCCCATATACTAAAGATAAATTTGATCATCATTTCAAGGATTTGATGAAACAATGCTCTAGGATTTCTCTTTGACCTAGGGGTTTCAAATTGAATTATTGATTTCCATGGAAAAAAATCTCTTCTTTTATCAAATTTTAAGTTATTTTTATTTCTTTGTTTACTTTCTATAATGGTGTTCTGACATTTGTAAAACTCATAAGAACTATCATTCTAAGCAAAATAGGCATTAGTTTTACTTAAGTTGTGGTGTGAGGGGTTTTGCTCCAATACTCATGTAATTGGATAATATTATGTATGGACTTTAGTTCGATGTACTTAACAAGTACATCAAAATTGTAAACCATTTTTTTTCAATTATAGGAAGCCTTCAGTTGTTTAGCTTTATAATGTACCAATAAGTGGTTATCCACGGGAAGTTACTCTTAATATACCTTAGAGATAAACTAGTATGGATACATGATGGTGTAATACTCCATAGTTAGTGCCCCTTTGGGCTTTTTCACTATTTATTATTGGGATAAATATATCCAAGAGAATACAACAAATCAAACACACCTTGTCTAGTTACACCTATTTTTTCTTATTTATTTTTACCTATTTGTGTGATTCCCTCTTATGCCAGCCAAGAAAGTTAACCCTATTATTTCCTAAAGGTGCAATCCTTGATTAAGTGGAATCCATATAAATCATAGTTAGATTCCTTTGATCTCTTCTAAAATTTATAATACATATATTTTTACTCAAATTGATAATATGACTATTCAAATTTATGTATAAATTGAAAATGATGTTGCTAATGAACATGATAATCAAGATATTTAAATTTAACATGATAATCAAGATAATTTTGAGGGATTTTCAAGTATCAAAACCAAATTACTAGTTGCATATACATAGTTAAGTAACACAATTTCACAATCACACTATGTGTAAGAACTACATGTGGCTTGATTCCCTTCTCAAAGTATCTGGATATTGAGGTAGTGGTCAATCATCAACGAGGGTGATTGGGGTTAGCTCAACCCATTATGATTCTCCTTATTTTTTGTAGGTTTCTAGATCTCACAACTACCCTTAGGGTTTAGACGGAAAAGAGAAGGAAAACAAATATTTTTTTCATGACATCTACATAATCACAATATCTCAACCCTCTCAATAGATAAAATTTTAGGTGGTAGAGAATTCATAGTTTTGTCATAATCAAAGCAAACAAGTCCACAGTCAACGGATAGGACCAACCAATGTTGTTGTCGAAGGAGTATGAACCTATCCAAACATAAGCACATAGTCTTTTTTCTAAACGTAAGCTATCAAATTATTGTTTTATTTATTTTATCATTGTCAAAAACTTAGTATAATTAATCATAAATAAAAAACAATTAGTATCTTCCTCTTGGTTGTACTTACTATTTTTAACGTATGTCACTTCTCAATCAATTTCAATTGTCAATTATTCTTTACATTCAAATTCATTCTTACATGTCATATACTATAATATGAATACTACATCATTATTTTATACCTATTAACACTATTAATCAAAAATAGGGTAAATCATATTGGTGAACCTACTGATTGGTTGAACATTATTTTTTTAATTTTTCTCCTAGGTTTTCAATGAAATCATGATTCCCATATACTAAAGAGAAATTTTATTTTCATTTTGAGGATTTAATTAAGCAATTCTCTAGGATTTCTCTTTGACCTATGGGTTTCAAATTGAATTCTTGATTTACATGCATAAAAATCTCTTCTTCTATCATTTTTTAACTTCTTTTTATTTCTTTGTTTATTTTCTATAACAGTGTTCTAACAGTTTTAAGACTTATAGGAACTGTCATTCTAAGTAAAATAGGCATTAGTTTTACCTAAGTTGTGGTGTGAGGGTTTTTTATCCAATACTCATACAATGGACAATACTATGTATGGAATTTATATTTGATGCACTTAACAAGTATATCAAAATTGCACAACATTTTTTTTCAACCATAGGAATCCTTCAGTCGTTTAGCTTTGTAGTGCACCAGTAAGTGGTTATACTTTAGAGACAAATTAGTGTGGATACATGATTATGGAATCATCCATAGTGCCCCTTTAAGGATTTTTCACTATTTATAATTGAGATAAATATATCCAAGAGCTTACAAATCAAACACACATTGACTAGTTACACCCATTCTATCTTTTTTTTACCTATTTACATGATTCCCTCTTATGCCACCCAATAAAGTTAACTACGTTATTTCTCAAAGGTACATTGCTCGATTAAGTATAATCCATATAAATCATATTCAAATTCCTTTTATCTCTTCTAAATTTATAATACATATATATTTTATCAATTTAATAATACAACTGTTCTAATTTATGTACAAATTGAAAATGATGTTGATAATGAACATGATAATCAAGATAGTCTTGAGGGATTTTCAAGTATCAAAACCAAATTACTAGTTGCATACCTATAGTTATGAAGCACAATTTCACAATCACACTAGGTGCAAGAACTACGTTTGGCTTGATTCCACTCTCAAAGTATATGGATATATAGGTAGCGGTCAATCATCAATGGGGGTGATTGGGTTTAGCTCATCCCATTACACTTCTTATTTTTTACAGGTTTCTAGCTCTCATAACTACCCTTAGGGTTTATAAGGATAAGAGAAGGAAAAAAATATTTTTTTATTGACATATACATAATCATATCTCAACCCTCTCAACAAACACAATCTAGTTTTGTCATAGTCAAAACAAACAAGTCTATAGTCAATGGATAAGACTAGCCAATATTGTTGTCTAGGGAGTACGAACCTATCCAACCATAAGCACTGACTCTTTTCTTAAACCTAGGCTATCAAATTCTTATTTTATTTTTTTTATCATTGTGAAAAATCTACTACAATTAATTATAAATAAAAAACACTCAATATCTTACTCTTAGTTGTACTTACTATTTTTAACATATGCCACTTATCAATCAATTTTAGTTGTCAATTCTGCTTTACATTCATACTCATGCTTAGATGTCATATATTATAATATAAATAATATATCAATTTTTTCTACCTATTAAAATTATTAAATCAAAAATAGGTTAAAACATATTGGTGAAACTACTTATTGCTTGAACATTATTTTTTTCTAATTTTTCTCCTGGGGTTTCACTAAAATCATGATTCCTATATACTAAAGATAAATTTGATCATCATTTCAAGGATTTGATTAAGCAATGATCTAATATTTCTCGGTTTCAAATTGATTTCTTGATTTCCATGCATAAAAAATCTCTTCTTCTATCAATTTTTAACTTCTTTTTATTTCTTTGTTTTCTTTCTATAATAGTGTCCTAACAGTTGTAAAACTCATATGAACTACCATTCTAAGAAAAATAGGTATTAGTTTTACTTTAGTCATGGTGTGAGGTATTTTTATCCAATACTCATGTAATTGGACAACACTATGTATGGACTTTATATTCGATATACTTAACAAGCATATCAAAATTGCACAACATTATTTTCAACCATAAGAATCCTTTGGTCATTTAACTTTATAGTGCACTAGTAAGTGGTTATACATGGGAAATTACTCTTAGTATACCTTAGAGACAAATTAGTGTAGATAAATGATGGTGTAATCCTCCATATTTAATGCCCTTTTGGGCCTTGTTCACTATTTATGAATAGGGTAAATATATCGAAGAGCCTACAAATCCAACATAACTTGTCTAGTTACACCTATTCTATCTTTTTTTTACCTATTTGCATGATTCCCTCTTATGCCACCCAATACATTTAACTCTATTATTTCTCAAAGGTGCAATGCTTGATTAAGTGGAATACATATAAATCATATTCATATTCCTCTGATCTCTTCTAAAATTTATAATACATATATATTTACTCAACTTGATCATACAACTATTCAAATGTATGTATAAATCAAAATTGATGTTGATAATGAACACTATAATCAAGATATTCAAACTGAACATGATAATCAAGATATACTTGAGGGATTTTATAAAATTGATTCCACTTAAATTAATGGGGTATATCTTAAAGCAAGATAAATAATTCTAAAATTTTCATCAATGACTTTTTCAATATCCCAATCATGTGGATAAGGTTGTGAAATCAATCCTATCATCCAATACTACACATCAAGATAATATTCTAACATCTCATGCACAACAATAAGATGTTCCTTTTTGAGTTTTTAATACTTTCACTTCAAATGTTTTAGTTTCTACTATTATTTGTATTCCTTTATTAACTCCTCCATTTACATATGTGATACCATCCTTAGGTATGGGGGCATCACAAGGTTTATAATATATTAATATGCCTATTTGTACACATGCATCATACACACCTCTTTTTATTACTATGCATGGTACACTACAAAGCTACCCTAATGCATATTCGCTTGAACAAACTATTATAGACCTACATGATAAGGTGTTGTAATTAAAACAATGTGTCTCTAGAGCTAGTCATTTAATAGATTATCATGTTTTGATTCATAATCCTTTGGCACATGAGATATCATATCACCTATTACCCATATGTTTATTAGCTCTTAAAATTACACTTTATGAAGATAAAGGTGATATCAAACAACATCTTCAATCAATTCATGTAGCATATTTGAATCATGGTTATAATGATAAATTATTAACCATGATATTATCATGAAGCTTCAAAGATTATGTTTTGTGATGGTTATATGATCTTCCACTCTAATTAGTTAAATAATTAAAGATTTTGGTAGATCAATTTTTATCACACTTCTATATTAACATTAGGGAAAATTTATTTTATGCACAAACTGTCATCTATTGGTTGACAATATATGTCATCAATTAATAAGGTATTAAACTGTCATGTTGTTTAAATGATATTTGTTGGTTGACAAAATATTTCATCATTGAATAAGGTAGTAAATTAGATAATTCATAGGTACACCATACATACAATTCACATCCTTCTCCTTTAGCATATTGATACCCAATATATGTTATTAGTGGTATAATTACAATGACATCGACACCACATCCTATGATCACATTAAATGACACTAATATTTTTATGATGATTTAGATAACATACACATTTTTTTGATCTTATATCAATAAAAAACCTATACACATTTCATGATCAATAATGGGTCAAGTGAAAATTCATGTACAATGAGATTTCTATTGATGTGGGTTTTATTCACACCAAGCAAATTTATGAGGTAGGCTCTAAGTTTTTAGGATCAATGAGGAAACTTCACTCCAAGGCATGAGTTGCGAGGTATTGAGTATTTTAAATAACTTAGTGGTGGGATGGTAGTGAGTAATGGGTTATTTACCTTAGATGGATTGAATATATGGGATTTAAAATAAACCAAAAGTCTACTTGAGATGGATGGGTGGATAATAACCTAAGGTGGACTGGAAAAAAAAAGTATAAAAAGAGGTAAAGGTAGGTATAAAATAAGGTTTTGAACCAGATATAGATTAAACCCTTCCAAACTAGATATTTCACTATGGGTTGGAAAAGTGATCGAAAACTAATGCATGTTGAAAGTTACTATTAGCAGACAAAATAGATAAACACAATTAGGATTCCAAGGAAACAAAATATAGTTTACTTTCATGTTCATAATCGAAGGTTGTTATCGATGTATGATTCCAATTGAATATATTCAAAGGGACATTATGATTTTTAAACACAAAAACATTAAAACTAGATACTACACAATATGAATAACTACATTGAAAAAAAAACTTCTACACAACCCAAAAACTAAAATACTAGAATGATAGAACTTATTCAATGAATCACATGTTTGGATAAGAATGAAGAATGCACATTAAGATAAACTTGTAGAATAATTAGTGGAATTTATTAGTCACCTTAATAGCCAAAATTTTGATCCCTTTTAAATCAAGAGGATAAAAGTATATATAACTTGGGATGAGGGCACCAATTCTCTCAAGCAAAATTTAAAATTACATTTCCTAATTTAAGAGCTGAGTATTAAAACTCATGCATACTATGCATGTAAAAATTATAATCATAAATAATAGATCTTCATTAAAATATCTCTTAGATATGAAAATAGTACAATTAAAAATAGACTTAATTTACAACTTGGACATGTAACTTATATAAAAATATACATATGGAGTTGATGTGGCACCACTCAAAGATGGAGCTTGCATATTCAATGACTAAATTACTACCATTGTAGTTGTAAATAGATTAGGCACTATAGTAGTAGTTGTTATGATAATTGGGAGTGTAACTATAGTAAATAGTGGTATTGTGACTAAAAGTGTTGCATGAGATGTCATGGCCAAAGAACTAACTAAAGTAGTCAATGATGTAACTATGGTAGTAAAAGTGAGGAGTGGGACATAGGCAGGCCCCATCATAGTTTGCACCAATGTGTACTTTGGAGTATGGTTCAATGTACTTTTGGGAGGCACTAATGGTTATATTAATGTAGAAGTTGATTGATTTGCTACTTCTATTTGTAAATATAAGGCATGACTAGCCTGAAAATCAATATTGATGGTCTCAAAATCAAAGAAAGATATCTTGAACAACTATGAAAGTTTATTCATAAAATTATTGTACACAACCATTGTAGCTTTGAATTCTAAATATAGAGTATTTTTCATGTGACCTTACCCCTAGAAAAATATATTAACTTCCTAATCTCTTTATTAGTTTTACAGATGGTCCCATCTAGTTTAGCTTAGAAGATATCAGTTGTAACTTGAAGTATACTTTCAAAAACATGTTTAACAACCAACTTCCCAAGAGGAGTACATACACCTATGACTATCATGTATTTCAAATTAGACATTGGTTTTCTCTCTTGATTGATGAATTAATTCATTAAAACTCACATCTCTTTATGCTAATAAATCAATCTATCTCTCTTTGTGGCCACATGACTTTGTGCACATGTAACTTCTAGTGCAATTATTAAATTAAAATGAGCATAAAACTTATTTATTATAGCTTGGATTGAGAATTTAAGCTTGACTTACATATATTTCATTTTATTGTATAGTTTGGATACTTATCCCAACTTGGGTTGGGATTCAGGATTTGCAGATCTTATTGAATTAATAATCTCGTATAGATTCTTAACTACACTTTGTACATTGTTTACAATTTCTTGAAAAACATGAATAATGTTTCTCTCTTGTACCTTCTATCTATACTAGTCATAGATCCTATATATATATTTTATTACCCCCTAGTTACATCCATGAAAGTATATGGATCCTCCCTATACTCATATGGATTTGAAAGATTGAGCTTCCTCTTCTTCATTAGAGAGAATATGTCTTCTCTCTATTCTAGCTCAACATTATCACCCTTCACTAATAGTATTCCTCTTAACTTTAATTAATGTATTGTTTTTCCTATCAAAATAGAATCCCACCTTTGGTTTTAGTAATTATTAGGTCTTATATGCTTTCCTCCTCTTCCTATATTTTTTGAATCCATGAAGGGATCTTCATTATAGTTTATTTTTTGGTGTGCTCTTTGGATGTAGTGGTGTTAAGATGAAATTGACCTAGTGAGTGCATTGAGGCTAAAGTAGGTTTGGTAGTATGAGAAGGTGTATCCAACTCTATAAAAGAATAAATGGCCTTTATTCTTCTAGTGACCACCTTTTATAATGGTGTGTCAATAACATACTTGGTCTTTCTCAATACCATGCATATGGAAAATGTGGAGGACTCTACCAAGGTAGCCTAATATATAGGCTTACCTAGCCATTTTGATGGCTTATGGGGTGTAATATGTGCAACCAAAATAGAATAAGATACTAGATCTTCAAAATTCACATGCTTGGTAGATCTAGTGGCATGTGGATTAGTTCCACTAAATAATGAATAGGTCACATGAATTTGGATCAAAATTTGCATATATGTTGTAATATATGTGTAGGCAACCCCAATAAGAACAATATTATTATAAACCTTGGTTGGTTGACATTATAAAATGCCACTTTCTAGGCCTTGGTTTATAGTTTACAAATTTGGCATTATGAATGTCTAGGGATTATTTAGTGATCTTGGAGAATCAAAAATGAAATAATGTGAATAATGGGATTCTACTAAATCAAATGTAGTATTGTAAATAATAAGAGACACTAAATAATTAAAAACTTATGAACTTACATTATAGGGGGAAGTGGCAATGATTGTTGTTATTGAAGTTGTTGCTAATGTGACCTCAATATTACATCCCCTTGCAAGATATATATCACTCTCTACATAAACCTTGGCAACAACTAGATTTCCATTGAGACTTAAATTCCTAATTAATCTTTGAGAAAATATTTATGTAGCCTCTAGTACCTTTTATGTTTATTTATCTTCACCTTGAGGTAGAGAGTTTGAATGTGTGGCCAATGTTGGTACTTGAACTATAACTATTTGCTTAGACTTTCGCTCATCCTTCATACCTTGTTCTTCTTTTGATAATAGCTTAGTTACAACTAAGTCATCCTGTTATTTCTCAACTTTTTCAAATTCTTCACATATCATTTCCCCTCTTAAATCAATTTCATCTTCATCTGATTCTTCAAAAGGTGTTGTTTCCTCAGGTTTCATGTCTTTTTCAAACCACCACTCTTCTTCTTTTAAACTATCATGAAATTCAAATGGATCTACTTCTTGTAATTTATATCTTCCTTATTGTTACTCCTATTTTATTTTCTTGGGTTCCTCCTTATCTTCCTCATAAAGAGGACATCCTCTAAAAAATAAGCCTTTAGTAGCCCTTTCTTATTGCACAACCTTTGGGGACATAGGAGGGGTCTTAAGATTCCGTTGGTAGGTCTTCAGTGGTTGCCTACTATGAGTAATGGTTGGTCATGAAGTGTATGGAGAGGAAAATGAAGGGGATGTAAGAGTGGAAGGTGGAGGTGAAGTGGGGATGACTGTGATAGTTGATGAAACTACAATATGAACTAGTGATGAAAGATAAACATCAATATGAACTTGTGATAAAAATAATGGAGACTTATATGTTGCACCATGGTCAATGGAGGTAGGGGTGTAATATAAAATTGCAATGCTACTCTAATAAGAATTTTAGATTATTATATATCAGCTAATAGCTTAAAATCAATAGCAATAGGATGTGTGGGAAGACTGATAGGGATACTAAATTCCTCTTGTGGATCTGCTTCCCTAGATTCACCTGAGTCCTCCACTATATATGTTCCCATTTCTACCTATAATTAGATAGA